>JAVRXN010000008.1:78388324-78409528 GCA_033556935.1 Timema podura | reverse complement strand
ACCCTAAACTTCTGTAGTGGTGCCTTATTTATTGTTTGAGTTTTCCTAGTCACACAATCAGGACATTGCTGGACCCACGCTGTGGTGTCTCGACGGAGATCCGGCCAATAGAACTGCGAGATGACCTTTTCGATTCTGTCTTGTGACCTCCAGTGGGTGTGTCATGAAGACTGCGTAGGCTTTTTGTTTTAAGCACTCGTAGGACAATCAGTTGAAGTCTATGGGTAGTTCCAACTTCTTCAAAACGTCGATAAAGAACACCTTGTTTAAGTTCTAGTTGGTCCCACTGGGCCCACAAACTCTAGGTGGTTCTTTCAAGAGCCACAGCATCCTCATGGTGTGGGCGATTGTTAGCCTCTTTTCACTTTATAACAGGACAGATCACTATATCTTCTAAGTGTAACCGACATAACTCATCGGGTGACAAAGCAGGCTTCCACACAGGTGCGGCTAAAACCATGGGTGTGACTATTGCGTCTTGGAAAGAAATGGGGGTTGTGATTTTTTGAGCGCCTCCATCCTATAGTTGACTGTAGGGTTTCCACAACTGTGCTTCTGGGTTGAGGGAGCTTGGAACTGGCATCACATCGGAGTTTTCATCCACACGTTGGCACTGGCGACAAGGCATTCTTAAAGTCCGTCAGAGTTTAACACCTGGGCCACGAATGACAATGAACATCATTATGCAGTGCTCGCTTTCTTTATATGTTCAGAGAACTAGACATTCTACTATTTTTTTGTTTTTTTAGTGGAGGGGTGGACTAATTTCCAATAATGTTTTTGGGTGAAATTATCTCATATGTATAATCTACTAGCAGGCTGATCCATTCATCACACTATAAAAAACTATACCAAATTAGGACGTTTAACATCCAGCTGCCAGCGTTTATATAATTCCTCCTTGACTCCTTGTACAATTTCAGGCTAACTATAGCAATCTCAATTTAGAGCTCGAGTTCACGGTTCACTTAAAAATATGAAATCTTAGCACTTGTTTGAATCATTGGCATGCTCCCCTACCTACTTGCCAAATTTCAATTTTCTACCTCATTTAAATTGTGTTCCTATTTTTAGCCCCCTTCCCCATTTCCTTGAGCACCATTTTGAAATTTCTACTGTAGTAGATTTTTCTTGTTAAATGAGGTGGTTTTTCTAAAATCTCAGATTTCCTCCTTATCTTGAAGGGGCTTGGATTTGTACATTGTACTGAACCGACAACAAATTGTCCACAGTAAGCCAAAGTTTTTTCCCTTTTCTAAACCGACATATTAAACAACTGTGACCTATGCTTTAGCCTTTAAGCTAAAAAGATAAAACCTTAAATTGTCATTTATGGAAGGGTTTTCTTTCTCGTGCGGACGTTGGCAATTTATGAATGGGACAATATCAATTTGTTACTGCTTAATTTGTCAAATTGTATGTGACAGTTTCGAAATGTACTATAGGCAATGATATTCTAATACATTTATTGTATTAGATCCAAACTTGAACAGGACTTTAAATACCTTAATGATGCAATGTAATTTAAGATTTAGTGTAATATTTTTATCAGCGCCTACTTGTATTACTTACATAAATGTATAGTCACCGGCATCGCTCACATTTCAAAATGTAACTAAATAAAATCTCTCATCTCCATATGTTCAAAAATTAATTAATCTATTCGTTTAATTAAAATACTTTTCATATAGATCAATGTTGTCGATGTAATTATACTTTAACTTAGTTGTGTTCAACATGGACGGAGAATTAATTATGGAAAATTAATGTAGTTTTGTTGGTAAACTGTCTAGACATATACAAGCTGTAATACTAAATACGGCCCCTAAGTTTGAAGGTAATAGATAGAACATTAAGCATAAAATTAAATTAAAAAAATATTATTGGCATAGTTGAATATATTCATGCCTAACACAACTAATAATAAATAGTTAATAGCACACAGTGAACAATTCATAGGATAAATATAATAGTTTATAATGAAACGTAGAGTTTAAAGTCTTACTTGAATCGATTTTCTTTTATTCATAGAAAATGGCCTTATACAACAATGGAATCAATGTACAATTAAACTGTGTCTTTTAAAACTTGACATTAACCTAATTTAAGTTTTGCTTTCACTATTAAACTATCCTTAAGAATATTCTGAAAATTGAAAAATGACACCTGGACACGGGAATCGAACTCGGGAACTTTGGCTTAGTACGCCAATGCTCTAACCACTGAGCTATCCAGGATTCGTCTCGTACCCTGGGTCAATCTTCACTCATATTTTAAGGCAGAGTCTATGATGGACTAGCGGAAATCGTCGGCTACAAGTATGTGATTATATTAATATCACGAGCCATCGGATAACGCAGCCATCTGCGACTCGGTAGTTGGCTTTTTGCTGCCATTTGCACAATTATTAAATTGTACGGGATCGCACATATATTAAGAATTAATAGCCGGAGCTATTATTTATGCTTGTCAGTAGGGAATGCACATTTGGCAATTTAGTTAACGTGCGAATTCGGATTTAGTCTTACGTGTACGCTGGCCCAGGTTTAGTTGATCACGTAAACTAGTTTGGGTCATTATCACTAGGAGCAGCTTGCAATGACGTCACAGAGGAATACACATGCGTGGACGCTAAGTCCATAAAAAAATACGTGTGAAAACTATGTAAAATTCGACATTACTGTTTTGTTAGCAATTTTTTAAAGAAGGAATTTAGCTTGATTTGACATTTTATAGCGTGGTGTATTTATAAATAACGGATTTAGTTATATTTTATTGAATTTGATACAAGATTGATTAATTAACATTCCACAATATAAAATGCGTTGTGTTCCAAGTGTAACGTTAATCTCATAAATAAACAAGGTTTTCAACCATCTTTAACAACAAAGAGCAAAGGATTACATTTCAATATAAGACTTGAAAATCACACAAGTTTCAGATCAAATTAAGAAAATATATTCCTAAATATAAAAATTATTTCATGATTAACTATTCTTCTATTTTATTCCTTGACTATCAAGTTCATACTTTTGTATTATTACAACTGTTTATTAACATTTTGTGTTTATAAAGTATGATATATAAATATACATGTAACTTTAAATACATTATGTGTGTATTGCCTTGATATTTCAATGCAGTATAGCTCGTATAAGGTGTATCAATAGGGTAACATTTCTTTCCAATTTAATTCATTATATAGTGTTTATTTTAAATGTCTTCATAAACATTTATCAATTGTTAACATATTATTTGATCATTTGTATTTTTAACAATAGTCTAAAATCTTAACACGTCATTACTAGTCAATCTCTTTTGTCACACCTTTCCGTATAGCCCTACACTCGGCCCGTTAGAATGTCCCCCGCCCCTTACTAATAGGGGTGGCCCAAGCCTGGTGACTGCTCAGGGCTGGCCCGAGCAGGGTCTCGCTCGCTACACTATCCCCCTCATAAATTGGGCACGACCCAGTGCCCACAAAATTATACCCGGCTTGATACCGCTCTGGTACACGCGAGTCTCATTTTGGGTAGCGCCGTTCGGACTCCGTCCCCTGCTCGCACATTCGTGTTTGTTGAAGTTGCTCCCTCAGTCCTGCTGGTACCAGTTTTACCTGGAGGTGCTCTTGTTGGAGAGGGTGGGTGTTTTGCCCCTCACGTGACAGCTGATTTGCCGGTGCCTTTTCCTCCTCCAGTTTCTCAGGTTCTTCTACAACCTTAGGAGCTTCTTTTTTCTCACCTTCGGTATATAGAGCCTCATACAATTTGAGCCTGTTGAAATGGACAACTAAGCGCTTTTGACCTTTCTTGACATGATACGTGTCATCAGAAACTTATTTTATTATCATGTATGGCCCTTCCCATGGGCGGTGTAGTTTCGGTGTGCATCCAAGTTTAACGGCACTGCTAAGTAGCCACACTCACTGCCCTTCCACAGAAGGGGAACCTGAACATCGTCGATCATAAAACGTCTTCTGTACGTATTGGCAGTTTCCCAGTTTTTCTCGGACTCTTTCGTACGCCAAATGGAAACGGCTTCGCATGGCTTGCACAAATAAGGTTTCATTGTTTCATTCAAAAACACTTTTTCCGGGTGACCTAATGCAACATCGACTGGTAGTCGTACATCTCACCCAAACATTAGATAAAACTGTGTGTAGCCGGTTGATTCATGCAGACTAGACCTGTAGGCTAACATGACTTTGGGGAGGAAGTTGTCCCAGTCATTGTGTCGCTCATTAACCCATTGCCTCAACATGGCTAGAGGTGTGTGGTTAAACCTTTCGACTAATCCATATGATTAGGGTTGGTATGGTGTAGTTCTTGTTTTCATGATTCCCAGAAACAAACACATTTCTTGAAATATCTGAGCTTCAAATTGACGCCCTTGGTCACTGTGGATTTCATCAGGAGCTCCAAATCGACACACGAATTCCTCAATTATTATCCTTGACTCTGTCACAGTTTCCTGGTTAGGCATGGCATATGCTTATGTCCACTTGGTGAAATGAACCGCTACAAAGGATGTATTTATTAATTTTGGTGGTCTCAGGTAGTGCTCCCAAAATGTCTACGGAGTTCCGTTGTATTGGGTATCCTGGTCGACGATTGATGAGTGGTGCTCTGGAAGATATATTTGGGGATTTTCTACGTGCACAATCATGACAGGGTCTGCACCACACCTTCACATCTTCCAGATTCCCAGGCCAATAGAACCGCTCCCAAACTTTCTCTAACGTTTCTTAAATCCCAGGTGACCTCCTGTTGGTGAACTATGGAGTGCCTCCATGACTTAATTTTTTAGGTCTTGTGGTAGAAGTAGCTGAAGTCTTTTGTTCATAATATCTCCCTCCCCTGTTGATAAACTAAACCGTACCTTAGCGTCAAAACATACCATTGTTCCCATAGTCTTAGCATCTGACGACTTTCTTGCACGATTGTGTCTCGGGGTGGCTGTTCTCCCACTTTGCACCACTGTACTGCATGTTTAACTACAGGATCTTCTTCATGTTTCTTCTGTAGTTCTTCTAGTGACCATCCGAAGATGTCGATCACAAGAAAACTCTCATCCAGTACTTACTTAAACTTCCCTTGAAATTATTCGGCGTTTCCTGTGCTTTAATTGCTTCAAATGCATCTTCCTTCACACTGTCTCTTCCACATTGTTGGCATGGTCACCGAAATAGCCCATCAGCATTCTCGTGGGACTTGCAATTTCGGTGTTGCACTGTGAACTCCAGCTCAGCAAGTTCCAGCCAGCGCGCAACCTGCCCTTCTGGCTCGTTGAAAGATTGAAGCCAGCGTAAGGAGCTATAATCTGCTCTAACAATAAATGGCTTGCTGTATAAATAGTGCCGAAAATGTCTGGTGGCAACAACTAGAGCCAACATTTCCTCTCTTGTTACACAATAATGTCATTCTGCCTTTGTCAATGGGTGACTCATATAGGCTATTACCTTCTTATCGCCATCGCATTTAATTCTCAATACAGCACCTATACCTTTATTGCTTGCATCTTTATCTAGAATAAAGCTAACTTCGGGTGAAGGAAATGCCAGAACAGGACTGGAAGTAAGGCGTTTCTTTAGATCTTTGAAAGCTGTCTCACAAGTTTGATACAAGGTTTACTGCTCACCTTTTTGTGTAAGCTTGTAAAGAGGAGCAGCCACGTTTGCAAAACTTTTAATGAACCTACGGTAATATGAAACAGTTTCTAGAAATGCCCGAAGTTCATCTATGTCTTTTGGTGCCAGCCACTCCTCAACAGCACGCACCTTCTGTGGGTTTGTTGAAATTCCCCGTCCTGAGATGGTGTGTCCCAAGAAATTGACTTTAGGCTGCATGAGCTGACACTTTGAAGGCTTTAATTTGAGCCCTGCTTCTCGCCGCAAACGTGAGAATACTTCTTGAAGTCAAAGTAAATGTTCGTTGAGTGTTTTTCCATAAACTATTATGTCATCTAGGTAAACCAGTATGGACGTCCACTGCAACCCAGCTAAAATTAAGTCCATTAGACGTTGGAAAGTGCTAGGTCCATTGCAAACACCGTAGGGTAGGACTTTGAATTCATATAGCCCCCCTTACCCAGTTAAAAATGCGGTCTTTGAGCGATCCTATGGAGCCACTTCACATTGCCAGTACCTTGATGCCATATATAGGGTACTGAACGATGTTGCACTTTATAGTGGGTCTAGGAGATCGTAGATCCATGGAATAGGGTAAGCATCCTTTTGTGTTACTGCGTTTAGCTTCCTGTAGTCCACGCAAAACCTTGTTGTTCCATCCTTTTTTTTGTACAAGGACAGTGGGAGAACTCCATGGAAATGATGATGGTTGTATAATATCATCTGAGATTATGTCCTCCACTACCCGGCTCGCTTCTCCCCACCGGTGTATTGGGAGACGTCTTGGTGGCTGCCTGACAGGAATAGCACTACCTGTTTCAATGTGATGATAAATACGATTAGTTCTCCCCGGATTATTTGATCCCTTGGAGAAAATATCACTAAACTCGTTTAGCAAGCTGCAAAGTCTTTGGCATACTTCCTGGTCCAGTTTGAATTTTGTCAAGTCAAAAAGATGTTATACTCGTTCGTCACTCGTGTTTATTTTTCAAATTGTTGCAACTTGCATTTCTTGAGGTACTTCAAAGAACTTGCCTAACGGCGTGACTGCCCACAATGTAACTGACGAGTTACCTGGGTTAAAAAGTCTACTTGGTAATTCCTTGTTCTGTATACATGCCCATACATGGGCAGCCATAGCTCCGTGATTCTCCCTAAGGTTGGCCGAAGGCTCTAACAATCCAGTCACTTTATCGTGAGCTGCATTAACCGATCCACGAGTGAACACCTCCCTATATGATGATACTATAATTGTTTTGTCCACAGCTACTTTTCGCACGCTAGTTCCATTCACATTATTCTTTTTATGAATTGTTATCAACCCTACCACTGAGTCACCTAGCCTTAAATCTGAGCTAGAGAGTAAAACACCCCCCTCATTTTTTATGGGAAAATCTACTCCAATAATGCACTGTTGGGTAATTTTAAACACGACTAGTAATCTGTGTATTTCTTGAGTAACACCATTCTTCACAGTCATTTCGACCTCTCCCTCCGTATTTATTGGATCTCCCCTCGCGTTCACGATACAGGCTAATGTGGGTGCTACCAACATTTTAGAGCATCCTTTGACAATTTCCCACACATCTATGTGTATTAAGAACACGGCGGCACCAGTGTCAATTAAAATACAAACAGCACAACCTTCTACATGTCCATTCACGTATACTGTCCCACCTGATTCTACACTCCATACTCCAAATGTGACAGGGTATCTGTCGATAACCTCGCGGTCCACGATGACGTGTGGGGACACAGAACCAATCTCGCACCCCTCATGCACCTGTGAACTTACCTCAGAGCTACCATCCCCGTGTGAATGCTTCTCAGCCAGCACGCGTTCCGTGATCCTGGGTAGATCCTCCTCGGGTGGCATGCGTTTACCGATCTCTTGTGAAGCCTCCCCATTCAGCGCACGTTTCGCGGTTCTGTGTGAAGCCTCTTCAGCCTTCGCGCGTTTCGCGATGCTGTGTGAAGTCCCGGCCAGCATGAACTTATTCACACTGGTCACTGGCCGTTTCCCTGAGGGCACTGTGCCCGTCGATGGCCATTCTTGCCACACGCCCAACATCTCATCAATCGACCAGATGATGATTGTAATGGGCGTCGGTCACCCCGCTCCAGTGATGCAGAAAGTGTTGTTGATAATTGCTGCATCGATGTCGTCATGGCCTGACGCGTCTTTTGTTGCTCCTGAAGCAGCTTGCCCATATCTTGCAGAGTAAGACCCGCTACTATGCCCGTAGGATTGGTGGGCGTCTCATAACCACTCGCGTGGGTTGGTAGCGTCCTCGAACGTTCCACTTCGAGGGTAGATTCTGTTTCTACAGCAACAGTCATAGCTCCGTCAAGCGTTTTAGGTCTAGCCTGTCGCACAAATAAACGCAATTGCGGGTCATTTAACGCCTCTATAAATTGGTCCTTGGCGAGAACATCTCTCACGGCCGCATCTAAATTTGGGAAAGCTTTAGCCGAAAGTTGGCGTAGATCCAGCCCAAGCGACGGGAGTGGTTCTGTGGGTGCATGACGTCGATAAATCTAGCCTTGGCGTTTTTAAAACTTCCAATATATCACATATTGAGGTAATATTATTTAAGCCAACTATTTTTTTAACATCTGAGTACGATACAGCTAATAATTTAGCTTATTTGTATGCACAATTTGCCTCGTGAATCCTGCTGTTAAATGAATAGGGCTGGGCTACCTCCAGAAACACTTGTTGGACACTTTTTCACGGAGGTTGTATTATACATTTTAAATATTACAGCAACCATATAGGCCTACCATTGGGATAGGCCCCTTTTAATCATTATCCGTCCCATTATCGTCTTTTTAAAAAAAATATTAAAATTAAACTTTAAATTAAGTTTTGCCACACCTACATTTTTGCAACTATAACATGGAGTATTAAATAGAATAAAAACAAAAATCCTTAAAATCAAATAATAAAAAGGCTCATCCACTTATGTAACTTTTGGAAATCAGCTTCAAAATCATGTTTGTTACTCATATTTTAACTTCATTGTCAAAATAGTATTTTATTACAATCAAGACAATTACGCCAAAGTGATAGAAAGAAATATACTCCAAAATGTCTGAGGAAAGATGTAAAACAATAAAAAAAAAACTACAAATGTTTAGACTTTGTATTTCACACTTGAAAATTAGCAAAAAAGCCGATAGATTGATGATTAAATATTTATTAGTCAACATTATCCCTGTATGTTGTAAAAATTTGTGTCAAAAGTGGCTCAACATAGGGCAGGAATTTGTGTTTATCAATCTTGATCAAGAATCGCCAAGAATAAATCATGAGTATTTGTTCACATATTCATTCCTTTAGCAAAATTAGCCAAAATAATCTTAAAAAATTGACATCCATCCATGCTTGAAGATTAAAGGGTTCCATTTGTTTCCAAAACATTGCAAGGTTTGACCCCAATTTTGTCCGAGATCATCGCAACCCCTTGATAACCTAAAAGTATTCGAATTCATTTAAAATAATTAATTTTTTTTGCTGTGTCTTTTACCAGCCCAGGCTATCCTAATTTAATTACACTGAGGGAGTAAGTTTAATTTAGGGAAAATATACCCTTATTTGTGTGGAGGGAGAGGGTGAACTCTTTAAGAACAATTTACAACCAGTTTAGCGTTTGAATCCTGACCTCATCACCGACAAATCAAAGATGCAGTGGTGCAGGAACGTTTTTATTTGGGGGGGGGGGGGGCAAAAAATAACCCAGTGCTCTTATAGGGGATAACATTTTTGAGATTAAAAAAATAACAGGAAAATGTAATACAGCTGTCCCTCACACTATGTGAGTGATTGATTCTGATAAATAATCGCGTAACACGAAAACGCAAGTGAAATGATTTTAACATGTGTGATATAGAGATTATTCCAAAGGAAATAAAATTTCAAACTTATAATAATAATAATAATAATAATAATAATATTTAGCACCACGTCTTACTACCCGTTCGGGTTATACGCTTAATTACTAATTACTCTAATGGATTAGGAATTGGGAGGGTTGAATTTAGAGGAAGTGAACCCGCATTTGCGTGGAGGGAGAGTGGAAAACCATTTAGGAAAAACCACCCCCAGTTCACCCGACCGAGATTCGAACCTCGATCTCCCCGTCCTCGGCGGTCGAGCTCAACACGACTAGCGCGTTAGCCAACTACGCCACCGAGGCGGGTTTCAAACTTATAAATGAATTAAGTGTAAATAGCCGAAGCTATATTAATGGTAGTTGGTTCAGTTAGATATCATTCTGAAAATTGAAAAATGACACCTGGACACGGAATCGAACCCGAGCCAAAGGTCCCGGGTTCGATTCCCGTGTCCAGGTGTCATTTTTCAATTTTCAAAATTATAAATGAATGCAATTTTTTTTATTTATATAACTAGTATAATGCATTAGGTAGCCTACACCTATTGTCAATCTTCAATCCCCTGAAATTTGTAAGCAAACATATTTTTTAGTCAATGTATCTAATTAATACAATGCTACAGGTACACTTACTGTTAATCTTCAATCTCATGATAAAATAACTGGATTTGGAAAATCTGGATTATCACTATCTTGCTCTTGATGGTAGGCTCTTGCTCTCTTGAAGGTCCAGGGACAGTAAGCTCTTGCTTTCTTGAAGACTCTGGAATGGTAAGCTCATGCTGGCATGAAGGCCCTGGGACGGTAAGCTCTTGCTGGCATGAAGGCCCTAGGATGGTAGGCTCTTGTTTTCTTGAAGTCCTTTGGATGATAGACTTTTATCTCTTCGGAAGACCCTTGGACGGTACGCTCCTGCTCTCTTGAAGGCCTTGGAATGGTAAGTTTTTGATGTTGTGAAGGCCCTGGGTCTTTAGACTGACGATTTTCAATTTCTTTGATGAAATTGTAAGACTCAACTGACGGGCAGCATTTTCCCTCTCTATATAGAGCTATTTGTAGCAAGCCAAAGAACTCTGGATCTCTCTGGCAACTTTGGTGCTTCTATCCATTGTCGTATCCCTCATGTATGGGAACTCTAGGTGGGGAACTATTGGATTCGTTTCAACACCAAATCCTTGTTAGGAACCTCAGGTCTTGAAGAAATACTCTGATGTTAACGAGTAAAGATTATTGTTCAGACACTTTTATTAGTTAATAATAAAAGTATATTACAAGTTCGTGGTTCACGTGAAGAGTAATCCAGACCTTACTTATACATACATTCAGTATGACTATTAACACCAAAAAGAGCAAGAGAGCAAGAGAGCCCCGATTTACAGATATCAAGGGTTTATATGCCCTCCTTGTTCATCTCTGGAAGCTTCTAGCTACGCAGTACAAATGGTGCAACCAACAGTTCTGAGAGGAGCATGTGACTGGGGTGATTTCCACTGTTTACTTATTTTGGACTTTAAGAAGTCACAAGATTGTTTCTCACTAAGGAAATACGTAGAAAACAATTATATCACGCAGTTCCCAAATTACTATAGTCTGTATGACTTAAGATTTACTTTAAATATATAGTCTAACTCCACATCGTTACAACCTTTTTGTATTGCGTCACTATTACAATAAGTGTAACATTAACATATTAAATACCTTTATTTACCTGGTGGTATCATGATTATTGCTCTAAGGGATTATATTAATTGACTAACCCCCTAGCTATATGACACCATGTTATGGTCATTCTCTTCAATGATTCTAATTGAAAACTGTTTTGTTGAAAGTTGTTTGATAGGCTCAACAACATAAGGCTCTTTCTCTTCATTCTTTGTGCCATTCTCCATTTCTAGAAGATCTTTATTGGTGAGTTCTGATGAGCGGGATTGGAACAATTGATCCAATATTGCCTGCTCTATGTCCTCAAATCCAACATCTTGCTGTGTTAAACCCCTTCTATGTAGAGAAGGTGTTTTTTACAAAGGAAAAATAAGGTACAGCAGGGACTTTTGTTTGATCCTCACTCAAATATGCCAAAGTCCAAGCACCTGAACCTAGCAGTTTAACTATTAATAAAATAAAATATTCAACTATATACATTAATGGGAGATGAAGGATATGCTAGATGAAAATGCATAACAACTGAATAGAAATCATATTCTGAAAATTGAAACATGACACCTGGACACGGGAATCGAACCCGGGACCTTTGGCTTAGTACGCCAATGCTCTTACTACTGAGCTATCCAGGATTCGTCCCGTCCCCAGGGTCATTCTTCACTCATATTTTAAGGCAGAGTCTATGATGGACTTAGCGGAAATCGTCAGCTACAATTATGTGATTTTATTTAATATCACAAGCCATCAGATAACGCAGCCATCTGCAACTCGGTAGTGGCTTATTGCCATTTGTACAGTTATTATAATTGTAAGGGAATGCATATATATCAAGAGTAAATAGCCAGAGCTATATTAATGGTAATTACTTCAGTTAGATATCATGTTCTGAAAATTTAAAAATGACACCTGGACACGGGTCCATCATAGACACTGCCTTAAAATATGAGTGAAGAATGACCCTGGGCACGGGACGAATCCTGGATAGCTCAGTGGTTATAGCATTGGCGTACTAAGCCAAAGGTCCCGGGTTCGATTCCCGTGTCCAGGTGTCATTTTTCAATTTTCAGAATATGATATCTAACTGAAGTAATTACCATTAATATAGCTCTGGCTATTTACTCTTAACTGAATAGAAGTTGATATTGGCCTAGAGGCCGTTTTATTATCATGATCCAAAAGTTAACAACATAATAGGATTGATAACAGACAATGCGCCATAGCTATAATACACAATGAGTAGCGAATATAGGTACTTATGTAAAATAGATTAAATAAAAATTTCAGAGTATTTAACGCATAAACAAATATAAAGATCATTCACAATAATATAACTGAACCAATTCATATAAGAGCCAAAGTTAAAATATAGCAAACAATTATCAAAAGGAAAATTAAAGTTGGGATACACCCAGTCGCCCAAACAACATAGCAGAACCATTCAAAGGAAATCTATACTTATCAGATATTAAATATTTTGGGATGCCTATTGTCATCACACCTCTTAACTTATAGAAATCTTCTAGTGGGGTTATGCGCATAACCATACACCTTGCCTAGGATAATTAAATAAGTACAAATATTAACAATTAAATATTCCAAAGCATTATCTCAATCGATCCCTACATAACTAAGATTCAATGAAACAGTTTCCCAGTAGGCCTATCCGAATAAAATTAAATTATAAAATACTGTTCCAATATAATGTATCCTTACATTTTGTGTGTCCCTAAATGCTATATGCATCAAAGAGTGCTCGTTGCTTGCCGGGTACACGCTTATATTCAGATTTGCACAGCGGGGAAAATGTGGGAGGGAGGATACACATGTTCAATGATGTCACCATCAGCAAGTAAGCGTCAGTTTCCCTCATTGGCACCTGCGCACTGCGTCAAGAGGGCAATAATACGGGGGGGTAGGGAACACCACGTGATCACTCAAGAGTGCTCCTTCATTCAATTCTGGCGCATGTGCCGTGTCCGCCTCTCGGGAAAACAGAGCTAAACTACGTAACACTGCGAGGTATCAGTTTAGTTGTTGATGAACGGAGTGTAGACGGGCTCGGATAATCCATGTGCGGCGCTGGTTTTCAGGTTAAACGGGGTAAGTGTGAATACAGCTTTAGGTGGTGGAGGCAATATGGCGATGAAGTTTGTAGCCACGTTACAATGTCAACGATGTCATGTCTTGAATTGAAAAGCTCGTGGTCACGATCAAAATCATAAGAATCAGAAACTTCAGGCCAAACATTTTTCCAAACTCTCTTCATACAGGACTGTTTAACTTCTGCCTATGCATATCCAATGTTGTCATTACCACCCCCCTAACACCAAACTGTACAGTAAATATCAATGCTTTCACTGGAATGTGTGTACACAAGGTCACACCACCACCACACAGGATGACTGTGAAATTCCAGCTGACCATGCACTATTTTTGTATGTCTTTGAATCGTGTTATAGCGAAAACGCGTAAAGTGATATCACGTATAACGAGGGATACTTGTATTTAATGGTCCCACTGCGCATTTTTCTCATTTATTTTAGTCATTCCAACAATAGAATTAATACACACAAAACATATTAAGAAAAATGTTATCTGATGCAGCTCAACTAAAAATTATGAAACACTGAATATTAAAGTAGATTTCCAAACACCTTTGCCCTATATTTGTTAATAGCTATAAAACCACTAACAATTTTTACAATTTCAATTTTGTTGAGCCTCTCAGGTGATTTAGTCTACATTGCCTCATCGTGGAGCAAAGGTAGTTTTTAATGAATCCAAGCATTGAAAAACTTCTTTCTGCAGTAGCTGATGTAGCTGGTATCACTATCAGAATGTTCAAAATCTCTTCAGTGTATGCTCTAAGCACATTTTATTTTTATAATGTTATCATAGTGTGAACATTGTATCTTGCCTCAATAAGATGTTAAAATTATCTAAAAGTTTTACTATATTATTTTGGGGGGTAAAAACGATACTTTTTACCCCCCTCAATTTTTTTTGGGGGGGGGTAAAATTTACCCTTGTACCCCCTAGTTCCTGCGCCACTGCAAAGATGCATTGCTTGTATAGTGATTTTATAAATGCAATTAAGATATCACAAAAGTATTGGTATTTTTGAAGTTATGCTAGCGGTAACCCTCACCTAAACACGAGATTACTACAGTAAACTCTCTATGCACACAACTATCAGCCTTGAATAGCCAAAGAAAACCTAAGCAATAATTTAGGTTTTATCATTTTATCCACTTACCTTTCAATATGAATTTTCCATAACAAATATTTGCCTCAACAAACATTGAAAACCTCTCCATCCCCCTTACCCTTGTCCTAGAAATATGTGACCACTAGCCTGGAAACCATTTTACTATTAGAAGGAGAGGGTGGATATATGGGCCCCCACTTTGTTTTTTCATCATAACTATCGCAGAAGTTCTTAAATTGATCTGAAAATGTCAGAAAACACACTTTGGAATGTTTTTAACATAGTGCCAATGGAATTAGCGATCGTTTTTAAATACATTAATATGGAAAATATTTTTCAAAATATTATCACACTTGGTCACTAATAGAACTTGTGCTGGTAATATGAGCCCCTTATCTTAGGAACAGAAATTCACTAAAAATAAAAGATTAACATTTTATTTAAACCCAATTTTGTTATATATTTAAATGTACATTGATAGTACAAATTTAAAAGTGTAAGTTAAAAGAACATGTCCATATTCCCTTGCAAAAATCACAAATGTATGCATATGTCTCACATCCACCACACATTAATTGTGAGCCCACAGTTCACAATTCATACATTGTACCCACAATTCACCCCTTCTGTCTGCTGGAAAAAACGCCTTCACAGAAAATACAAATGGCATCATCACTATTAAAATGAGGAACGCCTATTTCAATTTCAGGAAGAGAATCGTCTGAATCAATGTTGAACTCTTCATCCGATTCTTCAGCTAGGAAAATTAGCTTTCTTTTTAGAGATTTCTTCGACTCATTTTTCCTTTAGTCTTGTTGTTTCACTAATGGCGGTTCATTTCCCTTAACAAACTTCTGTTTCTTACCTTCTTTATTTCTTTGTTTTTCTGCCTTTTTCTTCTCGGACTCTTCTAATGCAAGTTTATAAGGGGATGATGTTATTTTTGCAGCCTTCATAGACTTTGGTCCTTTGTTAATTGTTTGTCATCTTTCTTTTAGGTTGTGGAATTGGCCAAATATAGTTTGGTGATACATGATTGGACTTATTCACTAAGAAACATCCCAAAGGGCCGGCTTCTTCCAAGTCCTTTGCACATGGTGTAGCATCTCGATCTGGTTCATTTGATTTGGCGACAGAGGGCATAGTGGAGTTAACGTCCTGAGAAGATGTCAGTGATTGTACCTTTTGTGTAACATTCCTGCTCTTGTTTTCTTCAAGGCTCTGTAGATCAACCACTTTCATATCAACTTCCGGAGCAACAAAATCAGTGTCGTTGAGCATCTGTCGGTTACAAGGACAAATTCCGGTAACCTTGAACCCGTTGACGGTTATTTCTCCAGTTTGACACTTCAGATATGCATTGCCCAAAAGTTGTGCTATGTCGTATGGCCCGAGAGGTCTGGTGTTAGAATGTAGCATCCAATGTCTAATGTTTTGACTGTAGTAATGTTTCAATGGCCCCATAAAGGTCTTGCCTATCGGTTGCATACGGTAGATCGTGTGTGGAGGAAGACTTAAAATTGTTACATGATTTTTGTGTGCAGTCAAGAATCAGTAAGACAGGATCTTCTGCTGTTGGTTTTGTTTTCTCGTTAAAGTGATTAAGCCATTCAATAAAGAGATTGCCCTGGATCCAACCCGACGGGTGGCATTTTCCAATGGAGCCAAATGGAGCGCCTTTTATTAACGTCTCTGTCATATTTTTCCGCGGGAAAATCAACATTGGTGGAAAAAAAATACCTACTGCGCTCATGCAGCATACAACGGTAACTAATGACCCCCTTTTAGCAGCGGTTAAGGCTCCGACCTGCAGTTTTCCTCTGAGATCAACGACTCGCGGGACTTTAATCTGAACAACAGATATGCCGGTTTCGTCGACATTAAATATTCTGTCTTATGGATATTTATGTTTTTGTAACTCAACTTCGAGTATGTCAAAAAAACAATTTACTGCTTCCTTATTAAATCCATTAGCACGAGAAAAGGACGTGGCTGATGGTTTCAAGATTGACAGTTTATCTTTGTGGCGGGCCATAAAATGATCAAATCAGGCTCGGCCAGCTACCTTACCACCAGAAAATGGATGCCGAATGCTATTTTTTTCACACAACTGGTAAGATAGACGACGTACATCTTGTCTTGTAAGACCATGAAACTTTTACTCCTTGACCAGTAAATTATTTACAAGATCTTCTTACATTTCAGGTGACATAATTGGTTTTTAGCCCAATTTCCTACTAACCGCTTCTTCAATTGGCAAATCAAGACGAGAGAGTCTTTGCAAAGTGGCACGAGGCACAGAAAATATTTTCAATGTTTTTTTAACCCTATTGTATTATCTTTCAACGCCTATATTGAATTAATCATATCTTGTTTATTCCATAACTTTCGTTTTGACTACTTCTTTTGACGTACAAGGAGTTTGCGAGGCATCTGTAAAATAATAATACTAAATAATATCACGTTAAAATGTAGTGACTGCAATATGGCACCCTTTGTTATGGTGGATCAAATAACAGCATCGCAAAGGCCCATAATACCACCCTCGCCATCTTGTTAAATCGATTTTTTTGCACATTTATACGTAGCCGTAATTTATAATGTTAATACTGGAATCTCACCCTTATAACTTAACTTATACTAAGCTACAATAATAATTAGCACTTATGAAAGAATAATTGCGTTAATAAATGTCAAACACATACCTTTCAAAGTATCTTCAGAGCGAAAAATAAAAACACACCACAAATCCCTCGTCATTATAGGAACTATGCCAGCGCGATCTACAGGTACTTCTAGTAACTATTTCTAATAGCTAAAGTTTCTCCCGCTATAATTCATGACCTGCTTACTTAGAAAACGAAGGGGCCCATATTAACGACGGGGCTCATATATCCACACTCTCCTCTACTATTTTATCTTAAACAAATGTTAACAGTTGTTTTATTGCTTGATAAACTGAACATAGAGTTTTTTCATCATGTTAATATTCTGCTTATGGCATATTATTAAGGTAGCTAATATTAGAAAGTGAATGTGGTGGGTTTTTTTACATTAAGTGTAGCTTTGTATTTGCAAAATAAGTGTGTACATTGTGAAAAAATGTCTTTAGTTTTGTTTTATAATCTAAATAAAGATAACCTATTCAAAACTTTTAATTTTAATTTATATTTCCTTAGAATATCCACTTAAATTGGTTATTGGTTGGGTTAATTTTAGCGTTTAAAGAAATAGCTAAGAAAAATATTAGATCCTCGAACCATTTTCACTTGAACAGATTTTTATAAAAACCTTATTTTTTAACAAATTGTAAATAATAAAGTTGATTTTGTTATTAGCAGTGAACATTATAAAAAGCAAAATGTTTCTTTCGTGTCATTAATTTATTTTATTACATTTGGTTTGAAAAAATTAAAATTGTTCAAGTGAGATGGATTCGCATAACAAACTAATAGTACAGAATACATAAATGAAAAAGTAATAGTAATAATAGTGCTACACAAAAAAAAATACTTACTGAGCCATCGAGTCCGCGATATTAAACAGACATTGTGTTGGCAGGTTTGTCTAGAATGCAGCACATATACGGACAACACCTTACAACTATTTTAACCCATTCTTAACTTCGTATCAGCTCTATATCTAAGTGTTAACTTGATCTGTGCTTACTACCTTGTAATACTGACGTTTCTCTTAAAACGGGCTATATATATTTTGGAAAGATTAGAGTTGTGTTATTTATACATTCATTTTCTAGTAAAATAATGAGGCCAGTATCGTCAGCTGAACATCGTGGGTCAACCTTGCTTCAACATGAAGAGAATGAACAAATTTTCCGTCTCCTTGGAAGTAGATGTCAGGTAGGCGAGTTATGTTAGACTGGCCTTTCTTGGTCTTCAATCTACAACCATTTGCACCCATTTGTTGGACGCACACTTGTGAAGTGAACTAGTAAGACTGGTGTTTGTTTTCATTTCAAACAAACACCGTCTTCAACTTACTAAACTTAATATCAGCCAACCAATATGTCTCCATCATCAACGGCCCTGTCTGAATAGTCTGTCCCCTACACACTTGTGCACTTTACTGCACGCTTTAACCTAACACTTTACTGGAGCCCTAAGTACATAGGGTGCATGCTAGTTTTCGGACAGCAAAGTACAGCTAGAGCCATCTAGAACAGACATAACATTCAGCCCCCCCCCCCCTCCCCGCTGTTAATTCATCACTGGGAAAGTGGAAACCCATATTTCACCAATGATCACTTTTTTGGCCATGCCAGGAATCGAACCCGAGGCCCTTAGCTCAGTAGCTAGACACCCTATTGACTGAACTATCCACACTATTAAAGAGTGTGCTGAAATCAATGCCCACAGATTTGTGTTGAAATACTGTGAGTCTTTTGAATCTCATATCTCTCAAATAGTAAAGGAATAAGGGTTCCAGTATCCCATTTCTTGGCCTTTTGTCAATTTTGTCAAGTTCTTACCATAGTGATGTGACATAAGCCTAAAACTAAAATCTGTCATTTCTTGGAATTGAATCGAGGCACATTTAACTTCTCACTCATTATATAAACATGTGACTAGTCTTAAAATTAAGTGCATTTTAAGTGCCTGTATTTACAGTTCCAACCATCATTATTTTATTGAAACAATTTATTTTAGTATTCTTAATTGGACTTTGAACATATAATTTACATTTAAAGTAGAAAAGTCAGTGGTGTTAATATAGGTGGTGGTCTTTTTCCAGACTTTAGCGACTGCAGTAGTTCAACTCTTTTTAACAGATCCCCCAGATCACAGTGTGTGGCGACGCAGGGATGCTGGGGTGTTGTGTCTTGTCAAGGATAACCAGAGACGCTCCTACTTCTTCCGTCTGTTCTGCCTGTCCAGGCGACAAATGGTGTGGGAGCATGAAGTGTACAACACCATGGATTACAAATCCCCCAAACCTTTTCTTCATACCTTTGAAGCAGAGGTTGGTTTACATACTCTTAGTTCAATGGTTCTCAATATTTATCATGCCGCAGCTTGCTTTGTTCTTTCCCGAATAGCTTCATTCTTAATCTTGTTACTCCTTGTGACAGCTAACTTGCTCTTCACAAACTTTGTTCCCATGGCCTCCACTTTCCTAGTATCCCTTATATTCATTGTCTGTCCATGTTTCTGTTGCATATGTGACAATAGAAACAAAGTACACCCCATACATTACTTCCTTACACCCCAAGGACACTTCTCTTCTCCATAGCAGGTCTCTTACAAACCTATAGAACAACTCTCCCTGCTGTCCTCTTCTCATTAAATCCTCTCTACTTCCACCTTTTGCTTCAATCACGCTTTAAAGTTATTTTACATTCTGCACTTTTCTCAGCTCTACTCCATCCAACTTTATAGCTTTATTAGGCCTTAACCTCCTCCTTGTCATTACCATCACTTCACACTATGCCATGCTAAATTTAATTCCACACTCCTTCACTTTTTCATTCCATTCTTGTAGTTGTTCCTGTAGCCTACTTCTTATTCCTTCTCTCCCCATACCATCAAATCATCATCAAACATCATGGCTTTCATTCTTTCCTCCCTGAGTCTTCCAGCCACTTTGTTCATAACCATTTCCATTAATGTTATAAATAATAATAATGCTGAAAGAGCACTCCCCTTCTTTACTCATTTTTTAAAATTTGGAACCACTCTGGTCTCCTACCAACAAAAACACTTGAGAAAACAAAGTAGCTAAGAATAACAATTTATTTAAAAACCAATAAACCCATGAATATTAGGACAGTATGCAAGATCAAGACTGAATTGTAAGTGCTAGCTTAATGTTTTCTTATATATATATATATATATATATAGATTCCGGACTGTTATTTAATAAATTTCATTTTTCACAGCCAATCATTATTATTATTATTATTATTAGCACCGCGTCTTACTACCCGTTCGGGTTATGCGCACTTACGCTAATGTGTAATGGTAGGGTGATTGTGAGATGAAATGGAGGACCTACAGTTTAACGTGGAATCCGAACCACGGTGGAGGCCTGGCATTCCTCACATTCAGAAGTTTGTGATTAATACACATCTTGCACAGCCAATCGAATAAATATTCATTTTCTCTTGATGCCTCTTCTTGCAGTTGGTCAAAAGCACATAAATTTCTCAAAATATTTTGAGATCATATTTGCAATAATTTATTGACTAGAATAATTAATCTGCATCCACACCATTATTCCTCTCATTTTAAGGTACAAGGAATAATTTCTTCTTGGATATGTACAGACTTTTAATAAGTTTATCATATCTGAAATAACACTGGTTTTAAAATGCACATTAAATCATGAAAATATTTTGTTTTATTTATTATATGTTATTTGATATTATTATATTCATAATTATTACTTCATATTTTCAAAGTATTTTTTTTTCCTTTCTTATCAAGGAATGTATCGCAGCTTTTAACTTTGCCCAAGAGGAGGAGGCTATAGTTCTTAGAAACATACTGCTACAAAAACTTGAGGCCAAGAAACGCAGATCAGGTAAATTTGCTTCTTGCATTTCAACAGGTTTTATAAAAATAATTATTACTTAACCTTTTCGGTACTACCATTCTAAAAACCAGAATTCATGCACAGACTAGGTTATGAAGCATACTGAGAATATTAAGGTATCTGTCTATGCTGATGGTTTCAGAAATTATGGGTGTGTACAAAAGTCTTCTTTTTTTTCTGGCCATAAGCATGGTTACCTATACATGTATAGATTTAATTTAAATCTGCTGGTTTCCATCGTTTCAAATTCGAACATGGTG
>JAVRXN010000008.1:77969290-78388224 GCA_033556935.1 Timema podura | reverse complement strand
AAAAAAAAACCCCCAAAACCAAAACCCTTTCCCCCCTTTTTTTAGTGCATTAGCAAAAAAATTTCCCCCTTTCCCCTTTTCTCATGTTTTTTTCCCCAAGGTTAAGTGCTTTATTTACCCTTCCCCTCTTCCGGAAAAAGTGTCCGAAATTTAAATACATTTCCGTTTGGGAATTTAACCACCACACACACAAAAACCACACACAAAACCCCCACACACACACCCGGGGTTAGAATTTGAAGGGGGGGTTTAAAATGAAATCCCCGAAACATGCGATTTTTTTAAAAAATTTTTTTTAAAATTTCCTTCGCATAGATTTTTTCCAAGGGGAATCAGGGAACCTCCCCCTACTGTAAAATTTAAAGGGGAAATACAAGGGGGACCATTACCCAAACGTGATTTTAAAAAAAAATTTTGGTTTTTTTTTAAAATTTTTCAAAAAACCCTTCAATAAAATTTAAGTGGATGGGGGTTTGCAAGTTACAGCAATGATTAAAAAAAACACAATTTAAAAACAAGGGAAAGGGGACTCAAAAGGGTGTTAAAAATTTTGCAGCGTTTAGAAATCCAAATTATTTATTAAATGTTTTGTTTTTTTTTAAAAATATTTTTTTTAACCAAAATTTAGGAAAATTTTTCTAATCTTTTAAAAAGGATTTTAAAAATTTTTTAAAAAAAAGGGGGGGGAAATCTTACATAAAAAAAACCCCGTTTTTTGGGGCCCGGGGTTTAACGAAATACTCTCTTTTTTGGGCTAATTTGCCGAAGACGGGAGTCGGGGTTCGTCCAAATCGGGGCAATGAGGGTGGTTTTCCACCCCCCCCCCCACGAAAATGGGGTGTAGTTCCTTAATTTAAAAGTTCTTAACCCCTCACCTTTATTTTTTTTTGTAATGTTGTGCCCCCCAAAAGGGGTAAAAGACACGTAAAAAAAAAAAACCCCTTAAACCCACAAAACATCCCATTTCTTTTAAAAAATTTTTTTTGACTTTATAAAAGAAAGGACTTTATTTTTGATATCAAGTTTTAAAAATTTTAGTTTAAAATTCGAACCCCCCAATTTTCTTTTTAAAGGGGCGTTATTTTTTTTTTTTTTTAAAAAACTCAAATTTAAATTTTTTTAACTGGTCAAAATTCTGTTTTTTTGACCCCCTTTTTATTGAAAACGATTTTAAAAAAATTTTAAAAAACAATTTTTTAAACCCAAAAAGGGCGGGTTTTTAAAAAGTTCAAGCCTACCCGTCTTTTAAAATTTTGTCCCCTTTGG
Organism: Timema podura; assembly: GCA_033556935.1. Classification (NCBI taxonomy): domain Eukaryota; kingdom Metazoa; phylum Arthropoda; class Insecta; order Phasmatodea; family Timematidae; genus Timema; species Timema podura. The sequence goes on along the minus strand of JAVRXN010000008.1, from coordinate 78,386,958 downwards.
CGAACCTTGTTTAAACAACGAAAAAAAAATTTAAAAACTTTTAAAAAAAAAATTTTTGTTGGAACAACGCGGACAGGAAAACTAACCCTTTTTTTTTCTTTAAGTACACCCCGTGCTTAAAATTTTGCTAGTGTGGGTCTGCAATTAGTGGGTCCTACATTAATTTAAAATAAATGGTACGAAACTCCAAAAAAGAATTTCTCGCTCTATTGTTTAAAAAAAGGAGTTTTTACCAAAAAACCGTAAAAAATATGCACTACGCCCCCCGAACAAATTTAACCCAAACATGCTTAAAACTTTTTTTTACTCACGGGTTTTTAAAAACTTTTAATTTTTTTTTTAAAAAAATTTAAAGTTTCCCTTTTTTTGTATTCAGACCAAAAAAAAAAATCGTTTTTGGGGGCCCCAAAAGGGTTAACACTTAATATTAAAATTTTTAATTCCGGTTCAAAATTTTAGAATTTTACTAGGGTATCCCCCTTTAAAAGGTTTTCTATCGCATTGGGATTTAATTTTCTTTTTTTTAAATTTAACAAAAAAAAGGTAAATTTTTTACATGAGCTAAAATGAGAGAGCTTATCAATTTCCCGTGCCAGGGGGGGGCCCCCGGTGGGGGCGGGGGGGGCCGGACCCCCCCTTTAATAAAAAAAAACCCAAATTTGAATTAATGTTAATGTCAAAATGTTTTATTGTCCCGTTATATCCCCTAACCCAAATTTTTTTTTTGTTATTGGTTTTTTTTATTTTAAAATTTTTTTATACGGTAAAAATTTTTTTAAAAAATTAAAATAGTCCTTAAATATTAAAGTGGTGAAAAAAAAGGGATTAATGAAAAATTTTTCCCAAAATTTAAATTGGGGGCCCCTAAAACCCTTTTGCACAAACCCTGTTTTGGTTTTTAAAAATTTTTTTTTTTTTTTTTATTTTTTTTGGGTTTCCCAAAGATTAATTTAAAAAATAAAGATCTTTTTAAAAAATTTTTTTTTTTAAAAAAAGTACTTTTAAAAAAAATCTTTTAGTAAATTACTACAAACTAAAGTGCGTATGGCTTTTTTAGTAAAACTTGAGTTAGAATAAGAAATAGTAGCTATTTGTAGAGTGGAGTTAAAGTTCGATTGTTCGAACTCTGAATAATTCCATCTATTTTGTCCAGTTGATTGAATAGCTAAAGAACTATTTATATAATAATTGTTTAAATTTATACTTTTTTTCCTTTTTAATAAGTACTATTTGTTGATGGTCTTACTCTTTCTTTGAATAAATCTCAATTACTAATAGCAAATTTCAACAATAAAAAAATTACTTAAAGATTTATTCTCAAATTTTGAAAATATTTTTATGTCAAAATTTCTTGGGGGCCCCCCCGACCCCAACCCAATCCCAATAGGAATACCCGCACCACCAACCCCTCCCCCCCTTCCTTCACAAAAATCCTGGATCCGCCCCGATGCTATACAAACATTTCCCTTAAGAGGTTTAAGGAAAAAGGACATCAATAGTTGAGAGAATTAATTATTTGTTTACTCTATGGCATTAGAGAATTATTGCGTTTGGACTTAAGTAGTATCATTCACAACTAAATCTCACAAATTGTATCAATATATTTGCCAATATCTCAAAAACTGTTGGTTTTTTTAAAAAAATATTTCATGTAAAAGTTTTTAATTTTTTAAATATTACTACAATTTTGCAATGTTAAGTTATTTTGTATCTCAAATAGTTAAGAAGATATGGAAATTTCCACTTCTGTAAATTTACTCTAAAAGTAATTTTCATGTGAAAATGAAAATAGCAGTTTATTTATAATTTTAATCAGCTCCTAGATATGAATTTTAATCAAAATCGTAAGAGCCGTTTTTTGAGAAAATCTATTTTTCTCTTTTTGTTTTTTAAACTACTCTTAATTTTGGGGGTTAAAAAGATACACAAACAGACGGCATTGCAAATACCAGTTTTTAGGGTTCGGGGGGTCATGAGACGTCTGCATCCTCACATTTCAGGTTAGATTTTTTTTTACGGTCGCAATACTTTACCTTTAGTGTTCGAAAAGTTTAAATAAATATATATATATATATATTTGCGTAAAGTTTGAAAGGTATTGGTTTTATAAAAATATGTTTCTTATAAACTATTTGTATTATTAATAGATCTACATATGTTCTATGATAAGTAATATCATATCTCAAATAGTTTCGGAGATATGATAAAAAAAAAAAGAATTTACGCATCAGATCGGAGTCATTAGAGCCATTTTGCCGAAATATTGAGGGTAGCCATTTTATTTGGAATATTTATAAATGTTTTGAAATGAAATTTAATTAAAATTGTTACAGCCGATTTTGGGTGACCTGGTGGTCTAGGGTAAGGTGTCAGACTTCTGTGCTGAGAGTCCGGGGTTCAATCCTCGGTCCCGGCAGAGATTTATCTGATTGCCAAACCCTTCCTTCACCTCTGACAAGATGTGTATTAATCACAACTTGTGAATGTGAGGAGTGCCAGGCCTCCACCGTGGTTCGGATTCCACGTTAAACTGTAGGTCCTCCATTTCATCTCACAATCACCCTACCATTGCACATTAGCGTAAGTGCGTATAACCCGAACGGGTAGTAAGACGCGGTGCTAAATATAATAATAATAATAATAATAATAATAATAATAATAATAATAATACAGCCGATTTTGAGAAAATCAACATTTTCTCTTTTTGCCCTTCAGTAAACTACCCTTAATTTTAGGGTTGGGTATCCAATTCCAAAAACCCCTAGGGCAAATCCAATGAAAACCCTTGATACCAAATTTTAGCCCGATCGATAAAATAGTTTAGACTCTAGTTGGAGGTACAGACAGACAGAAAATACAAAAACAGTTTTTTCTGATTTGGGGATTCATCAAATCTCAAAACTATAAAAACTATGGTTCACTGGATACAGAGAGGCTTGGTTTGACGCTGAAAGGTAGGTCGAGTTTTAAACCTAGACGGATGTACTCAAGTTTATGTTTTTCCTAAATAGTTTTCCCGTCTACTATTATGCAAATTCAGGTACATTTCCTCTAAATTATATTTACCCTAACCCCATCACATTAGTGTATATGGGATGTACGCATAGTCAAATACTTCCCAAACACCATCCTAAATATAGTTCCACGATTAGGTGGAGGAATAAAACGCGATGAATTAATATTTTTTTCCGTAATTTTAATAATGGACACTCCTACAGCACTTACATTTCCTGTATAATTTTCCAAATATTCCTAAAAATCTTCATTCTATTACGTCTTACCCGCCTCGGTGGCGTAGTTGGCTAAACGCACTAGTCGTGTTGAGCCAGACCGCCGAGGACGGGGAGATCGAGGTTCGAATCTCGGTCGGGTGAACTGGGGTGGTTTTTCCTAAATGGTTTTCAACTCTCCCTCCACGCAAACGCGGGTTCACTTCCTCTAACTTCAACCTTCCCAATTCCTAAACCATTAGTGTAATTAGTACTTAAGCGTATAACCCGAACGGGTAGTAAGACGCGGTGCTAAATACATTTAAAAAAAAAATATTACGTCTTGATGAAACTAAGCGTATTTGCAGGGAAAGACAAACTAATTATATTCACCCAATACAATATACATACAGACTAACAGGAACTCATTAGCTAACACATAAATAGAGTACAAAAGGGTTTGGATTCGATGAACGAGGTCAATTAATTAGTGGGGTTTTCCCACAAGCTTACCATTACTATACAGTTTTACCAATGAAAATTTAGAGCTATAAATTAGTATTATATTACTTTTCTTAAATGAGTTGGTATGTTTTACAGAATAGCCCGAGTGAAAAAATTTAATTAATTTCATCCACTATTATTCTTTTGATAGTAGTTAATGTGAGTATTGAATATGATTTATGGTCGCTAATAATAATCAGCGTTTTCATTTTATAACTTAAGCTTTAAAACATATTTAATTAGCTGGCTGTCGTGTTAGGAGGTAATACATGCATGGTTGGTGTTTTAAAGGTTACCACTCCCTGACAATGAATTATAGGCACCCTGGTTTGAATTCCCTGCTATGTGCACTGAAAATAGTTATAGCGACAGTATTGGCTTTCTATTCTCTGTCAAAACGAAATGACTATGATATGTCCTTAAAATGCACTTTATTTCACCCTCCCCTTAGATCAAAGAATAGACAAGTCATGACCGACATATTAGTAATACCTTTTATATGATCATATCCAAAACATGTTTTTTGCAGCTGTCCCTTTTTTATAGATTGAAGATTTGTAGGATAAATATGGAGTCAAGTTTCATAAGAACCCCCTTTATATGACAGCTAAAAACGTTATTAGATCTACTTTCGCGTATTCTTTACGTCAAGGTTTTTGTTATCTGCAGCTGTCACTTTTGATAGACAGTACCATAACTATAAAACGACACTAAAAATATAATAAAATTTAATCAATGTTGACCGCAAAAATATATTTTTTATTTTTAAAAAAATATTTTCCCTTTAAGAAAATTGTACTAAAGTAATCTTAAGTCAATGTTAGTTACTATGCATGTTTTTGTAAACGCCTAAAAGTTTATTCTTGAGGGCAAATTACTAAATGAGAAACTCGCTCAGTGGCTGAGCGGTCTAAGGAGTCATTGTTAGACTGGCCTGCTTATGACGGGAAGATCGGAGTTCGAATTCCAGTCTGATCTACTGATGATAGTTTCCCTAAATGGTTTACTATTCTCTTTCCACGCAAATGCTGGTATATTACCTCTAAAATGCTTCCTTACTCATTCCTACCCCATTAGAGTAATTATCATATGTGCGTATAGCCTGAACAGGTATAAAAAACTATGAGTAAATAAATTTTAGTCCGATACCTTAGCTAAGTCAGTAGCGTCTCTTTCTACTGTGCTAAAGACCCGGGTTAGATCCCCAGCATGGCCGAAAAATGTATCATTGGTGAAATGTAGGGTTCACCTTTCATAGCGATGAATTAACGGCCGGAGGCTGGATGTTGTGACTGTTCTAGATTTAAGTTAGTTTATAAGTCGTGTGCTGATATAATAAGTCAGTTTAGAAAGTGAACGTTAAATACCTCCAAAAAAGTGAAAGAAAAAAAAAGTTTTATAAAACTTAATGAAACGCATGCCAAGTATTTTCCACGCCATCAATGAAATAAGAAAGGATATAGGCTTAATGGATCGTTTGTAAAAATGCGTAGATTTAATATTCATTGCGTCAAGTAATTATTTATTTTATAATCTTGTCCTATCTATATAATATCTGTTGTAAGCTGGGCACTAAGGTTAGGCACGACAAAGAGTCACGAACTCATCTCGTGTCTTGTAGCTGGACAAGCAGGTCAGTGTTTGAGTTATCGATGAATTAAAAGCGATAAGTTGATGGATCACAGCCCAATTATTGCTGGCGTTGGGGACCATCAATATCCCAACACCTGCTAGATAGATTCCTTCAGCCCTCTAAGAAAAATCAGTTCAATGACCTTCGGAGGGAATACAACAGAAATGATAATTTATCACTTCTTTGACGTGACACTTAATAGTTAGTGGTTTTTTTAAGTTAATCAAATTCTATGGTTCAGGTGACAGCTATAACAAACCTAAACATAAAGTGAATAGTAAATACTTTAACAACAATTATTTAATTGCCATGAGTTTCTCTCTCTTTCACGAATCGAAGGGTTTGGGACAATATTGTGCTCTGCAACAACAAATGTAACAGTTATAGTTAATATTTAGCTGTGTTCTTATATTTCCTTACACATAGTAACAAGCTTAATTACTATACCGATATTTGAAAGTTCAAAGTTCGTTTCAAATTAAGACAAAAGAAGAATTATTCAATTTTATAAATTATTGATTTTTTTCAACTTTAAAGATCAATATTTCAAAAATAATATTTTAATGATATAGCATATCACTGCCCAAAGTATTTAATATTTGATTATATAAGTACACGATTTACTAACTATAAAACAGAACCAACACCTATTAATTCCTCGATGAGTAGGGATCATTTACGGTCCTCAGGGCGGAAGTGACGTCATAATGTGGGGTGGGTAGTTTTTGGGATAGGGCCTTATACATAGGTACGGTTTTCAGGGCAGAGAGGGGAAGGTAGGGGAGGTATCGTGATGATGTGTTGATGTAGGAGGTGGGGGTGGGGGGGGTTTATAGCTCGCGTGTGTTGGATGGTTCTGCGGGGGGCGGGGTTGGCAAGCGACGTCGACCGCGGGAGGGTGTTTTCTCTCTCTCTCTCTTTCTCTTACAGGGAAATTAGGAATGAAGAGGGGAGGGGGGTGGCAAGCTCTTTCCGGCGGCGACCGCGGGAAGGGTGTTTTCTCCTCACTCTCTCTCTCTCTCTCTCTCCTCTCTCAAAACAATACATAATATATTCCGTACAGTGGGTGTTATTATAAAATCTCTTCCTCTATCCTTTTTTTATATATATCTTCCATACAATGATTATTATAAATCTTAAAAGGATACTCTCTCTACCCTCTCTCTCTCTCTCTTACAAGGAAATTAGGAATTAAGGTTAAATAGTATGGATTCTTTAAAACAATACATAAATAAAATTCTGTACAGTGGGTATTTTTAAATAAAATCTCTTCCTCTATCCCTTTTTTTATATATCTTCCATACAATGATTATTATAAATCTTAAAAGGAACTCTCTATCTCTATGTATTCTCTCTCTCTCTCTCTTACAAGGAAATTAGGAATTAAGGTTAAATTACCTTCTTTAAAATCTCTTCCTCTATCTTTTTTTCATCTTTTTTAAAACGGGATCGTAAATTTAAATAAATAGGTACAGACTCTTTTTAACGTGTATATATCTTAAGATTACGAAGATACATACATACATACATATAATTCAGTACAAAGATTATTAAAAAAATAAATTCTTTCTCTCGGAAAAAATATAAAGTCTTTTTAATCAGTGCATACGATAAATCTCTTTCTCTAAAGTCTTCGTGATTATAGACTTCGGTAAACCCCACGCGCGCGCGCGCGCGAAAAGACCGACTTAGGGCCTTCAACCACTTGAATAGCTGTACTGTCTCTCCTAGATATATCAGTCCCTCGCTGTGAAGCGTTTTAAAGCGATCCTGTACCTCGCACCAAAGTTTTTACCCGGAAGACGAACTCTGCCAACACAGTCTAGCGTTTGATGTTTCGGCTCGTCCTCCGCTCACTGACCTCTTCATCTCCTTCTAGGACGACGGACGTTGTAGGTCCGGTACTTTTCAATTTTCGGAGATGCATTTTGACCCGATCGGTTCCTCGCCGCTCGATCCGATCCAACGCCGCGCAACAAAGCGTCTTTCTCCTCCTGGAGAATTTGCGACTCGTCCCCTTCCTTGAGGTTGTAGACGGGGCATGATGTAGAACAGCGCTCGACGGACTGACTCGATTCCCACATTCCCGGGATTATGACTCCCGAGCCAGTGTATGGAAGATCGCAGTGCTCGCTGTAGCCCTTGTCAACCGCCGCGATGTAGTATTCTAAGCCGGGCCGTTCGAGATCTTAATATCGCTCATGTCCTCCAGACGGTAACCCAACTGTTCTAAACATATCGAATGTGAAGCGTCTCTCTACCTCGCGACCGCTTTATATGCTCGGAATGGAGGGGGACGCGCCCTCCCCTCCTTCTACACTATATCCTTCGCATCGATCTACGAATTGTGCGTCTATGCTCGGAATGGGGGGGGACGGGGCCCCCTCTCCTCCTTCTATACTATATCCTTCGCATCGATCCACGAATTGTGCGTAGAGTCAAACCCTAACCATTTGACGTATACTCTATTTCCGGAACGTCTGACTATCTTCTCTACAAGGTAAACATCCGGATACGAAGTCTTTCTAAGCTCCTTACCGTAGAATCCTCCTGTGATAGGCTTACCCTTCATATCTTACGAGTAGGAAGGTCCTAGGATTAGTCTCGACGACGTTACGTATTTTAAACAGTTCGGTCGACCAGTTTTGCGGTATAAACCCTTTTCGAAAACGTCCTTATACTTACTGATACGGACTATATCACCCACTTTTAAATATGTTTGGTGTAGAATCCGAGATCTTGAGACGTTTATAGACTGTATGTAAAAGTCTGTCGTCCTTGACGTCTATAGGCTTCATCTTTATGGTCGAGTGTACAGTCCGGTTGTATTCATCCAGTAAGGAATCGATCATATCTATCCATTGATATGATCCTTTAGCCGTGAACCTCCTCCCCATCATGTTCTTGAGAGTGCGATTAAATCGTTCCACGACACTAGCCTGACGTTGCTGTATGTAGAATAGTGATTGATTCTCTTTCTCTTCATGAGTGTTTTTTAATTCCGCGTTGTAAAACTCTGTCCCATTATCCGTTTGGAGAGACGAACGGGAGGTAAACCTTTGCCGGTCACCTTGTCGAGGAGGGAGAGCCATTGCGGTGCTGACATTCTTACCCGTCTTAGTCTTGACAGGTGCGGCCCAAGCCCTCTTGGAATACACGTCGATGACGGTGAGAAGGTACTTGAACCCCTTATTCGAATCGGGAGTAGGGTATCATCTCCACCAGATCAGCCGAAGGAAGTTCGTTCAGCCCGTACGCTAACATGTCTTCGGGGGAATCGTCGTCTTGCAGGACGATGAAGTTCGAGTGCAATCCCCCACTTGACGGTGGACATGATTATGATAAAATACCGATGAGATGAAATGTCTTTATACGATAATTCCAGCCTCGCGTAGTTCCTCAATGATGGGAAACGATCTCGTTCTGGTGAGCGGAATGACCGGACTCTGTAGATGCTTGCAAGAGTTCGTAATCGATCGACCAATTTGTTAAAGGATCGTCCCAATAGGTATAATCGATCCACTCGTCCTGTCTCCATCTTGTATAAACCGTCGCCCTCGAGCTCCTCCTCAAACATAGGTTTGATGATAAACGAATACTTTGATCCCGCGCGCATCTTGATACGGGCGTACGGCTCGTTTCTCAACCGATGCGCGGGTTTGTTTCTTCGAGCATAGATTTGTATACTTTCAGATCCTCCTTAGTATAATGCGCGGGTGCTCTTCTGAAGAGTAATTCTAATAGCCCTCGGGTATACGGAAACGTCATATTGTTGAGAAGTATCGTACCGTCACTCCGTCGAATACGATACGGTATCTCCGAGCTTGGTGGAGTACCTTTCATGGCGGACTCCATAGGTCTTATCGGAATGCGCGCGAGACGAATAAAGATAAGTATCCAATAGATGTCTGTTCTGCAATCTCTCAGGCGATACTTCTACCTCCTCAGGTTCGGGTTCAGCGAGCGCCTTCACCATCTTGCTTAGAGGATCCGTGAATAGGTTTGAATGTTTCATTCACGACGTGCTCGGACTCGTGTCGGGCATCGCGTAGTTGCTTATACTTTCGTTTAATAATCTTACTCGCTTTTATGATATCCTCCGTGACCTTCGTCGACATGATGTAAGGTGCGAATGTCTCTTACGACGAAGAAACGGTTCATTATATCTAAACGTAAGTAAAACCTAATTCGACGTGTAAAATCTGAGTCGTTGTCAAGCGTTTTTTCTAGCATGAAAGTATATAGAGTCATCTTTGGACACCTCGAAAGGAGGATCGTCGATAATTTTAAGATTCAACAAGCAAATAACATCTTTCAAGTTCATGATCATCGTTGAAACGATCCCTGCCCTCTTGAACTTATAACCACGTTCACCCGTTAGAGCCAATTCGAAATGTCTCGTATCCTTCCTCGTAGGTTTTGAATCCAAGTAGATGTAGATGAAACCATGACTTACCGTAGAGTCTACATAAGCTTTAGGCACGGCGTCTGAAGGTAATGAAGGCGTACCTATGTTTCGTAAAACTAAGCCGCCCGCATCGTAAAGTCGATCGTTATCTACCCCCTTTACGGATAGTATACCTCTCGCTATCATATTGTTCAATTCGGTGTAAACGGTTCGTTGTATCGCGAAAGATTCCTCTAGGCTTAGCAACTTTGGACCTAAAGCGTCAAGCACCGTTTTATTTTCGTTGAGACGATCTTCATGATGACGAGCCAGTTTCCACACCTCCTCCATCCCTTGATGGCTACTCTTCTCAAAGTTGGCATATTTTTATTCGATCGTTCTCCAAATTCTCGATCAACGATTCCATCTGTCCTTTGATGGCGTCCTTGGCAGTGTTGAGAGCGAGTATCTGCTCGTTACTATGTCTCGCATCCATCCTATCGACGTAAGACTTGTTACAGACATCCTTAGATGCGATGGGCGTCTCGACGTTGACGATCCTCTTCGATCTAGCGTCGAAATACCCTTGAGAGTTTAAAGTCAGATTTCCTTCCGTCTCAACGAGAGATCTATATTTGTAGAGACTATGACCGAATTTAGATATGGACGACATGATGTCTTATCGCCTACTGAATATGCGTTCATGTCAATCATGCAATATAAAGGTATCGAAACCGTAGCGATATCGCCCTTTATCAATCTCATGATCTTTACTCAACACAAGAAAATCGTACTTGTGTTTTTTTCCAACACAGCGAGCACACTTCCTTAAATTTTTGGAATGTCATATCAGTGTTCACGTGATCGTCGTAAACGTGTCTCAGGTTCGTATCGTCCATCCTGAATAGGATGAGAAGATTGGCGTTATCTCTCAACATCTGTTTCGGGATGCGCGAGTACGTCTGGCAAAGATAGAAACAGTCTATAGCCTTATGTCTGCCCATACTGAAATAAGCCTGTATATTAAACTGTTTATCGCAAGCGACGTCGTCAAAAATGAATACAGAGTCGGGTTTGGCCTCGGACGGCGTGATAATTTCCGCGTTGTCAGAATAAGGGAAATAGCCCATGCCTTCGACGAGTGAGAGAATCTTCGATAAACGTTGATACTTGGGCTGGTATAACGATTTAGAGTAAACGTACACGTTCTTGAAGCGTAAACCGTTAGGTTCCTCCAACAGACTGATCATAGCGTTGGTTTTACCGCAATTCGAAGGTCCGCAGATGATGCAACGGATAGTATCAGGCAACAACGTGCCGTGTCTCTGAGGTAAAGCTCTACCTGCATCGTGATCGTTGTTGCGTACAGTTAAAGAGTCTGTCTGTTTCTCGAGCCGCATGTCGACTAGTTCATCTATATAATGCACGCACCTATATAAATAGGAATCAGTACGTGTCATGAGGCGAAGAAGAGGAGGGGGTTGTTGGATAAGATAATCAATAATCTGCCGTTTGAGCTGCATATACCCGGATACCAGTATTGCGGGCCGGGAACAAAGTTGGATAAACGATTGAAACGAGGCGATCCCGGAATAACGTGTTAGATCGATACTGTAAAGAACACGATATCGCCTACTCCAAGGGGAAAGATCTTGCAGGACGTCATACCGCAGATCGTGAACTTATCGAGAAATCGTGGAAAAGATTGCTCGCAACTGACTCGAAGTTGAACGAGAAAGCCGCCGCGTGGGCTGTCGTCAACGCGATGAAAGCTAAAGTCAAGATGGGTTCCGGTCTAAAGAAGAAAGCTCGACGTCGTCAACAGAGTGCTACTACTACTACTACTCGCCGTAAGAAGAAGGGTGGAATTCTACCTATACTACCTTTGATCGCAGCGCTTGGAGCCGTCGCCGGAGGAGCTGCGGGAATCACGAAGGCTGTACAAAGTGCGAAGGCGAATACGAAACAATTGAACGAGGCTCAGAGACATAATCGCACGCTCGAGGCTATCGCCATGGGGAAAGGGATGTATCTACAACCTTACCCGAAAAAAAAATGACTACCTAAAACGTGCCCTTACTGAAACGATCTGCGCAAGTACGCTAGCAAGTTAAAAATCCACTTTTTAGGGGAGTATTTTGCGAGGGATGCTTTACCTAGCAGCCCCCCTTGGAGGATAGAGAGCGGCATCATCAATCTTGATAATGATAGTGGTAAGGGTACACATTGGGTGGCGTATAAGAAAACGGCGAGCGGGCGGATTACTTCGATAGTTTCGGTGATCTAAGGCCGCCACTCGAACTTGTTCGATATCTCGGAGGAATACCTATCACCTATAATCATTACGCGCTATCAAGAGTATCGGACCGTTTTATGCGGCCATCTTTGTTTAGCTTTCCTTAAATACTCGCGCTGACGTTCGATCTTAGTAAATATGTCTATGACACTTACACTGACGGGTCAGAGTTCGAATCTAACTGAGAACTACTTCCCGCATATCCTGCTCGGAGAAGAGAATCGCGAAGAAGAATGGTTCATCGGACTGATCAATCTGGCGACGTTCAATTCATACCGAACATCGACGAACGTAATAATAAATTTTATTGTGACGGTAAAGAGTATACCGTCCCCTCCGGGTACCTATGAACTTGAGGCGTTGGACAGATTTCTTGCGAAGAGAAGTCTCGAGTAACGTAAAGCTCTCGATTATCGGTGACCCTAGCACTTTAAAGAGCTATATCACTTGCAATAAACCTATTGACTTTACCCGGTCTGGCACGTTCGCATCCTTGCTGGGGTTCGACTCCGTCATACTTCCCGCAGGGAAGACGCACATATCTACCAATACCGTGAATATTCTTCACGTGAATGTGATCCGCGTAGAATGTAGTCTCCGCTAGCGGGGCTTACGTCAACGGAGAACCGAGTCATACCTTGCACGAGTTCAGCATGACCGTCCCGCCAGGCTATAAGATAGTGGAAGCGCCGAACAATATCATTTACCTTCCGGTAACGAAGCGAGTAATAGAGTCTATCGCAGTACGACTTATCGACGAACGAGGAGATATCGTCAACTTTAGAGACGAAACGATATCGCTACGTATACATCTGAAACGAGTCGGTGGGGATGGGACTCGTACTAGATAAAACGAGACGACGTCATCTTCCTCGAAACATTGAGAGAAGAACAGTGAAAGTGTTAACACCTACAAATAAACAATATTTAAGACGTCTAGGCTACTCGTTACGAAAATAATGGATGACGCCGTGGACATTCTGAACATTGGAGACTCCGCCGCTTTCGATACGGCCTTGACCAGTTTTCCAGTATCATTCCTACGCCTCGTATATTCCCGGACCGTTAGCTAACGGGAACGAGCTTAGGATATCTATCCAACAAGAAGGACTGTACACGTTACCTCACCGTTCTCTACTACATATCAAAGGACGACTACTTTTGAATACGGGAGAACCCGGAAGTACTTCAAGGATTGTTAATAAACGGAATACTGCATCTATTCTCAAGAATCGCCTATGAGATCAACGGGATAGAGATTGATCAATCGAGAGATGTAGGCATTTCGAACTCAGCTTAAAAACTATCTATCTATAAGGAACGGTGAGCAGACTCATCTTTCAAACGCAGGTTGGAGATTTGAAGGAGTTCACGTGCACGCGGAAACAGGCATCTTTGACGTATGCATCCCTTTACGTCTCATACTAGGATTCGTCGAAGACTATTCTCGAATACTAATCAATGCGAAACAAGAAACTGGTGCTAGTTCGTTCGACCAGCGACAACAACGCTTTACAAAGAGCGCCTCCTCCCGTCGCGGAGACACTCTCTAGGATCGAGTTAAGTAAAATATCTTGGCTTGTACCGCATATAAAGACTGACGATATCAATCGTCTCAACCTGCTTAATTTCATCAAGAGTGGAAGGATCATCGAGCTACCTTTTCGTACTTGGGAATTGTATGAGTACCCTAACGTACCTACTTCTAATCAGCATGATTGGACTGTGAAAACGTCAACCTTGCTGGAAAAACCTCGTTACGTTGTTTTCGCTCTTCAGACTGGACGGAACAATACGACGGCTGCAGATAGAAGTATTTTCGATCATTGTAATTTACGTAATGCTAAACTCTATCTAAATTCTATCATGTACCCTTATGAGGATATGAACTTGGACTTTAGACAAGATTCCTTCTCGAAATTATACGAAGACTATGCTAATTTCCAGACTTCGTACTACGGAACGAGCACCTCTTTACCTTTACTTGATCCTTCTCATTTCAAGTCTCACGCACCCGTCGTCGTGTTCGATGCCAGCCGACAGGAAGATACTCTCAAGGACGGTATGGTGACGTGTCGTATAACGTTCGAGACGGAGAAAATATCCCTGCAAACACCAAGGCGTTTTGTCTCATCATACACGATAGAGTAGTCCGCTATAACCCTTCAAGCAGCGACGTTAGCAAGATGACATCATAAATGACGCATCATCGTTCTCATCTTGATCAGTATGTTGATCGACGTGCAAGGATACTCGATTGATGAAAGAGTATTCATATTCAAGGAGGTGAGCGTTCTACATTTCGAACCTTTTGACGAAGCAAACTACAAGTTCCTTCCTCCGTTCAAGATCGACGACCTCTCCGCATCGAGCAGGAGGAATGTAGATTGGGTGACCGACTATTATCACGGACTATCTTGGTACGGCGGAGAAGTACAGTACTCGAATCTTCGTTCTATCATGATTTCTCATCTAGAGCGGTACGCATCGCGACTATCAATCTATATTAAAGGAACTGAGAAGATTACTTGGCTACAGAGTGTCATCGGCGCCGATAGTGACAAGTACGACTTTTACGAGCTAGGCAATCTCGGTTGCCCTTCTCTGAGTAAGCTTAAAAATCTGTACAACGTAAACAAGTGTTCCACTCATTCCGGTACCGTCTACTCGTGCGCCACAGAAAATGTCCGACTACTCCAAGAATGGTTTAAGAATTTTAAGTCTGATCAGCCAAAACTTTTGTGATCTGACCAAGAGTGCGATGCGGAACGATACGGGTTCGGTTATTCCAGCATTGCTTCATATGATAGCCTTGATAAACGAGTATAAAGAGTACATCGATTTCGATAAGTTATCATGTTTCTGCGGTCAAGATGAGGTTGACACGGTCAGACGGAAGAAAAACTGCTGGCACTTCTAAACGTACGCTCGGAAAGAAGAATAAAACTTCTGAGAAAGCGATCGAGGAGCCTACGAAGAAGAAGCTACGAGACGAGTTGAAGGATGCGTAACTATCGAAACTCTTGAACGAGTGCTTTAAGTCAGAGACAAATAGATCGAAAAGGTTTTTCTTAATTTTTTCATCGATCTTTCTTGGTTTACTCCCTAGCTTGTAATGTATCAATTATTACTTTGTATTTAATCAATTAGACAATAAGTATAGGAAAGAAAGTCTCAAACTTTTTTCATTTATCCTTCTTGAATACTTGTAATATATTAATCATGTTTTTTAAAGATTATTACTTTGTAAAACATTTTTTAATCAATTAGAGTATAAGTCTAGGAATCTATAAAAAATTATTCTTTGGAAATAAATGTATAAGTCTAATCAATCTTTCTTGGATACTCCCTAGCTTGTAATGTATCAATTATTACTTTGTATTTAATCAATTAGACGATAAGTATAGAAAAGAATGCCTCAAACTTTTTTCATTTATCCTTCTTGAATACTTGTAATGTATTAATCATGTTTTTAATGATTATCACTTTGTAAAACATTTTTAATCAATTAGAGTATAAGTCTAGGAATCTATAAAAAAATTATTCTTTGGAAATAAATGTATAAGTCTAATCGATCTTTCTTGGATACTCCCTAGCTTGTAATTTATCAATTATTACTTTTGAATTTAATCGATTAGACGATAATTATAGGAAAGAATGTCTCCAACTTTTTTCATTTATCCTTCTTGAATACTTGTAATGTATTAATCATGTTTTAAAGATTATTACTTTGTAAAACATTTTTTAATCAATTAGAGTATAAGTCTAGGAATCTATAAAAATTTATTCATTGGAAATAAATGTATAAGTCTAAGAATGTAACAAAACTTTTTTTAAATAAATGAATTAACGATTATTACTTTGTTCGTATTCTTTAGATAGAGATGTATAAGTCTATGAATCTAAAAACCTTTTATTCTTGGAATATAAGTCTTAGAGGAGAGGGTGTATTTAATCAATTAGACGATAAGTATAGGAAAGAATGTATCAAACTTTTTTCATTTATCCTTCTTGAATACTTGTAATGTATTAATCATGTTTTAAAGATTATTACTTTGTAAAACCTTTTTAATAAATTAGAGTATAAGTCTAGAAATCTATAAAAATTTATTCATTGGAAATAAATGTATAAGTCTAAGAATGTAACAAAACTTTTTTTAAAAATAAATGAATTAATGATTATTACTTTGTTCGTATTCTTTAGATAGAGATGTATAAGTCTATGAATCTAAAAAAACCTTTTATTCTTGGAATATAAGTCTTAGAGAGGGAGGGTGAGGGAGGGAGGGATGAAAGAAATAATAATAAAAAACAACACACAATAACCCCATTTAATGAATATAATGATATACTATTTTTTTACACACAGATACATACTAAATTAGTATTTTCTTTTTCTTCAGTTAATAATGATAAAGTTACAGAATATGTGGTACAACATAAATATTTTCTCAAGTCTTTTAGAAGTACTAACATTTTCTTTAGACAATAGTGATAAAGGTATAGTTCTTGAATTTTTTTGTTTTCTCTTCATCATGAATATACATCGACATTAATTATTAATATTTTCTTAATCACTTACACTATAGACACTTTTTTCATAGAGACGACTGGTTAGTATCGAACAGTGGCTCTTGGAAGGAAGTAGATGCCCGCTCACTTATAGAGTAATGGTACCATGATAGAATATTAACTGTACCGAGTACTATATCTTATATCGAATAGTGATAAAGTTGTAAATCTTGAATATACATTGTTACTTTTAGAAGCACTGTATTAATATTTTCTTAATCACTAGCACTTAAACTATAGACAAAATTATTTTTTTCATAGAGACGACGGCTCAGTATCGATCGGGCCTCTTGGGAGGAAGTAGATGCCTGCTCACTTATAGAGTAATGATACCATGGTAGAGTATTGACCGTACCGGGTACTATATATCTTTTATCGTCGATAGAGCATAGGGCGACCCGATTGAATTTTTGAGTGTAAAGTTTGAATCCTACAGCTCTTATTGAACGAGCCTCTCTCATGACTATCGTCGCATCAGTCAGACAATTACGATAGTCCTCTAACGAAAGCGTTCTTAACGCGCTACTCTTGACCCTTTAGCCTTGAGCGTCTCGCCATCTCCTTGTACCGCGAATGAATAGAGTTTAGGACGTAAACCTATGAATTCGGTGATGATCCGACCTCGAGTCTCATCTTTTAGTTTACCGAGCACCCCTTTATTTAGTACAGGCATCCCGTAAACATTGTCTTGTCCGTAGGCGGATGTGTCCAGGTAGTCATTAGCTAACAGGATAAGTCGCTGGTACGCATCCTCAACAGTCATGTAGTAGAGAAGTGAGTCCGTATCCGTGTATTGGAGTTTTAACGCGCCTGCCGGGAAGGCGGGAACCATAACCTGATAATGTAGACCGTACATGACTACCTTTGAGATTTCCAAAATGGCGAATCCTGCATAAATCGGCATATCGAAGTAAATCTCTTGCGGTTCCATCTCGATGATGACCAGGTTTTCCGACACGATCGTACGGTTTTTAAAGTTTGGGCTAGCTATGAGGTTACCCGCTCCAAATTTCCCTCCCCACCTGGTAGCTATCTTTATCGTACGGTAGGCCCTCTTGTTAGATATAAGACGACCGAATGCGGCATTGTTCATCAGTTTGAAAAACATGTTTTCAAACTGATTGCTCGCTTTACTCCTCATTTCCGCGTTCAGCTTGACATACGGAGCCATCCATGGCGATTGCTTGAAACTAAGAACCCTGTGGACTCTTGTCAGTTTCAATCCATTCGCCAAACATAGCTTTAGATGACGGTAGTGAATGACGTACCTAGTCTTATCAGCTAAAGTCGTTAACAATTTCTCGTGCTTACCTACGGGTGGAATCCCTTCTCGGGACAGAACGGCAAGTCGGAATGAGCATCGTGTACATCTCGTGGATATTCGAGATCTACCTGCAAGATATACCCCGTCTCCGCATCGTCCTCTACTTTTCGCACATCCAAACGATCAATTTCATCATCTTCGAGCCACCTGAACCTTTCAAAGGGTAGTGAGGACAGCATACTAAATGAATAGAGTCCATTCACGTCTAGATAAACAAGGTAAGACTCCGGCTTGGAACGGTCGAATGAGTCCATATACCGATTATTCGCTACAGAGTGCCGATTAGCCACAAAACATACCCCTCCTCGGATACCTCCCTCGATGAATTGATGTATGTTCACATCATCGATTAATTCGAGCCGTACCCGGGTTATTCTCAATAGAGCCTGGTACGCAAGACTAGGAGCTGTAAGAGACCATCCGGGATCGAGTCTATACGTCTTCATGCAGAGATCGCGAAAGTTCTCAAAGACGTCAGCCAGTAGCGTTACGTCAGTATACAGGTAGAGGTTCGAGTAGTCCCAAAGATTCTTACATTCAAATAGTCGCCAAACCTCGCAAGCATGATCATAGTCTTCCTGAGCGATATGACTATCTGTGAGTGCGTTGTAAAATTTATCCTTGCTCGGTAACTGAGTCTCGTTCAGTCGCTCGAATGAATCTATATAGTCATAGGGGAACACGCCTTTACGAGTGACTAGTTTGAACCGTTCATCCTCAGGATGACACTTACGGGTGATTTTAAGTTGGTCGGGTTCAAGGTAAGATACGCATTTCTCTAGGGACGTACATAGAAAGCTGAAACTATCTATAATTTTAATCGTGATCCCTCGAAACCCGTGCCGAATATATTTCATGATTACTTTGAATCTTCCCATAGTCTCTCCAATAACCTTGACTTTTCCCGGATTGACGAGAACGCTCTCTCCCGTGAACGGATCAGTCTCTCTACGTTCGACAAGTGATTCAAGAAGGAAAAAATTGTCGTAGCAACGCGCGTTATGGATTACTACGCTCAGGTGGCTCGGGTTCTTGTAATTAATATTGCATGCCGCGTGACTGCTCCCGCGATAAAGTCCCGTCAAGTGACAATGATCCATAACGCGAATATCATCATTCGCGTAAGGCTTTTCGCATATATGACAATGAGAGGCCGTATTATGAGCATCTCTTTGAGCAAGCGTTAGTGATGTCATCGGAACGACGGTACTATAACAATCTAGTACGCGCTTTGCTGTATCTACGAGAGCTTCAACAAATTGATCTGTACAATCTCTTCCCGTGAAGCGTCGGTACTCTGAGAGACTATCGTCAAAATTACATTTAGTGTACATACCTACAGAATAAGCCACATGACGCTGTACATTCTCGGTATAAGAAAATTTCGGGTCGGGATCGCTCGTCTCTATCGGCACGAGTAAGCTCTCCAGGTCCGCATATACGATAAATCCTGTTTTCTCCTGATGCTTATACTGTGAGAACGTGAGGAATTTATCCTCTCCTTGAGGGAATGTACTCCTTACCGCGCCAAATTTTATACACGTATCTTTATGTTTTACAAGTTTGTTTTCGGTCAGAAAAGCGGTCAGACATCGATCGCAAAAGTACCTACGTCTTTCGTTAGAATTTAACGATAGTTGCGGGTTTATTAACCGAGACAGATTTTTGATTCGCTGAAATGATATGTTCCCGTTCCGTGCACTCTTATCATGAATA
Organism: Timema podura; assembly: GCA_033556935.1. NCBI lineage: Eukaryota > Metazoa > Arthropoda > Insecta > Phasmatodea > Timematidae > Timema > Timema podura. Next base: position 78,367,317 of record JAVRXN010000008.1, on the reverse strand, counting down.
AATGAACATGTCTGGCGCGTTCTTTAGCGCTGACGTGCACGGGAACGATCACTACTGTTTTAGAGTTGTCTGCAGTGTCAATATAAGAGTCACTCCCGTCGTGTTTCGCGGTGTACACATTAACGGATATATCGTTAAGCCTTTCGAAGCGTTCGATATACCTCATTTCGAACGGGAGCGGGATTCCATCTAGATTCAGCACATCTCGAAAATTAGGATAAGAGGATAAACGTTGAGCTTTTCCCGTCGGTTCAAAGAGGCACGTCAATACGGATACGGGGAAGCAAAGTCCTTCTTCAGATTGTACATTTATCAACGCTCTACGTTTGGCTATAATTTCAGGGATTTTGAACACGAGCTCCGATCGAGAAAACCGAGTTTTTCGAGAAATTTATTCTCATTTCCAACGTGCCGTCATATATCCATCCCGAGTCTCTAGAAACGAACGCCTCAATCTGAGCAAGGAGTGGAAAGATCACGTTATTTTCATATAGCTCCTCCAAGTTTATCAGGGTAAATATATCGCATAGAGTCGAGTTGAAATAACCCTTTTCAATTCTATCTTCGGTAGGATGCCTAAACTCGCAGATGAGAGTACAATTTACCTTTATCGGGTTATTTGCAATTGATTCTTCTACCGTCTTTACGTAAATATCCCCGCACGCAACGAGAAACTGAACAGGATCCTTATAGGGTAGTTCATTGGTGATAGAGTACGTCTTTATGCGTTGGGCGTACGCTTGCTCGATAAGTTTGATAGATAGTCCTAGCGGCTCCAGGTAAAGCCTAAACTGCGTAAATCCTATACCTAAGTTTCGTGACAGGGTCATAAGTCTTTGGATCTGTACGTTTATATCGTCCTGCCCGAATATCAGTACGCTCGAGGTCTTAATCTGTCCGGGTATATGTTCTATGTAAGCATTATATACCTTCCCATCACGAGGAGCGATATCATGTCTCAGGTTTTTAATTAAAAGTTGTTCATTAGAGGTTAATTCATCGAGGGTTTACACCTTATTACCGTTAGTCTGTCTAGATACGATGATAGGAGATGACAGGCGAGCTCGTTTTGCCGCGGGTCCTGACATGTTTCTAAGTTTGCACGCTATGCTCTAAGCAGGCACTACTCTCCTCGCATTATTCTCTTCATTTCTGTATGGCTTGCTCTAGGATCTCATCGAGTGACTCTGAGACAGCTATAAAACAAACAAACAGGAACACCAAGTTAGTATTGGTTTTTTTTTTACAGATAGCAGATCATGAAGCTATGATATACAAACATTGAAGTAAAAAAAGCTAATGTCTTAACTCGTGAGCAATTATTTTTTTGTTAAAAAAGAAAAAAAAAATTTTTACGATATAAGTCTAATAATATAACAAACTTTTTTAAATAAAAAGAAATAACGATTATTACTTTTTTCTCTGTATTCTAATAATATAACAAGCTATGATATACACACATTGAAGTAAAAAAGTTAATGTCTTAACTCATGAGCAATTCTTTTTTTGTTAAAAAAGAAAAAATTAATTTTTATGAATAAGTCTAAGAATGCATCAGTATTTTAATCAATTAGAATTTATAAAAACATTTTTTTTATTCTTTGGAAATAAATGTATAAGTCTATGAATCTATAAAACATTTTTTTTTATCCTTTGTATGTATAAGTCTATGAATCTATAAAACATTTTTTTATTTAATCGATTAGAGTATAAGTCTAGGAATCTATAAAAAGAATTAACAATTATTATTAGTTAGAGTATATGGTAAACGATACAAAACTAAAACATTAAAACGGTGCAAGATAAGTTTAAACTGTAAAGGTTGATAACTAAGCACATTTAAAAAATTAAGAGTAGGTATTCATAAAACTATAACATTGGGTGAATAATATAACGAGCTATGATATACAAACATTGAAGTAAAAAAGTTAATGTCTTAACTCATGAGCAATTCTTTTTTTGTAAAAAAGAAAAAATTAATTTTTTTATGAATAAGTCTAAGAATGTATCAGTATTTTTTAATCAATTAGAATATATAAAAAAAAAATTTTTTATTCTTTAGAAATAAATGTATAAGTCTAGTATAAGTCTATGAATCTATAAAAACATTTTTTTTATCCTTTGTATGTATAAGTCTATGAATCTATAAAACATTTTTTTTATTTAATCGATTAGAGTATAAGTCTAGGAATCTATAAAAAGAATTAACAATTATTATTAGTTAGAGTATATGGTAAACGATACAAAACTAAAACATTAAAACGGCGCTAGAGAAGTTTAAACCGTAAAGGTTGATAACTAAGCACATTTTAAAAAATGAAGAGTAAGTATTCATAAAACTATAACATTGGATGTGTGTGTGATTTGAATGTACGCTTACCTTCATAGTTTAAGATAGCCGTCTTGCTAAGCTTGGAGATACCCTTGTATACGAGCAGCAACTCCGCCTTGGAAACGTCTTCTAGCTGCGCGTCGGTTAACAGTGAGAAACGGTTAGGTAACCATACATTATACTTCCCGTCTAATACTGTAAGCACTCTCCGGCCGAAGCGCGTGTTCAAAGCTTTTATACTAGTTACACGATAGCCGTGACCAATCTCTAAATCCGTCAACTTTCTCGATACAATCTCACTCGACCCGACCGTACTTAATAATACTGCTGCGTATTCACTAGACATTGTTAGTCTTTAGAATGTAGATGGTAGCTAATGATTTCTCCTAGAAAGGGTTAGCTCTATATATAGGGAACGAGAGTATTCCAAGCCACGCCCTCTACTGAGCGTATGACTCGAGAGTATTCCAAGCCACACCCTCTACTGAGCGTGTGACTTTAACCGAATCAGATCTTCTCAGGGATGCCGGAAAGTTCATAGTTCAACAACTCACGCAGATGTTCACGTGTGAAAAGATATTTTCTTTTAAGATTATCGCAGCTCCCATGTCACAGGGCGGAAGTCGTCTTTCACCAAGCTGAGAGAAATAATAAATATTGCAACCCTTAGGAAGAGATATTCACAGTCACCCCCCCACACGTTCTTGTCGCAGAGCGGAAGTCACCCATCAGTGTAAGAGAACCCTCCAGATGTTATCAAGATTCCGGCAGGTGTGTGAGGTCTTGGAGAGAAGCTGTTTGTCTACAGGATCAATAAATATCTACCTTAACCCCTCAGCTTCCCTTGTAAGAAAGAGAAAGGGAGAAGGACATCCTTTCTAGATTACATTCTGATAGAGAGTACCCTTTTAAGATTTATAATAATCATTGTATGGAAGATATATAAAAAAAAGGATAGAGGAAGAGATTTTATAATAACACCCACTGTACGGAATATATTTATGTATTGTTTTGAGAGAAAAAGAGAGAGAGAGAAAACACCCTTCCCGCGGTCGCCGCCGCGAAAGAGCTTGCCACCCCCCCTCCCCTCTTAATTCCTAATTTCCCTGTAAGAGAAAAAGAGAGAGAGAGAAAACACCCTCCCGCGGTCGACGTCGCTTGCCAACCCCGCCCCCCGCAGAACCATCCAACACACGCGAGCTATAAACCCCCCCACCATCCCACCCCCACCTCCTACATCCCCACATCATCACGATACCTCCCCTACCTTCCCCTCTCTGCCCTGAAAACCGTACCTATGTATAAGGCCCTATCCCAAAAACTACCCACCCCACTATTATGACGTCACTTCCGCCCTGAGGACCGTAAATGATCCCTACTTTGGTCATTGTGTTGCTCAGTTCTTTGGTGCCTTCAATGCACTTTGCTAACCAACATCAGGATTATTGAATCACAGGAATGGTCGACGCACCACACATTCAACAGATGTGAATGTTTGTCTATAGTTCATGTCGTGGTCTATGCTGCATTTTATCTAATGACCACAGCCAAAAATATTGTTGACACTTTTTGTTAACTAGTCTGACTTCGACTTATGATACATACAAAGTGATTTGGCTACAGAAACATTCACCAAATCAATACACAGCTTATCCAATAATTGGACGACACTTGTGCAATGAGACATGATATAGGAATACACAGGGTGGCGAGTTTCTTTTTTTGAAAGTGCTTCTGAGGTATATTTTTGTAGTTCCTCTATTATTTGTATTTTTTTAACATTTAGCCATGATGAACTGCCTTTTTTTTTAAAATAGAACATAGTTTATTAATCTAATGGTGATTGGTGATGTTAGTTGGTAAAATGAAAGTGATGGATCCATATTTTTTTCCTATGCTCCCTCTCATAATTTTCAATATCATTATTAATAATTAATGCAGCTGCTGCACCCAAAATTAATCTCTGACTTTCCATAAATATTTGCATTTTGCACTAGAACCTAGTAGCAAACTAGCAGCGTGTGAATACTCTAGTCCCGTTTCTATTGTACTAGCTAGTACACAAATATCTAGGCGCTAGCTAGCACACTTGATTTCCAGTACAAGCAAGTGTCCTGTGATAGTAGCTTTAGGGATATGCCATACTGGTAAAATATTGATATTAGAGTATGAAAAAAAAAATGAACGAGAAAAATATCAATATGTCCCAATATCGATACTTTCATTTAGCGATAGAAAAATAAAGGCAATAATAAGAAAAGATGAATACATTTAATAAATGATCGGAAAAATAAAGGAAGTTAAAGGAGAAAGTAGGTAGATTAAAATATTTCGATATTGGGTAAAAAGTACTGATATTAGTAAAATATCAAAAGACTGGTATCTTATCATTCCTAGTGCTAGTTTAGCGTCTCGTAAAAGTGCAAGATATTAAAATCATTTCAAGCTCAAAACTTTTTATTTAGATATGACCATATCTCAGGACTTTTTTTTTTGTCCCTAACCCTAAAATTAAAGTGATTTTTTTGAATTCAATTTTTTTCGAAAATGGCTCAAACAGTTTTGATTAAAATACATATATAGGGACTAATTGACCTCCAAAATAACACCATAAATCTGTTTTTTCGGTAAAAAAATCGTTGAGGGCTAGTTTACTGATGAGTGAGTGATTTTTTCAAAACCGTTAATAATTTGGTTCGAAATTGGTATCTTGGGCCTTAGGCCTAATAATTGTGTTTGTGGTCAAAAGTTGTTTAAGGGTATTTTACTGATGATTGATTTCACTAGTCTGCATGATATCAGATGATTGGAAACTAATATGTGTTTTTGGCTCACTTTTTGATGCTGATTCCAAAACTGTTCTTAATTTTCTTCTATCACGTACAGTTTTTTCACAATGGACCTAAGTTGACTTCCAACATTTATCGCTGAGAACATTATATGTGCCAGTAGGTAATGCGTATTGTTGGAGGGAAATTTCGCAACATAGACATGTAAACCTTTAGGTTGCCACAACTGCTGCTGCTAGGTGTCCTTGTCTCACCTTGGAAGTGTTGTGACTCTCAGACGCTTGCATTTCCAGATATGTTCTCATTGTATTTCGTTTTATGTTTGCATTTCCGCCGCTGTTCTTTGTTTATTTCCCTATTGTGATTTCAGGTATAGTTGTAGTCTTACAATGTCTACACGGAAGTGTGTGACCAATCCAAAAAATTTTTTTTTTACATTTGTGCTTAAACAAAGAACGGACATAACAGACTTTGTAAAGAAAGCTTACTATGCTTATTTTAAGTGAAGCTTGGTGACCAGAATAAGGCATGGGTGACAGACAGTTTGCCGCTATTGTGTTGAGAGGTTTAGGATATGGGCAAACGTTAAGAAGACGTGCATGTCGTTTGAAATTCCTATGGTGTGGAGGGAGCCTAAATACCACCTTACTGACTTACTTCAGTTTGGTTAATGTTCAGGGGTGCAATTCGAAAAATAAGAAGCAAATTGTGTATCCAAGCATTCCTTCAACCATTAGGCCCGTTCCACATGGAGAAGACCTTCCTACCCCTCTTTCTCCAGCTGTTTTAGAGAACATGGCAGAAGATGATGTTGAAAGTGATCGTGATGTAATCTCTGAAGCCAATAATGATGATTTCTACAAGCCTGAATACGACTTTACTCCATAAAGGTTTTCTCATAGGGAACTTATTGATCTACTACGTGATTTGAATTTGCCTAAGGAATCTGCAGAATTACTTGGCTCCCGGCTTAAAAGTAAGAATCTTCTGGAACCAGGAACACATTTTTCATGGTACAGACACAGAGGACAATAACTAGTTCCTTTATTTTCAAAGAACGATTCCTTGGTTTACTGCAATAATACAAACTTGTTAATGAACTTCTATGGCATTGAACATGATCCTAATCAGTGTAGACTTTTATTGGCTCATCCATGAGGAGTCTCAAAGGCATGTTACTGCACAATGGGAACGTGTATGGGTCTATTCCTGTGGCCCATTCAGTTGAAATGAAAGAGACATTCAAGAACATGAAGGTACTGTTAACAAGTATCAAGAATGTGAAACACAAATAGCTAATCTGTGGTAACTTCAAAGTTATAGGAATTCTATTAGGACAACAAGCTGGGTACATGAAACTGCCTTGCTTTCTATGTTAATGGAACCATCGGGCAAAGCAAAGGCATAGGAGTGTGAGAGTTTGGCCAGAGCGGAGGAATTATGTGCCTGGAACTAAAAACATCTTGCATGAACCGCTTGTAGACCCCAAAAAGTCTTGCTTCCACCACTACACATCAAATTGGGCTTAATGAAGCAGTTTATAAGGGTTCTACCACAAGATGGGCCTTGTTTCAAGTACCTTTCTATGAAATTTCCCTTCATCACACAAGAAAAATTGAAAACTGGAGTTTTTGTTGGTCCACAAATCCGCAAACTGATGAAAAACGAGGATTTTGAGAAAACGATGAATGAGAGAGAGAAAGACACATGGACCGCCTTCCAATCTGTTACCGAAAACTTTCTAGGGAATAAAAAAGATCCAAATTACAGGAACATTGTTGAAACAATGTTGGAAAACTTCAAGAAGTTGGGTTGAAATGGAGGATCTGCAAGGAAGTCAAAAAATATAAAGTTTGAAAATTAATGGAACACTGGTTACTATTTTTGTTACAGAATAGTCACGAAAGTATTAGGATAGTTCTTTACATTATTAGGACAGGTCCCTACAATATTTAAAAAATGTGTTTGTAAAAAAAAAGTCTTGTGTTTGAATATATTTGTGCTTAAAATAGCTAAAATCTTGAAAACATAACCTCTTAATTTGTGTAAAAACCTGACGTGATAGAAAAAAATGGAAGTCATTTCTAGAATCAGCATGAAAACTAGATTCAAGAACACCAACTTTTGAGAAATCATATGAGAAAAAATTCAAAAATGCAGACTAGTGTTTTTCAATAATAGGTATTATGATAAATTTATGTATGATTGTGTCATATCGTTTATTGATCAAGTACTTACTTCGATGGGTTTGCATATTTACCGTGGAAATTGATATAACAGGGTTTAGTAGCCCTCCATTACCCCGCTAAATTGAGAGTTGACTATGTTGTTTTTTATATTTATTACAATATGGTAGGGATGAGGATGGCAATTTATTAGAGGACATGCACCTGAATTCGCGAGGAAAATCACATGTTAATTTCATTATTGTAAATTATTATTCACGATTTATGTGGGCTACTTAGTCTATATAGTACATATTATACAATAATTAAGATTGGTTAAAATGTTTTTTAAATCAAGTAATACATTCTTCTAAAATAAAATAGATACCACATTTAAACTCAAAACTGTATTTGTGGTATTTCCACTTTTTTTCTTCTTTCATTCAATTTAGGGCCTAAAGCAAGTATAACTAATTTTTCCTTCTAGAAAATGTATGTCATTAATTTCTCATCCCTTTTCAAAATAATTCTTAAACATTTGTTTACTTTGCACAATAAAACATGCCTCCATTGACAGATTAATACTCTTAATTTTTAAAATTTTCTCTAAAACAAAATTTAACCCCTCTATAATTATATTTATAATATCTATTAGGTGTCTGGAAAATCTGGAAAACACAGGGAATTTTGCAATAAGAAAATAGTGGAAACCCTACCAGAGCTATAAAAGTACCGTAAGTAAAAAAATACTTTATATAATAATTAATGCTGTGGAAACGTCCCATTAGCTAGTCATGACCAAAACTAACGTCTATGCGATAATTTTCTCAATAATAATCTAACAGTTAATATAAAACCTCAAACAAAGTGTGTGCGATAAGCCCAAGTACATAATTAGAGACTTAACGGCCCCAACCCAAATATGTCTACCAATAAAAAAGGAATACCTTTATATAGTAGACCCTACAAGTGTATATCTCTAAGAGTCACAACTATCTCCATAAAAGAAAATTAATTCTTTAACAGGGTGAATAGGTCCAATGAGAACACGGCAATGCAGATAAGTGAGAGAAAGGGAAGCTTGCGACCCAAAGTCCCGTCGACTCAAATCACACGTGGATCCACTGCGTAGTTTTTCCTTTTAATAATGATAAAGCAACAGCCGCGTCGGGTCATAAGTCGTGCACGTCTGGTAGCTCATGGAGAAAGTCTCAAGTCGGAGAGACTGTCACTGGCCCGCAAACCAGACCATTACAACCAGCACGCCGTAGGGTAAATTAGGCAAGGATATTCTTGTAGCAATTAATACATAATCCAGGGGTGTAGTAGAGTGATTTGAAAAAAGAAACTGTTCTTATTTGAAAAATTAATACTGCTCTTATTTAACAATATCATGTGTTTAAACTTTGGTTTTATGCTCACAATCACAAATATATTTGATCACTTCCTTAGTTCATTACTATTATGATACAATACTATTACAGTAAAAATGAACAATTTACAGTATAAATTAGTTTTAGTTTCTACTAAAGTAGGCCTACATATTTTTGCGAGGCAGACAGCGGAACATTTGGTTTTGTTTTGAATGTGAGAGGGTGGGAGTGGCGTGGCGGTAAGGCGCCATCAACACCTCCAACGCACATGTGCCAGTTCCAGGCTGATGTGTTGTCACGATTCGTCTTCCTTGAACACCTCGTTAACAAGTCAAGAACAAACTAATACCCCCCACCAGTTTCCTAGCCATACCATCAATTTTGATTTCGAGAGCTGCTGAACTCTTGCGAGCACAAGCAAAACTACTTTTTTTTAAATATGAAATACGTTTCTCTCTTTCTCGCACTCACACTGCAAGGTTTTTTTAAAATAATTACTAGGGCTAGAAACAAGCAAACTGAATGTTCCTAACCCGTAGCCTGCCCGCACGTGTACGGAAATGTAGCAACAACAGTACAGTCTGACTAAATAAATTTGACACAAACTGAATCTAATTACTCCAGAAAACTATGCAACAAAACAGGATCATTACAGTACTCCCCTACTTTCTAGGTTATTTTTAGAAGAAAAATGAGTCAGGAAGTAATTCGGTCAGCTTGTTTTTACATTGAGCCCTTTGCACATCTTATAACACAACTATATATTATATTGTAACAGCATAATTATTTTAAGGTTGTTCTGGCAGGATGTTAACCTGAACTTGTACATTTCCTTGGAAGTCAAGAGTGTTGGGTTACCATCCTGTTGAGAATAGCAAATAGCTCATATAGCTTGCATCCTGTTGACGAGTGAGAGGAGTGACCGATGGACCTTCCTGGCGGGTGAAATATCGAGATCAGCGAGTTGTGTGAGAACCAAAGGAGGTTGTTGAATGTTGGACGCCATGCGGTGTGCATGTGTGTCGGTCGCGTGTACGACTGAGTAGTGATAATATGAATGTGATCTGTGGAGTTCACCCCACGGAGGGTCGATCGCGGGTCTGCAGGAGGGTTGCGAGACCGTCATCGCGCCGGCTCCCTCGTCACGGGATATTTAATAGATTCCCATGTAGTAGTTTAGTCTCTTACTAGCTTAATAAATATAATTTCTTGGACTACTTGCGAGTCTCACTCCCCACGACCATCAATTGCAACCCCTACCGCTCGGGGTCCATCCTGACCATGTGAGTCCCTACGGTGCCCCGGTAGCGCGTAGAAGGGTTGGCTACCGGGCACCCAGACAAAACTAGTAACCTTACCCAGTTCTGTCAGAAGTGTTACAACGTGATGACAGAGTGGGAGGTTACAAAGTGATGTCAAAGTAAGGGATCTTACAAATTGGTGTAAGAAGTGAGGATCGGGACTTAGCAAAGTGCGTCCAAAGTGAAGACTGAGTGATAAAGTGTTATCAAAAGGAACAAGCGATGTGTAAGTGATAGCCTGTCGGGACATAACTAAAATATTATAAAACTGATTTCAAGTGAGTTATCTGATTTGATGTTCTACTATGCGTGCTGCTAGCTTGATTATGCTAAGTGTGGAAGAAAGGCGATATGAACTGATAAAACTTTGTACCGCAAGTCACGAACGGAGTGATAAACGCGCGTGTGCGTGTATCAGCTGCTATCGAGGAAAAAGATGAGTCGGAAATCTTAGCCAGCTGGAATGGAGAGTAGTGACGTCACAACTGTCAGTCACAAACGTCATTCCCAACGACAACAGCAACAACAAGGTAGGGAGTTGTATTGCTTTGATATGGTTTGGCCTATTTGTGTGTTCAATTATTATTTTAAGATGTATTTAAAATTCTGAAGTTTCATTTTTATATTCGGACAAATATTCCAAAATTTAAAATATTTCATTGCAAAATTGTTATCATGGCTACCCCCCCAGTAAGAGTAGAGGGTCGAGACGTCGACTTACAAACAGCCATAGATCTTTTAATGACACAAATTCGTGATTTAAAAGTAGAAAACGAAACTTTAAGGCAAGATCGTATGAACCATACTGCTAATACGAGTCAGGGAAGCGAATCAATAACAGCCACCATGTATGTTAGGAATTTCTCTCTTATTCCTAGCATACCAGTATTTCAAGGCAGAGCAGAGGATAGTGTGAACACCTTTTTCACAAAGTTAGAGCAGTCAGCAGAACTATGTGGGTGGACTGATAGTGAAAAATTAGCAGTAGCCAAATTAAGGGTTTCAGGGGAAGCACAGGATTTTACCTTGTCGCATAGTGAATGTAGGGAAGCTACGACTTATGAAGCCCTGAAACAAGAGCTTGTGAAGCGTTTCAAGAGGAAGAATACTACCAGGTATTACCGAGAACAGCTGACCCGAAGCAAGTTACGTTCAGATGAAACTGTAGAGCAATTCGCGGATAGAATAAGAAAAATCAACGTCAATACGTATGATTTAGGGGATAGTGAAGAGGGTAATGCCGCAATAAAGTTTGAGGCGGACCAGAGAGCGTTAGATGCGTTTCTAAATGGCTTGTCTGGAGACTTAGGTAGATTGACACGACTTTCAAAGCCTAAATCATTCCAAGACGCAATAGAATCCGCAGTTGACATAGTAGAAGTGGACCGTCGACCTGTTGAAGACAGACGAACGGAAAAACGAGTTTTTACGAACTACAATGAGGTTAAATGTCATAAATGTAGGAGATACGGTCATTTAGCTAAAACTTGTTCAATCAACAAGTTAGTTTGTTTCCATTGTCAGGCCAAGGGACATATATCCAAATTTTGTAGGAACAGATTTGAAGGGAAGAAACCTCCCCCAAACGATCAAGGGATTGGGCTAAGCCACGACCCCCAGTCCAAATAAAATTCGTCCCTGTAACTTCCGCTGACAGTGAAGAGACTAGTGTAGAAGAGCTTATAGTTCTTGCAAACTATGAGGGAAAACCATGCAGGTTGTTAGTCGATACAGGAGCTCAAGTTTCAGTAATGTGGCAAAAGGTTGTGGGAAATAGGGGTATTTCCAAACCGAAGTATGAAATTGCAGGTCTAGGAGGACGAAGAATTTCAAATTTGGGAGAAAAATCTGTGACTATCAAGTTAAACCACGATGTTTATGTAGTAAATGTACAGGTTGTAAATGCCAGCTGTCATCGTTATGAAGGCATACTTGGATTAGATTTCTTGTTGAAAAACCAGGCGTCTATTAACGTAGAAAAACGGAAGTTGAACCTTCATCATAAATCTTATGATTTAGGAACAAGAGCCGAAATAGGGCCCCAACGAACTAATGCAGTTGTAAATATGAGATTAGCTACCTCATCCTGCGCTGTGGAAATGGTTCCGGTTCTAGTACGTTTAATGCACACTGAAGAAATGCCCCCGGGCGCAAGAAAGATAATTCAAGCTGAAGTTAAACTCCCCGAAGTCATTGACGAAAAGTTACTTTTAGTAGAACCAGTTATACAAAGCGATACACTGGAAGATAAACACTGTTATGTGGCTAGAAGTGTTAGTGTTGCCATAAAGGCGGGAAACAGGGTCAGAGTCCCTATAAGTGTTGTCAATATGAGCCCTGTGGCTGTCCAAATGCCACGAGGGGCGGTAATTGCTAGCGTTTGTTATGTAAACAAAGATGACGTCATCTGTAGTGAAAAAAACTCATGTGGAAGTTTGTATGCCACGGACCTTGTATTACCTCAGGGTAAGGGTCAAAATAAAGTTGTACGAGCTTGTGAGGTTAAGGAGACTGCAACCCCTAAATTCGAAGCTGCACTGAATAAAAAACTAGATCATTTGTCAGAGGAAGATAAAAACATTTTGATGCCTATTTTACGAGAGTTTAAGGATATCTTTAGGGAAAGAGAGAAGTTACCTGCTACCCAATTAGTACACCATCGAATACATACCGGAGATGCGAAGCCTATTTCACAGAAACCATACAGAGTACCTTATCACCAAAGGGCCTTAGTTCAAGACATGGTTGAGAACCAGTTAAAGGCCGGATTTATCAAACCCAGGGAAATACATGATCCACCATGGAGCTCTCCTATAGTGCTTGTAAAAAAGAAGTCTACAACAGGACAACCTGAATTCCGATTTTGTGTTGACTATAGACGTTTAAATGCAGTAACTACCCCAGACCTTCATCCGCTACCAAATTTAGTGGAAACAATTGAAAACATGTCTAAATGTAAAGTCTTTTCGTGCCTGGACATGACTAGCGGCTACACACAACTATGTGTTCATCCCGACGACCAAGCAAAATCGTCTTTTATAACTACAACAGGGGTGTACAAATGTGTTAGAATGCCTTTTGGTCTTAGAAATGCCCCGGCTACGTTCCAAAGACTGATGGATGGTATATTGTATGGCTTAACACCTACTCAAACACTGGTTTACCTAGATGACATAATAATATTTAGCAAGGACATGGTAGAACATGCTGAAAGACTGCGGGCAGTTTTGAATCGGTTGCACCAGGCCAATTTATCCTTAAATATTGATAAATGCCACTTCGCGGCCTCTAAGGTACATTACCTAGGTCATTACATAAGTCATGAAGGACTAAAATGTGATCCCCAGTTAGTCGAAGCCGTCCGAAACTACCCCATTCCGAATAACGTCAAAGAACTTCAATCATTTTTAGGGTTGTCAAACTTTTATCGTAGATTCATTGAAAACTATGCGAGTAAAGCGCAGCCCCTAACTAAACTATTAAGAAAGGGAGTAACGTTCGAGTGGACCCCAGACTGCAGTAATGCTATGGAAGCTTTAAAAAATGCATTGACTTCGTCTCCAGTATTAATTTTCCCTGATTTTGAAAAACCATTTATCTTGTCTACAGATGCTAGCAACTATGCACTTGGTTGTGTGTTATCTCAGGAGGTTGAGGGTAAAGAACACCCTGTTGCTTTCGCATCTCGCCAACTGAACCAAGCAGAAATTAATTATAGCACCACGGAAAAAGAACTTCTAGGAGTCGTGTGGAGTGTCAATAAATTCCGTTGCTATCTACTGGGCAAACCCTTTACGATAATTACGGATCATGCCGCTCTTAAGTGGTTATTGGGTCTAAAAGACCCTAGCGGTCGTTTAATGAGATGGAGTTTACGTCTTAGTGAATATGTATACACGGTGTGTCATCGACCAGGAAAATTCCATGGAAATGCTGATGGACTAAGTAGAAAAATAAGAACCATCGAACTCAGTACCCCAGAGGTCCTAATAGAGCAGCAATCTCAAGATACCGATTGTCAAATTTGGAGAAACAACCCAAGTTTCCAGGAGGTTAATGGCTTACTCTTTCGAGAAACCAAGTACGGGAAGCGCATCGTGATACCTGAGTCAAAACGTGATGACGTACTAAAAGAATGTCATGACTCAGTTTTGTCCAGTCACAACGGTAAGAGAACGACAAACTACAGGGTGGCACGAAAATACTGGTGGCCGAGTCGACGTCACGATGTAGATAACTACGTCCAACGATGCGTCTCATGCAATCAGAGAAACAAATATGGAAAAACAAAAGCACCACTTCAAGAACTACCCGAAACAAACACTCCGTTTGAACGGATAGGTTTAGATATAGTCGGTCCCTTACCAAAAACCAGAGACAACAACAAGTATATTTTAACGATGATTGACCATTTTTCTAGATACTTAGTGATGATACCTATACCGGATCAGAGTGCAGAGACCATAGCGAAGGTGTTTATTTTTCAGTGGGTGTTGAAGTTCGGGACACCCTTATTTATTATTAGTGACCAGGGTTCGAACTTCATGTCAGAAATAATGGTGCAAGTTTGCAAATTGCTCAATGTCACTAAACTTAGAACTACACCAGCACATCCGGAGGGAAATGGCCGCGTTGAACGAGTACACCAAACGATTTCTAAAATGCTGAGTCATTTTGTAAATAGTCGACATGACAACTGGGACGTGTTTTTACCTTATGTCGTTACAGCTTATAACACCAAACTACATTCAAGTACAAAAATGACTCCGTATGAAATTGTTTATGGGCGACCAATGATGACTCCGTTTGATTCTGTGACGCTTCCGCTGAACTCAAACGAACACGTGAGCGACCTTGCTGAGAAACTGCAAAGTGTGTGGAAAATTGTCAAGAAAAGAAATCATCAAGCGTTCCAACAACAGGCAGCTCAGTATAATAAGAAGAGTGTAGTGTCCAAATACCGAGTTGGTGACTTAGTGTATCTTTCTAATCCAGTTTTAAAACGTGGTCAGATAAAAAAATTCCAACTTCAGTATAAGGGACCCTATTTGGTGTTAGAAGTGTTGTCACCGGTAACCCTTAAGGTGCAGCTACCCTTTCGCACTATTATTGTTCACACAAATAGGGTTAAGCCATATTTGGGTAAGTTGTTCCCTGTACCTTGTGACGACGACGCTGAGGTGCGGCCGAGAGGTCGTCCAAGAAAGACGCCACTGGTTGCCAAGGACACCAGTAGGTCAGGTGGCCTTAGCAGCGGTTCGAGGTTCGATGCCAGCCGACCACGACCAGTCACGCGAGAGAGCCAGCCTTCCAGGAGGAAGAAGGACACCAACCCCCCTACGTCACCGGAGCACTCCTCCCATTCTTATAACCTCAGAAAGCGCACGTAAAATGTTCGCTTTAGTGTTTTATTTTTGTGTATTTCACAGTGCATTAAGTGAAGCAACGAAAATTAGTGAATTACCTAATGGAGTCATGTTGAAAGGATAGGAATGATATTTTTAACTGATAGCAGTTTTAAGGTAGTAGTAAATTTTGATTTGATGGAATTAAATGTAGTAAACAATAAACTGTTGAACTTGGTAAACAAAACTGTTTTGGCACTTTAGATTCTTATGAGTTGTATGAAATTAATCAAAAACTTGAAGGTTTGGACCAAGATGTTGATGATGTTGTTTCTAATATGAATAGGCATATTTTAGTAATGAAAAATTTGGAATATAAAGTAAAAAAAAAAAAATAAATTCAAAATTCATACAACAGCTTGCTAAGAAATATCTCTCATATTTCAATGTCATTATAGTGAGCTCAGCAAGGGTGTAGATGGACTATTAAGGTCTATACACGTAATTAACTCTCACATTGATTTAAACAATTTATTGCTTAGGGTAAGTGAATGTATGTAAAATGTTAGATTAGATCTTATTAATCTAATACAATCCATAGAAAATAGTTCTAACAAGAAGTTAAGTAGTGAACTTTTAACTCCGAGTGTTTATGTCATATTAAATGCTAGTAACTGTGACATGATTAGTAGAGACTTCAAGGTATTAGCGTCAGTTCATGGTACATTGTATTTTCACAATAAACTGCCAATAATATATATTCCAGATCTAGGAAACTTAAATTTTGAATCAAATTTAAATATTTCTAAAAACATTACTTTTTCTAGTGAACTAATAAACGAGATTGATGCCTTTGTCAAACAATCGATTAATCCAGTGGACTTTAATCAAGTAGTAGACAAAATTAGGGCCCATAGTTTCAATGGAAACCCTAGGTCCTTGTCTATAATTTTAGGCTCAACTATAACACCTTTGGTATTGCTTGTTATTGTAGCTGTAGTAGTCTTTAATTTTAAAGGGTCATTGGTTAAATGTTTTAGTATGCCTGCTCCTAGCATTGTAACCCCAATACCTACGCAGGCACAATCTATTGTTGTTACCTTGCCAGACTTGTCTAGTAACTAGTGTTAAGGGTAATAACCACCTAAGACAAATAAGTGTCTCATGAATGTTCCACTTATTTTTCGGAGGGGGGTGTAATGTAACAGCATAATTATTTTAAGGTTGTTCTGGCAGGATGTTAACCTGAACTTGTACATTTCCTTGGAAGTCAAGAGTGTTGGGTTACCATCCTGTTGAGAATAGCAAATAGCTCATATAGCTTGCATCCTGTTGACGAGTGAGAGGAGTGACCGATGGACCTTCCTGGCGGGTGAAATATCGAGATCAGCGAGTTGTGTGAGAACCAAAGGAGGTTGTTGAATGTTGGACGCCATGCGGTGTGCATGTGTGTCGGTCGCGTGTACGACTGAGTAGTGATAATATGAATGTGATCTGTGGAGTTCACCCCACGGAGGGTCGATCGCGGGTCTGCAGGAGGGTTGCGAGACCGTCATCGCGCCGGCTCCCTCGTCACGGGATATTTAATAGATTCCCATGTAGTAGTTTAGTCTCTTACTAGCTTAATAAATATAATTTCTTGGACTACTTGCGAGTCTCACTCCCCACGACCATCAATTGCAACCCCTACCGCTCGGGGTCCATCCTGACCATGTGAGTCCCTACGGTGCCCCGGTAGCGCGTAGAAGGGTTGGCTACCGGGCACCCAGACAAAACTAGTAACCTTACCCAGTTCTGTCAGAAGTGTTACAACGTGATGACAGAGTGGGAGGTTACAAAGTGATGTCAAAGTAAGGGATCTTACAATATATTAAAAAACTAGAAAACCTATGCATTGGTTACATAGAGTAGCGGCAGGTTAAGGTGCGTAGTGTTAATCAATCATTTGACATAATTTAAAATGTTTATCATTTACTTCAAAATTTCTCACTTAACAGTCCTAAGAATGTTCATCTTGCTTTGCCATTTCCTTTTCTGTATTTAATGTTCTATGGCAGAAAGGTTGTAGAGTCTCACTTTAATTGATATAACATACTAGACTAGTTATATAAAAGATAATTATTATTTAGAGTTTATCTAGCCTTCTTATATGCACACTATTCTCGCATGGTAATATAATATAATAAACAACATAAGAAAAAAAGCTACACATTGCACTGCACATAATCAGGATGAAACCCGTGACAAAACACAAAATATAAGATTTCTGACATTTCAGACTAAATTGGTAGGTCTTTTGAATAACATTCTAAATATACACTATCCATATTTGGGTAGAATTATACCCTAAGTTAAATTCACATTGTAAGAAGATCTTAAAAGATTTTTCTTATACACACTAAGTTCAAAGCAAAATTTACTAAGCTCATAGTAAAATCCTAATAAAAGTTTTATAATTATGAGGAGACAAAACCTATTCCTACGCCAGCCATAATTCCCTACTTTGCCTCTATCTTTGTCACTTCCTCAAAATAAAATTTAATTTCTGTTATATTAAACGTTCCTTTTACCCGGTGGGTTTCCTTATCCTGAACAAGATATATATTCTGACCTATTTTTGGAGTACTCTAATAGGGACCCTCAAATAACAGAAATAACTTCTTTACTGCTTTGTTTAAAGCGGAAGACATATGATGACTTTTTACTAGTACTAAAT
The DNA here is from genome assembly GCA_033556935.1 of Timema podura. NCBI lineage: Eukaryota > Metazoa > Arthropoda > Insecta > Phasmatodea > Timematidae > Timema > Timema podura. The sequence continues at coordinate 78,349,296 of JAVRXN010000008.1, read as the reverse complement.
CGCCTTTTTCATAACAAATGGGGTTCCAAACGTTTTTGTCATGATAGTTAGTGCATCTTTCAGCTACATCCTTCAGTTTCTTAATAGCTAACAGCAATCTTGTCTGGTGATCCAATTCTGTCCTAAAGGGAAACTTAAAAATTTGCTCTAACTTTCTCTCTGGCCTGACTCCTCTCTTAAGCTCTATAGGCGTGTACCCTATACTTTCATGGCTTACCGAGTTTAAACAAACTTCCATTTTCTTAATGTGCGATGCCCATCCGGCATGGTTGTGATGGCAGTATAGCCTCAAAAATCTTCCTAGTTCCCTGTTGACACGTTCTACTCCATTTGACTGAGGGTGATATACTGAGGTGTATTTCACAGTGATGCCATAATCTACTAGTGTATTTTTCCACTTGTGACTGGTAAACTGAGTCCCATGATCAGAGACTATAGTCTCATCAACATAATGATGAACAATTTTATTGGTTACTGCTATTGCCGTGGCTTTTCTAATAGGGTACAGTTTTACATACTTAGTGCAGATATCCAGAACCACACAAAGATACCTCACACCCCTGATACTAGCTGGCAGTGGCCCATAGCGATCAACAAAAACCAATTGCAATGGCTTCTCTGCAAACACATTCTTCATCATTCCTTCATATTTAATATTAGGTACTTTGCTCTTCTGACATATCTCGCACTCCTTTAAAACTTTGGCTATCGTTTTTCTCATGCGAGGAAAGTTACAGAACTCCTTTAGAATTTTAAAACATTTACTTACCCCTACATGTCCACTATCGTCATGGCAACTATTGATTACAGATAAAATTAGTTCTTTGGGAATGCAAATTGTCCATACATTGCCTGTTGAGGTTTTTTGAAACAATACACCTTCATATATTTGATATTTTTCTTCAAATTCTACCTTAGGATTGGTTTTTTCTAATTCTGCAATGATTACTCCTAATTTAGAGTATATTCTCTGCAATTAAGGTAATTCTTTCTAATCCTCTTATCTTCCTCACTGAGCGCCTTTCCTCTTCTTCTTTGAGCTAGCACCCGAAATTAAGTGTCTCCTGCTGGCTCAACTGCTCCTTCAGGAGGATACCGCGATAGTGTGTCGGACACAATCTGTTCCCGACCTGTAATGTCTTGGATTTCTAAATCATACTTGCAAAAGGGGGATCCATCGAGTCAGCCTACCATGTAAAAATTAGCATTTCTTAATGAATATTAGGGCCTTATGATCAGTGTACAAAGTAACTTTTCTCCCACATATGTATATGCGAAATTGTTGGCATCCAAATACGATGGCCAGCAATTCTTTTTCCGTGATGGTGTAGTTTAGTTCCGGACCATGGAGTACTCTACTGGCGAAAGCTATAGGGCGCCTATAGCCCTCACCATCGATTTGATATAGCTCTGACCCCACAGCTTGTCCACTGGCATCACAAGAGATACACATAGGCTGCGACAAATCTGGGTGTTTCAACATGACTGTCTTGATAAATTGTAGTTTAATGGTTTCTATTGCTACTTGCTCGGTTTCTCCCCAGTTCCACTGTGAGTCTTTCCTAATCAACCTCAATAAAGGTAACACTAAATCCGAATGGTATTTTACAAATTTTCTGTAATAATTAATTAGACCAAGAAACATTGAAGTTGCTTTTTTGGGGGGGGGGGGGGGAGTTTGGGAGTTCTCTAATTGCTCTGATTTTTTTTTCCCTCAGCTGCAATCTCCTGAAGAGACATCACATGTCCCAAGAATGCTATCTCTTTATACAAAAAAGATGATTTCTCTAAGTTGACAGTCATTCCCCTAACCTCAACTTGTCCAACTGTCCCAATTGACTCGGATGTTCCTCAAGGGTTTTGGAGGCGATTACCATATCGTCCACATATAAAGTTACTAAATCCAAAACTTCAGGTCCTAAAACAGTTTCCAACCCTCTAATAAATTTGCTCGTTGACACAGAAAGGCCGAAAGGCATACGCTTGAAACAGTAAGTCCTGCCATTGTACAAAAATGAAGTGTATTTTTGGGGAATTGGGATGTAATGGGATTTGCCAAAATGAGGATAATAGATCCAGGGAACTTAAAAACGTGCAGCCCTCAAACCTCTGAATAAGTTCACTAGCTGGTGCTGGTGATTCATTATCAGCTACCAGAATCTGATTAATTTTCCTAGCATCAAGACATACACGTACTTTCCCATTTTTATTTTTTATAACGACTAAAGAATTTATGACGTCAGCGCTACATCTCTCTATAACTCCCCATTCTAGCATATGTTCCAATTCTTTCTCTACAGCTGGTCTCAAAGAAATTGGAACTGGATAAGATTTATTAAGATAGGAATTTATCTCTTACCTCTAATTCACAATAATAGAGTTTATCTAGTCCAGGGACCTCTGAAAATACCATCTTGTTTTCCCATAATACCTTTAGTAATGACTGCTTTTGTTCTTCCGTTGTTGAAGATATTGAACAAACCTTTTGTTCAATCTGTTCCCATGGTACACTGGCATGGTTAATTTTTATCTTTTGCAATTTGTTGTGGACTACTACATGTCCCTGTTTTTGTTTCTCTTCCTCCTGAATCATGAGTCGATTTGAGCTTAATTTACCCACAAAAGGAATCTGCATATTATAGTGTTCTTTATTTATTGATATCTGTTTCGTCGGATGGTTTATGATAACCTCAAAACCTATCAACCAATCAGATCCTAGAATCATGGGCACACTTAGGCCTTCTATTACCAGAACAATAATAGACATGGTTTTTTCACAAATTATGACGTCAATGAGTACCTGTTTTTTGACCTTTTTATTCTTCTGACCAGTGGCACCTATCACAACAACATTACATACTGGTAACATGGGTATCCTTAAATCTGAATTTTCTTTCTCAATTTTACTTAAGCAATCCTGTGACATGGCCGTTATTTCCGATCCCGTGTCTATAAGCAATTTTATTTCACTGTCCCCAATTTTTCCCTGAATCTCGGGTGAGATGGCTTTATAAAATTCTTTTCCTCCATTACTTTCATATAGTAAATCCTCTTTTGGATTATCCTGTAATATTTTGTTTTGCTTCACATGGTTTAAATATTTATCCTGCTTAATGGTCCTATCACCCAGCCCAATATCTTCCCACATGCGGACCACCACGTGAAACTGAAAATAGTTTTCCTGATTTGCCCTTTCTGGAATTGACTTTATTTCATCAACTTGATTAGGCCGATACACTTCTGCCATTACAGTTCTCGTTTGACCTCTTCCATCATCTTGTCTCTGTCCCTGATCATTATTTCGGGTCCCTCTGGGTATTTGTTCTCTGTCCCTTGGTTGGTGATATGATTGATTGTATCCCTTCGGTCCCTGATTGTGATCATATTGCCTATACTGTCCCTGCTTGAATCGTGGACCACTATCTTGGTTTCCCCTGCTCTTATTTCCTTGCCCTCTATCGCAGTGTTGTGATGGGGGTGGTGTTCTGCTTTCTCTCTGAAACTGATAATATTGTTCTACCTTGTCCCTGTGGATGGTATTGACCCTTAAATTTCTGGAAACTTGACCAATTTGGTTTACTTTCTCTCCCTGCACTTCTTTCTGAATTTGAAGATAAGTACCCATTTTGTGTTGAATCATGTTCCTGTACATCCCCTAAATATTTCCACTCTCTAGTTCTTTGATATCTATCATCAAATGCATTTAACACCCGCTCCATGTCTTGAAGTCATGTAAATTCGCGCCAATAAGAGCATTCTGTACATTTTGAGGAAATTATATATTAAATGCCCCATGAGCCTATCTTCCTCTATCGGGTATTTCAAGACGTACTTTACTTGTACCTTATATTTTGAAGATATTCATACATGTAGTTCCTACTCGAACACTGTATTTACCATTGAAAATCTGCTGCAAAAAACTATTTTTTTTACCTGTGACCAAAATTTTCCCAACAAAGCACTCTTGCTTGCACAAATGTATCCACTCTCCTTTACAAATTCCCCATGACCTAGCTTCCTCTCTTAATCTTGATAACAAAATAGCAATCTTATTCACTTCACTAAATCGTTCCCCTTCTAAAGTACGCTCCACTTTTCGAATACTTTGGATTGCTGGAATATTTCCTTTCTGCCCCTTGAATTTGGGAATTGAAGATAACATCTCCTCACTCATTCCTCTAAACAAGACACTATTATGACAACCATGACTATAAATTTTTTTCTTTATTTTTGACTTCGTTAAATTTGCATTCTTAAGTCCTCCACTTTGTTTTGTAATTTCTCAAGATTTTTCACATAGCTATCTTTTAATTTTTTGACCTTTTCCTCCATACTTTCGCCTTTTTGAGTCACTACATCTCTGTTCACATCCAGTTGACCCTCCATTTCTAACCTAACCTTACTGACTTCGCTTTCCAAGTTAGACTGAAACTATATTTTCAAATATTTTATGTGAACAATTTTTAACTCAATACCTTCTAAATTATTTTCTGTACTTGTAATTGTCTCTATAAATTTCTTTTCTAACCTTTCTATTTTTTCATTCACTTTGTCAACTCCTCCAATTAAATCAAAATGAATTTTTCTTAAATAATTTTGTTTTTGTTCCAACTCATTTTGATTTTGTTTTACAGTGATCAAATTCTTATCTAGATCCTTTACCTTAACATTAAGTACCTGATACGATATTTCCAGGTTATCTAGTTTACACTCTAATTTTATTCCTAATTCTTTAATATTGTTTTTTATTTCTTTATTATTTTTAATTTATTTATTATGGTTTTATATTTGAGTTCTCAATTTTCTATTATTATTTTCCATCTGACTCATTATAGTCATGATAAGTTGTTCCATTTTTTTGTTCCCTTCCCCTATTAAATTCTTTTCTACCTGAGCTCGATTAGAATTTCTTTTACTATCCTCTACTATGTCTACAGTAGTCTTTTTTAATATAGAAATTTCATCACCCCCATCCTTTAATTTGGAATATCCCTTTGAACTATTTTCATCCAATATCTGATTTTCACTATCCTTTCCTGACTCCTTTTCTTCTACCTGTTCTGTCATGGAACTGCACCCTTTATGTAAGTTTCTACTGTTTGCATTTCCCACCTCTAGTTCGTTTAATCTACTCTCATACGTTTCATTTTCCTAATCCTCATCACTCTCCTCTAATCCTTCTTGATTATATGGTCTGTTCATGATTTTTTCATCTTCCGAACAATATGGAAACTGACCTATCCCACTACTACACACTTCCCCAATTAAATCCTCTTCTGATTCAAACATCATCAACTAAACGAGTTGTTGAATTTCTTAAGTATATTAATTTCTAGGTCCAAACACCTTTTAAGTTCTACTTATTTCATTAAATGTTTGAAAGAATTACCTCACTACAACGAACCTAGTCAATTAATTAATTAAAATAATTAAATGTAACAAACAAAAATATATGTATCTATGGCTCTTCTGTCGATCTGTCCTTTGGTGATGGTCCAGCATCCGTTGATGAATTACTTCGCTGCTATCCACAATGAAATTAATTAATTAAAATACGAAATGTGACACAAACATATTATCTATCCACGCCAATTTTGTTAATCTGTGCCACGTCGATGGTCCAGCATCCGTTGATCAGTTGCTTCTCTGATATTAATGATGAATTTAACTGATTAATTAATTTGCTAAAATAATGAAATTTAACTAAATATTGTATCTACGGCTATTATGTTGATCTGTTTCCCGGCGATTCTCCAACATTCGTTGCTCTGGTTGCCTCACTACTATTATCAATAACATTAATTGATCAAATAATGAGATAAAACCATGTAGCAAAACAATATCTACGCTATTCAGTCGACCTGTACCTCGGTGATTCGCCAACATCCGTTGATCGGTTACTTCGATGCTCTGTTGATATTCTGCATTGTTGATGAAGTAACTACAGGAACGCCTATATGTATAACAGCTGTTCCACTGCTGCATCTGCCCTTGAATTGGTTGGTGAGAACCTCTTAATTCCCCGTGTTCTCCGCGAGTGTTTTTTTTTATCGAGCCGTCGGTGAACACCTCTTAAATTTCTGAGTTTACCGTGAGTGTTTTTTTTATCGTGTCATCGGTGAGCACTTCTTAATTTCCCGTGTTCTCCGCGAGTATTTTATCGAGCCATCGGTGAGCACCTCTTAAATTCCCGAGTTTACCGTGAGTGTTTTTTATCCTGCCACCGGTGAGCACTTCTTAATTTCCCGTGTTCTCCGCGAGTATTTTATCGAGCCGTCGGTGAGCACCTCTTAAATTCCTGAGTTTACCATGAGTGTTTTTTTTATCGTGCCCTGCGATTGGGAAAGCCAATTGTTGCTATCCGTCTTCCTTGAACATCCCCCCCTAACAAGTCAAGAAAAAACTAATACCCCCAACCAGTTTCCTAGCTATACCATCAATTTTGATCCCAAGAGCTGCTGAACTCTTGCGAGCACAAGCAAAACTACTTTTTTTTATATGAAATATGTTGCTCTCTATCTCGCACTCACACTGCGAGTTTTTTTTCTTAAATAATTACAAGGGCTAGAAACAAGCAAACTGAATGTTCCTAACCCGTAGTCTGCCCGCACGTGTACGGAAGTATAGCAACAACAGTACAGTCTGACTAAATAAATTTGACATAAACTGAATCTAATTACTCCAGAAAGCTATGCAACAAAACAGGATCATTACAGTGTCTTGAATGAGAGTGAGTCACTCTGATCTGGTTATCATCAAGTCAACAGCATGTGCGCTAATCTTAATGGGTGTTTGTACTTTTGTCAAGTTATTACAAGTTTATCTCACATTAAGGTTATTCGAGTGTTTTCAAATGTGTTTTTGTATATCTGACAGTAAAACGTTTAAATATAATAATGCAAACTATTAAAAACAAACAGTAAACATTAACCTCATTCTTTTCGTGATCTGTTGATAAAGGAAGACTCGATGCGTCAAATGGACCCTCTAGCAAAACCAGATGAACATTTTCTATCGGTACCAAGTATATCAACGAATGCTATCGTTAATGAAACTGTTGTTGACGTTGTTGTGGACACTGATAAAAATGAAGGGTCGGAAAATGTTTGCAAAGTATCTTAAACACAAAGCGAGTGGTCAAGTGTATGGACGGCTGATATGTACGAGCGGAAAAAGAAATATTTTCTTGGATCGACTGAAGAAACGGTAAATTAGGATATAAGACTTGTTTTGAAGTGACTAATTTGGGAGCTTTCAAAAAAAGAACGTATTTATTTGTCTACTGAATGGCGTTCTTACCAGGTAGCTTATTATGGTTCAAATAAATAACATCAGCTTAAATCATTAAAAAAAACTTATGCACAAGAATTCAAGTTCTCATATAACGGCCCATGTATCGAAAAAAAATTCATGGAGAAAGTATGTGATACTATGAATAAATCTTATAAGGAATCAACTAAGGCTGTTTTTAGATCGGCATATTATCTAGCAAAAAATGACCGACCTTACTCTGACCACTTTGGTTTGGTAGACCTTCAAAAATTAAATGGGGTGGATGTTGGAATTGGCCTTCATTCTAGATTTAGTGCCACTGAAATCCATTGATCTCTATAATATAACTGGATGGACATCTGTGGCTGAAATTGTCGTGCTGTCGTCTGCATTCCATTGTGTAAGAGAGAAGAAAACTTTCGGGTATATCTTTCTCTCTTACACCTATACAAGGCAATGTGGCAATTTGACATCGTTCATTAATTTGATTGAATATATGAGATACATCAATGTGTGAATAGTTAAATTAAATAAATATGTTAGTTAAAGCTTTGAAGAGCATATAAAAGTTCAAAACTGGTTCGTTTTTTCTTTAAATAAGTTGATGTAACCTAATATATACGATGATTTTTGAAGGAAGCTCGCTTATAAGGCTTTATCTCGTACCAGAATCCTACCCTATAGTAGTATTTAGTTAGCATAAAAGACCTTCCAGAAGGACATTTCTACTTCCGTTCTAAATTGCCGTATATCCTACCAAAATATTATCTATATGATAGTATTCTGGTACAAATAAAGCCTTACAGATTGGGATTATTAATAAAATCAGGGTTTAGTAGATACTGTACTTCCTACAAGCCAATAACTTAAATTATCATTTGAGCGTAGGACTTCTACACAAAGTGTGTCATTCAAACAAATGTAATACAGTTTTTAAATAACTTGTTTCATTATAGTTATCGAAATTTCAACATAATATGGTTTCTGAAAGATATGAGCCAACTTAAAAAAACAGGTATTATAATAATACTTTCCACAAACCTATAGCCTAAGTGATAGTTTGAATACATGGCAACTATACAAAGTTTGTCATTCAAACAAATATAATCAAGTTTTAAGACATCTTGTTCATTATATTTATCGAACTTTCATATAATATTGTTTATGAAACCAATATACAAGCTAATAACCAACTTTAAATATAAGTGGTCGTGGTATACTGTAAACAGCATTGATGACAACTACATAAAAATTGAAATATCTAAGGTTTTATTCGTAATTGTACAGTATTACCTGTAAAATTGGATTGTATATCCTTTAATGTAAATGTTTCTTCAGGAAAGTGTGGTATAATACTTCACTATTTTCAAACAATAACACTTTTATTCATCAGAGACATTTTTTGCATAAGAACATTTAAAGAAACCGTTAAATCTGTCCCCCCCCCTCCCTCAATGTAGCAGACGATACACTTGAGCGTCACGCCTTTGTCCTTGGAATGTGCATATGTATGTCCATCCAGTTATATTATAGAGATCAATGCTGAAATCATAGAGCATGTTTCTAAAGAAATAAATCAATATTAAAAAAAAAATTAAGTAAACATCGGGGAAAATTACTGTTATTATCAATGAATCTACTAGCCTAAGTTCAAAATCTGTGCTAATTATTTATTTAAGATGTGGAATCAATTAGAAACATTTACCAAAAAATTTATTTTTGGATTTAGTTTAGCTTGAAAATCAAAAAGCTTAATCAATATTTAACGTTTTTGTCAAATGCCTTGAGAAGCATGGTTTTGACCATAAATATCTGAAGCAAAATCTAGTGTATTTTACAAGTGATGGGGCTAGTGTAGTGCTTGGGAAAAAGTATGGCATGGGACAAAAATTTTTATCTTTATATCCAAACATAATTATTTGCAGTGGCGGCTCGTAGCTTAAATTAGTGGGGGTAATGCTCCAGAAAAATTTTAGCTTTTGTTTTAAAATTGTGTAAAAGGAAAAAAAAATGTATAAAAAGAAAATTTATTCAGGAACTTGATAAAATCTTAACAAAAAACCGAACCTTTTTTACTTACTTTAACTTAAATTGTTACAGTTCAAGCTTGATCTATTCATTTAAAAATGAAATCCATTCTTCTTGTTTTAATTTGCGCAAAAAGTTCAATAATTCTCTCCTTGATCTCTGGATGACAATTGAGGAAATTTTTATCTATTGAAAGTCCTGCAAGCGCATTTAGTCTTTCCGAATTCATAGTGCTTCTTAAAAAAGTTTTATTATTTTCAATGTTGAAAAGCAGGCTCTGCCTCTGATGTAGTCAGTCATGGGAATTGTCAAGAGGATTTTTATCAGTTTCGTAATTTCACTAAAACATCATCTAGATTATTTTCCAAGATAAATTTAAGCAGCTCAATTAATTTGCAATATTGATGAATATCATTCCTACAATAAAATACTTTAAGTTCAGTTTCAAGCTTTTCTTTGTCAATCATGGTGTGTAGTATAATTTTCAATTGAATGAAAACTAAAGAAGCCTCTGGAGGACCAGTGCTACGAACACGGACAAATGGACTGTTTGGTGGAAAGGAAATGGATAGAGGCCACTCACCTTCACTTTATGTGGTATGACTGGTATTGTCTTGGCGCAGTCCTCTTCAATAACACACACGAATAAAAACTAGACCACTTCCGGGTGAAGGTTCACGGAACCTATCACTTCTGTCTTGATCGAGTCTCCGTGCATGGCACAATTAAATCAACAAAGCTAAAAACACCATGCCAGCGACACTTGGCGTGGAAAACAAATATACATATAATGGTCCAGGTATGGTCTTGTTGTCTCCAAGAATGGGGAAGGTTAAGGTTATATATGAAAAAAACCAAACAAACAGAACTAAACCTCAACAATAACAATCAAAATCACAAAACAAAACAAAACAACAAACAATTCAATATCGAGGCATAGAGAACCTAGATAAAAGGAGCACTATTCAAAGATATAACATATAGGAATGAAAATAAAGTATAGGATTAATAATACTCGTCAAACAATAGAAAAATATACAAACATACCGCCCACCTAAAACTAAAGTGAGTTTTTTTAAGAACAACAAACCAGCAACAAAGATATGTACAGAATAATATTTATAGGAGAATGTATCCTTCTTATTGATTAGGAAGTGGACATAATTTACAACCGGTCGTTTGAGGGTCCCATGCTCGGTGCGGACACTTACGACTTTCGTTATCCCATCCCTTCCAGGGTACACCTCTTCTACTCTTCCGAGCAGCCACCTGAGTGGGGGAAGATTGTCTTCCTTTATCAAGACTAACTGTCCTTCTTGTAAATTGACCTTGTTTGTAGTCCATTTTTGTCGCTGTTGGAGAGTATGGATATATTCCCTTGACCATCTTTGCCAAAAGTGCTGATAGGCTTGTTGTATCAACTGCCAGTGTTTCAACCTGTTGGTAGGTAGCTCAGTTACGATCTCCTCAGGTGGTTGGTGAGAGAATGACCCACTATGAAATGTCCTGGTGTCAATGGATCAAGGTCATTCGGATCCGCAGAGAGAGCACAGAGAGGCCTGGAATTTAGCACGGCTTCAATTTGAATGAAGAGCGTGGAGAGGCTTTCAAAGGTAAGTGTCTGATCACCCACCACTCGTTTTAGGTGAGTTTTTGCCGACTTGATACCAGCCTCCCATAGTCCACCAAAATGCGGAGCTGAAGGTGGGTTGAAATGCCAATTTATGCCTTGGACCGAAGTTTATCTGTTACCACTTTGGTTTCGGTAATGGATTCTAGATGCCTTTGTAGTTCTGTAAAATGGCGCTTGGCACCTATAAAGTTTGTGCCACAGTCGCTATAAATGTCTGAGCACATACCCCGACGGGAAATAAACCGAAGAACGGCATCAAGAAAGGCCCTTGTGCTTAAGTCTGATACCACCTCAAGGTGCACTGCCTTAGTTGCCAAGCACACAAACAAACATAAATAAGCCTTGAGCACCTTAGAATTCCTTAATTCAGATGATTTTATCTGGAAGGGTCCGCCATAATCCCTTCCAACTCGCACAAATGGTCTTGATTGCTGCACACGCATTGCTGGGAGGTCCCCCATGAATGGTTGGAGAGCAGGTGCCTTAAATTGAAAACATCTCATACACTTGAAGATCCGGGTCTTTATAACAGTGCGTGCTGAGAGAATCCAGTACTGGCCTTGAATGAGTGAGTGGGTTGTTCGAAGTCCAGCATGAAAATGAGATACATGGTAGTGATCAACAATGATATCGGTGATATGACTATTTTTAGGCAACAGAAGAGGATGTTTTGTGTCATACCGCAGTGAAGAGTGTCTCACGCGACCTCCTACCCTCAATAGGCCCTCCTGGCCGAGAAACGGGTTTAGGCCCCTCACGCGGGGTGAACATTCCCGGCCCTTCTTTATTTCTTCAAGTTCTGACTCAAACGACTGTTGTTGAACTTGTTTGATACAAAACATGCGGGCCATCTTGAGCTCCTTGGACAACAATGGGCCTTTACAACGATCTTGATTCTTTACTTTGGAGTTCTGAATAAACCGTGCTAAAAATGCGATGACTCGTTGCAGCTTTACCCATGATGAGAGGCGTTTGAGAAGGTCTGCCCACCAAGTATTCACTTCTGCTACTAGACTGGTAACCCTTACAATCTTTAATGCAGGTAACTCTACCTGGCAAGTCACCTCAGGCAGCTTGGGCCAACTTTTAATAGGTTGTTTCAGCCACTCTGGTCCTGTCCACCAGATGTAGAAATTTGTCAACTCTTCAGGATGTAAGCCTCTAGATGCACAATCAGCCGGATTTGAATTAGATGGGACATGTCTCCAATGTTGTGCTGGTATTGCTGCTTGAATTTGGGCTACTCTGTTGGCAACGAATGTTTTCAAAAGATGTGGTGACGTTTGAATCCATGCCAAAACGATGGTAGAATCTGACCCAGTATACACAGTTGACACCTATAATCGTTGTTTAAGGTTCTGCTGCACCCACTCCATAAGTGTGGCTAGGAGCTGAGCCCCACAAAGCTCAAGCCTAGGAAGAGATAAACTCTTAACCGGAGCTACTCTTGACTTGGCAATAAAGTTGTTGACTTTAATTTCTCCTTTACCCGTGGTAGTTCGAAAATAAACGACTGCTGCATATCCTTTGATAGAGGCATCATTAAATCCATGAAACTGGCAATTAATAGCATCACTGGTTGGTAGGAATCTGTTGATCTTGACATGTGTAAGAACATGAAAGTTTGAACAAAACCTTTGCCACCCTTGTCCGAGCTCTGGTGGAAGTGGTTCATCCCAATCAAGTCTTAGGGTCCACAAAGTCTGCATGAACGCCTTAGCCCAGAACACCACTGGAGATAGCCACCCCACAGGATCAAATATCCTAGCAATATTTGAGAGAACTGCCCTCTTCGTTACTGTAATCTCAGAGGGATGTACATGATAAGAGAATGAATCTGATGTGGGGTCCCATTCCAGTCCTAATATCTTAATTATTTGATCTCCATCTTCTTCAAACATGAGGGGAACTTCACGGTGTTCATTTGGTATCCCCTTTAATACTTCAGGGTGGTTGCTAGACCATTTCCTAATTTGGAAGCCTCCTAAGCTTAGCAATTCAATCAACTCGGTTTGTAAACTGAGAGCAGATTCCACTGAATCAGCACCAGTGACTATATCATCAACAAAAATGTCCTTACAAAGGATCTGGGCAGCACGAGGGTGACGAAGTTTTTCATCAGAAGCGAGTTGACGCAGGGATCGCATCGCTAAGTACGGAGCTGAAGATACACCATAAGTCACAGTATTCAATTGATATTCTTGAATCTGTTGATCAGGGGATTCGCGCCACAGTATTACCTGGTAATGTCGGTCATCCGGAGTAACAAGTATTTGTCGATACATCTTGTATATATCAGTGGTGAGCACAATGGGATGAAATCGAAAATTCATAACAATTTCCACAATTTCACTTTGCAGTTTGGGACCCTTCAATAATGTATCATTCAGTGACTGACCCGATGATGTTGCTGCAGAAGAATACAACTCTCAGTTTGGTGGTTGAACTAGATTCTTTGGATACGCAATGATGTGGAATATAGTATTTAATGTCTTGGATCATTGATGGTTCAATGCGCTGCATGTGACCGAGTTCTTCATATTCCTTTAGAAAGGTCACATACTGTTCCTTTAGTTGTGGGTAACGAGCTAGGCGACGTTCCAGCTGAGTGAGTCTCTTGACTGCTTGTTGACGTGACTCTCCCAGCTCTGGTTGTGCATCCTTGAAAGGTAGCCGAACAATGTATCTACCCTCATTGTCACGAGTGTGTGTTGTCACATAGTGTTCCTCACACATAGCTTCATTAGGGTCAATGTGTTTAGTCACGGGTAATTCTTCCACCTCCCAGAAGCGTCGCAAAACACTGTCAAGCGATGGTTCAGTAGCAACAAAAAAAGATGATACACTAAAAGTTATAAGTGGTTGAGGTCCTATTCGACCAATTATGATCCAGCCAAAGATGCTATGCAATCCTGAGGGACAATTAGATGAAGTTGAATACCGCCCACCATCAAAGATCTCGGGGTATACATCTGCACCTAGGAAAATGTCAATTGGCCCTGGTACATGAAAATAAGGGTCAGCCAGCTGAAGATGAGCAAACTCCTGAACCATATCTTTAGAAAGCATGGTTGATGGGATTCCCGATGTGATTTTACTTAGAATGATAGCCTCGGTGATCCACTGAGGACCATAAACACCACAGGGTTTCACCTCACATATCACAACTCCCTTGTTGGTTTGCACAGTTGACTGAGAGATCCCTCTAATCGGAATTTTCAAATTGCGACGTGGCAGGTACAGCCGGTGAGCACAGTCTTCAGTAATAAATGATGATTGTGACGCACAATCTATCAACACTCTAACCTTCTGATAAGCACCGTGCCCATCCTTAACCTGTACTACAGCGGTTCCCAACAAGACTGTAGTAAGGCTCACAGAACTGGTGGTGAGTTGATGTGTTCACCCCGTGTAACAGTGCCTTCATGGCCTGGTGAATGAGCCTGATGGGTAGCATCACCTTGCATATATCTACTGTTTATATGGGTGTGATCAGTGTGAGAGCTGGTAAAAAGTTGGTTTGAGCTAAACGATCCTTGACCGCAAGTGTCAGTGCCTTGATTAATTGCCCCTATGTGCAACAATGTGTGATGTGTTTGATTGCAGTATGGACACTTGAACTTTGAGGAACACTCCTTTACTTGGTGCGATCCCTTTAAACAATTAAAACACAAATTATTTGACTTTACCCAATTCCGGAGTTGTGTCGGTGTCTTGCTCGTGAACACTGGACACTTATAAATACTGTGGTTAGCTTGACACACAGTGCAGTGACCTTGATTTGAGTCAACATAAAATGATCTTCTCACTCCAACAGGTGAATTTAGTTTTCCTTCCATCCTCCTGTTGGTTGCTATATGTCTAGTACTCGCGCTAGTTTGCAGTGATATACCTTGATTTGCAGATGACAGTGCTTTGCATTGATTTTCAAGAAATTCCAAAAGTTGATCAAAGCTTGGTAGTTTGGTAGCCGTGTGCGCAAGTTCAAATATCAGTCGTGTCTCTCTATCTAACTTGTTCAGTGTCAAGTTTAGTAAGATAAAACTCCACTCACAAACTGGAAACTTTAACACATTAAGTGCACCCAAGTTCTCTTTAAATGTGTCCACTAGCGCCCTTAAGTTCTGTGGTGACCTTGAGGTTAGTCCCGGGAATTGCATTATCTTCGCTAAATGTGTAGTAGCTATTGACCTCACATCTTGGTAACGTTCTGTAAGAGTCACCCAGGCTAACTGGTAGTTCTCATCTGACACCGGTAATGACTTTAATAAACTTAGGGGCTCACCAGATAATATCGTCAAAAGATATTGAAACCTTTCCACTGGTGTTAAGGTTTTGTTTGTATGAATGAGAGAGACGTACAAGTCATGAAATGTGGTCCAGTCAGTGTTTATACCACTAAATGTGGGCAGTTGCAACTTAGGCAATTTTGCTGACAATGCCTTTACTGGAGGTACATTATCATTTCCCGACGTGGATGAAGACTTAGTAATCCGTGCATAAATCTCTTTAACCTGGTAGTAGGTCATGTCAAAGTCCTCAATCAACTTGTCATGTGCTTCAAAATCAAAGTTCCTCTTAGATTTGCTTGCCGCGACTCCTAACTCAACGTGAGTTTCTTCAAAATCCCTCCTTAAATGTTCTAAGTCTGAACAATGTGCCTTAAATAGCTCTAGTTTGGTAATGTCACCTTGAACCTGTTCCGACAGCTTGTAAAGTCTATTAACCCGGCCAGTTATCACCTTAAACCTAGCTTCGAGGTGTGCATAAGACATGATGATAGAAACTTAGCACAAATTAATGTAAACAAACGGGAACTAAAATACAAACGTTAGCAAACAATAAACTAACTATAAACATAAACAAAAGTCAAAACACGGCCATCGATTACATCCCAACTCTCGAACAATATCGAATGGTCGACATCACTCGATCACTATTACATACGATGCAAAATTTATATGGCTAGCGATTAATCGCTAACTCTCAAACGATATATCGAACTGATGACGCCACTAATCCAACTGACCCAGCATGGCCGAAATATGACGTGAACAAATGATACAAGAAATAAACCAAACAAACAAATAAGTTGCTCTATCCACCCTAACACAAAGAAACGCCAAGGAGCACTGAAACACGTATCCGGCCCGGAGGACCAGTGTTACGAACACGGACAAATGGACTGTATGGTGGAAAGGAAATGGATAGCGGCAACTCACCTTCACTTTATGTGGTATGACTAGTAGTGTCTTGGCGCAGTCCTCTTCAATAACACACACGAATAAAAACTAGACCACTTCCGGGTGAAGGTTCACGGAACCTTATCACTTCTGTCTTGATCGAGTCTCCGTGCACGGCACAATCAAATCAACAAAGCTAAAAACACCACGCCAGCGACACTTGGCGGGAAAACAAATATACATATAATGGTCCAGGTATGGTCTTGTTGCCTCCAAGAATGGGGAAGGTTAAGGTTATATATGAAAAAACCAAACAAACAGAACTAAACCTCAACAATAACAATCAAAATCACAAAACAAAACAAAACAACAAACAATTCAATATCGAGGCATAGAGAACCTAGATAAAAGGAGCACTATTCAAAGATATAACATAGAGGAATGAAAATGAAGTATAGGATTAATAATACTCGTCAAACAATAGAAAAATATACAAACACACGGGATAAGCTTCAGTGGTCAGTACTATCTCTTTTGTGGGATGTTCATTCTTAAATCTAGTGAAGCAATTCTTGTTGAACAATTTAGCAGCTACTAAGTGTTTAGTGGAAGAATATCTGTCTATTATATCAACACATATATAGTCACACACTTCCTTGACTTCTGCCATGAGTGTCTTTGAAGGGTTCTCACAGTACTTTAAGTTTCTCAATTCTAAAATAGCAGTTTTGAAATTGGTTATATATTCATTAACTTTAAACACACTAATTTCTCGAGATTGCATTTGGTTGTTTACATGTTACGATCTTATAAAAACTTTAGCTGTCCCTGGCAATCAACGTAAATAGTAAGAAAAACTCTCAAATTATAGTATATAAAATAGTTCATAAGACCCGATCAGATAAAAATGTAAATTTAAATTGATTCTCGTGGACTTCAATATTACAAAATTGCTAGAAACCTCACAAAATTTAAAATTAACTCGAAAAATATCGATTTTTCATACAAAATTTCTCTTTATAAAAGTAAGGCCTAGGAATTGCCTACCTAAAGAGAGGTTACATGTTACGATCGGATAAAATTTTTATCTGTACCAGGCTCTATTGTAGTCAAAATATATGGTAATAGGAATGGCTTGAAATAACGTACATAAAAAAGTTCACAAGACCCGATCAGATAAAATTGTAGATTTAAATGATGTCTCGTGTACTTCAATACTACAAAATTGCTAGACACTTCACAAAAATTCCAAATAATTCTTAAAATATAGATTTTTCATAAAAAAATTCTCTTTATAAAAGAAAGGCCTTAGAATTACCTACCTAAAGAGAGTTTACATGCAACGATCTGATAAAAACTTTAGCTGTCTCTGGCAGTCAACGTATACGGTAAGAGGAAGGGCTCGAATTAACGTATATAAAAAAGTACATAAGACCCAATCAGATAATAATGTAGATTTAAATGGATTCTCGTGTACTTTAATACTACAAAATTGCTAGATACTTCAAAAAAATTCAAAATAATTTGTAAAAAAAGATTTTTCATATAAAATTTCTGTTTATAAAAGAAAGGCATTGTAATTACCTACCTGAAGAGAGCTTACATTTTACGATCAGATAAAAACTTTAGTTGTATCTGGCTCTTCTGTAGCCAACATTTATGGTAAGAGGAATGACTCTAAATAACGTACATAAAAAAATTTACAAGACCCGATCAGATAAAATTGTAGATTTAAATGGTGTCTTGTGTACTTCAATATAATATTATTGCTAGACACTTCACAAAAAATCAAAATAAATCGAAAAATATCGATTTTTCATACAAAAGTCTGTTTATAAAAGAAAGGCCTTGGAATTACTTATCTAAAGAGAGTTTACATGTTACGATAGAATAAAAACTTTAGCTCTACCTGGCTCTTTTGTTGTCAGCATATATGTTAATGGGAATGGCTCGAAATAACGTACATAAAAAAGTTCACAAGAACCGATCAGATAAAATTGTTGATTTAAATGGTTTCTCGTGTACTTCAATACTACAAAATTGCTAGATACTTCACAAAAATTCAAAATAACTTGAAAATATCAATTTTTCATACAAAATCTCAATTATAAAAGAAAGGCCTTGGAATTACCTACCTAAAGAGTGCTTACATGCTAAGATCTGATAAATTTTTAACTGTCTCTGGCAGTCAACGTATATGGTAAGAGGAAGGACTCGAATAAACGTACATAAAAAAGTTCACAAGACTTTATCAGATAAAATTGTAGATTTAAATGTTGTCTCGTGTACTTCAATACTAAAAAATTGCTAGACACTTCACAAAAATTCAAAATAATTAAAATTATCAATTTTTCATACAAAATTTCTCGTTATAAAAGAAAGGCCTTGTAATTACCTACCTTAAGAGAGCTTACATTTTACGATCTGTAAAAAATTTAATTGTCTTTTGCAGTCGATGTATTTTTTCACTTGAACATGTTCTGATATCTGCTCCTCCAATTTCTTTCTTGACCTCCCTTGTGGGCTTTTTCCTACATAATTTATTTCCAACATTTTCTTTGGGAGACTCTCTTTTTCTATTTTCGTTACATACCCATTCCATCTCAGTCTTGCTTCCTCTACTAGACAGGGGGTTGAGTGTGAGCTGCAGAGCCTGACAGACGTCTGGGCCTGGATTCACTAACGGGAGCAAATAGTTGCGCCGGCGCAAGTTTAAAAGATGTGCCCAAATCCCTATTCACTAAAAGAAGCAGGCGCAATTTGAGAGCAAAGTTGCGCCTTTTATTTGCCACCACTCAAGAGTAGGCGCAACTATTAAAATCATGATTGTCACTTCAATAAATTTAAATGGCGGCATATTATCGTTATGGCTTAAAATACAATAATTAGTTAACTGTACTTCAATTAATAATAAAGAAATTAAAATAACAGACGTTTGTCAAGCACAAAATTTGTTTCAATTTAGATAATGGTAACAAAGCAATTACTTACCTTTTATTATTGAAATCTTACATTCAAACAACTGTAATCCCTAACCGGATTACAGGGATTCAAAAAATAAGGAAAAGAATCTTGAATGAGTAGGTGAGAAAGAAGTGAATATAAAAGAAGGCTATGCCACCAAAACATAGCACGCGCAATAAGAACCTTTCAGACAAGCCCTCATAGTCCTTCTTAAAATGGTTACTTTGTTCCCCAGAACATTGCGCATCACCAAAAATATCATTTGCCTCAAGTAAATTAATGTAACTATTAAACCATGATCGAAGGAAGAGGACACTAACACCATTAGTTAACAGTAGATTATTTATTCATTCTTATTATCCTTTTATTTTATTTGTATAAGAAAGGAACAAAACAATACCCATAAATATTTGTAAACAACAATAAAAGTATTCCTTTTTATATCATAATTTTATTTCTCAAGAAACGAGAATAACAATAAATATATATATGTATATGTAAAGAACGACAAAAGTATTCCCTTTAAATTTGTTAAATTCTCAAAAAAAACTAACAACAAAGACTTTACTATCTTACTCCTTGGCCTCATATTAAGAGCGCCATCTTTAAACAATATAAAGTATCTTATTCGCTAGCTGAGTAGAAAACTAGCTGGGCGCTACAACTGAACCCTTAAACAGCATTCTAACTTTCATAGTTAGTCTCAACACATATCATAACACATCTTCTAATCCCAGTCAAAAAGGAATATACCAATTACATAATCTAAAGATTAATTCTAATGCTTATAAATTTAAATATTAACCTCGCAAAAATCCTATAACCAACTGTTTCTATTATCAAAGTTAAAGTACTTAAACAGATCAAAATATTAACCTACACAACTCTTACAAATAATTGTTCATAATATTTATGATAAACAAAGTCAAAATATTAACCTCACAAATTTCTTATTAATGATTTGTCCGTATTATTTGTGTTAAAGTTCTTAACCAAGTTCAGATCGTTTGTTCGCCAAGCGAACATGACGCCAAAGTTTTTATAACAAGTCTCCTAAATGGTAATAAATTAAGTCCCATTCCATAGGAAAATAGCACCAAGAGTTTAAACAATAACGCATACCCCTAAATAAGAATAATCCCAAAAAAAGGAGCCAAAAAAGAATTTTGAAAAAGCAAAGATTATGACCGAAAATGAATTTAGCTTACATCGTTGAAATTTGTAGAGATCGCTTGGTCAAGCAACCTTCTCTGCCAACCCAAGAGTGGCATATAAGTCACACGGTGCTTCTTATATACAGAACACAGCTTACAGAACACAGGGCACAAGGACGTCACGATGGGGGAAAAACCAAAGAGAATAGATAGGGAGTAGAATGTTCGCCGACCATCTCGAATGATGTAGAACACGATCGTGGGACTGGCGGAGTTGTACTTCTTTTCTTCTTAAGTTCTTTCACTCTGGAGGGCGGTGACGAAGGATACAGTTGAGCTCGTTTCAGTATGTTGAAGGCAGTTGGGCCGATGAGATGTGCGCGTACAAGTGGGCCGGGCGTGTATACCTTTGAGCGGGCAGGAGACGTCCTCAATCGAATAGGGTAAGTCTTCATTTTTTGTAGTTAGCCAGCGGCTAATGCTACAAATTTCCCCCCCTTGGTCATGGGGGCAAGGGGGGCGAGGCGTAGTCGGTCCCGGTCTCCAACTTCCTTCCATCAACATGGACGGGTGGCGGTCCCCTCAGTTTCTGTAGTAGGCAGCCCTAGGAGGAATGGGTCACACCTCAGTCGCTCTCACTTCCGCATGGATAGGCGGTCGGTCCAGGTCTCCAACTTCCTTCCTTCAACATGGACCGGCGGTAGTCCCCTCTGTTTCTGAGCAGCCCAAAAGAAATGGGTCGCACCTCAGTTGCTCTTCCTTCAGCATGGATAGGCGGCGGTCCCCTCAGTTTCTGAGTTAGCAGCCCCAAAAGGAATGGCTGCACCTCAGTTGCTCTCCATCCAATATTCGATGCTTCCTCGGATCTCGTCCCAGACTCAGCATCCTACTCCAGAGTTGCCAAGAGGCTACTCGTAGGACGGTTCACTCAGCCATCAGCGGTGAAGAAAGGACGAGGACAAGGAAGGGGTCAGGGGGAGACAAAAAGAGGAGGGAGTCCTGAGAGCTGTGTACATAGAGAAAAGGTTAAATGTTTGTGCACTCATAAATGAAACAGTAGTCGTGGGCACCAGATAATAACGATTCCCACTACGGAAAGTCCCTCGCCATCTCGCTCTTATACGAGGGCGTCCCTTAGAAGCAACCCCTATCTATATGATATATAGAAGCACTGACTTCATTCTTGTATTCTTGATATTCACATATGGCTAAATGCCAAACAATCTTTCATCTTTATAAAAGATGATTTACACTCACTTTACACTTTCTTGAGAGAAACACGCTTACAGAAAGAGTTATATTTCTGCTCGATCACTGACCGAGTTATACTTATACTAGGTCATACCCAGAGATATTTTTATGCTCGGGCCCGAGCTTACCAAAGAGGCGGATAGACCAAAAAAAATATATATACATATATATGGCACAAAATATAAATTACCTAAACTCCTATCTTACATTACTAATAGTAGATTAAAATTAGATATCTAATCTTCCTTCGAGACTCTTGGGTTCGCCGGCTTGACCTGACTGACGTGGGCGCGCCTAATAACTGATTCGTCGGCTAACAGATTAAGAAGGACCGTGACCGGGGTAAGGAATTTATCTATCTTCCATGGTCCTCCCCACCTTGGGCACAGCTTAGCGGACTTCTTATCCACCGAGGAGCTCAAGGGGAATTCTCTGCAGAGCACATGCTCACCTGTCTTAAAAGGAACAGGAAGTCTGTTTTTATTGTACTGGTTAGCGACCCTTCTCTGAGCTCTCCTAAGGTGGTCCAGGGCGTGCCTACATCTATCCTCATGAGGAGTCAGATCATTCTCTTCCAACAATGGACCCACGTCCCAAATTGACAAAAGGGGGTGGTTCAACTCCCTACCTAGAAAGACCGAGGCGGGAGAACATCCTACGGATTCATGAAAGGCGGAATTGAAAGCCAAATTAAGGAAGTCTATATCCTGATCCCACCTATCTTGAGCCTGGTTGTGAAAAATGGTAAGGGCTACTACCAAATTCCTATTGAAGCGTTCGACATGATTTGGCCCAGGGTGATAGGGGCTGGTAGTGACGCGTTTAATACCCCAGCTGAAACACATGTCATTAAAAGAGGCTGACCGGAAGCAGGGACCATTATCGCTTACAATCATACGGGGCGCTCCAAACAAGGACCAGACACGCTTACAGAGGGCGTTGACAGTGGTGGTAGCTTTCATATTACGCAAAGGGAGAAGAATAACAAATTTAGAAAAAGCGTCCACAAGAACAAGAATACACGAGTTACCCAAGGAAGAACGGGTAATAGGTCCAACATAATCAACGAAAACTTTATCCCAGGCCCGTTGGGCAACATCGGCCGAATGGAACCCAACTCTGGAATTCTGGGCGGGTTTAGCCTTCTGGCAATCTTCACAGCGGCTAACCCACTCCCTAACGTCGTTATAAAGACCAGGCCAGTAGAATTCTCGTGACACTTTCTTCACAGTTTTCAATACCCCTAAATGACCACCAAACACGGAGTTATGAAAGTAGCGTAACAACATGGAACGTATGGCAGTGGGCACAACCACTTTCTTACCTTTCCCTCTAGCATTAGAAATAACCAGAAGATCTCTAAAAATAGAATACTGTCCTACTTTCTCTCCCTTCCTAATCCTTTCCATGATACTAATGCACCATGGGTCATTACCCTGATGATCTTTAATCGCAACAAAGGACTCCGGAATAGAACGGATTACAACCGCCACCGGGTCACCACTCTCTGACACAGAGGGACCACAATCCTCTGTCATACGAGACAAGGCATCTGCGGTAGCATTCGACTTCCCTGAAATGTGGTGAGTAGAAAACTTAAACCTGGAGAGTCTTAACACCCATCTCCCTATTTTGCCCAATTGTTTGGGATGGTTTAACATCCACGCTAAAGCCTGATTATCGGTGTACAATTCAAATTCCCTTTGCTCTAAATAGTCCGAGAAGCGTTCGACGCCCGTGACGCAAGCGAGACTTTCCTTCTCATAGGCGCTGTATTTCCTCTCGGCCTCCGAGAGTGTTCGACTGGCAAAAGCTACCGGTCTTACACCCTCAGGAGTCCTCTGAAAAAGTACAGCACCTAATGCGACAGAAGAAGCGTCAACATGCAGGAGAAAAGGCAACGAAAAATCAGGCAAACGCAATACCTCAGGGGAGATCAGCCTTTTTTTAAAAAGATCAAAGGCTCTAGACTGCTCAGGACCCCAACAAAACACAACTCCCTTCTTTTTTAAGGAATTTAAAGGTGCGGCAATTTCAGAAAAGGAGGGGATAAACCTCGCATAATAAGCGCACATCCCAATAAATCTCATCACACTCTTGAGGTTTTTTTTGGGGGGGGTAATCAACAATCGGGCGGACACGCTCGGGATCAACAAGTAAATTCCCGGAGGAAATAACGTATCCCAGGTACTTAATTGACGGTTTAGCCCATGTAACTTTATCGGGATTGACCGTGAGACCAACACTACGTAGACGACTTAACACCTCTTCTAAATGTTTCACGTGGTCATCTAAAGAGTCACTATACACGCATATGTCGTCTAAATAGTTAAAAACATACATGAATTTAATGTCAGCTAAGATATGATCAAGAACCCGACTCAACGCTTGCCCACCAACGCAGCAACCCAGGGGGACACGATTAAACTCATATTGCCGCCACGGGGTGACGAAAGCTGTGAACTTCTTTGAAGATTCTACTAGGGCACACTGCAGGAAGCTAGCGTTTAGGTCAATCAAACTAAATATCTTAGCCCTACCCAGATGTTGAAAGGCCGACTCAACGCTTGGCATAGGGTACGGGTCAAACTGCATCTTCTTATTAATTTTACGGTAATCAACAATGAGCCTATAACCTTCGTCTCTTTTAGGGATGATAAAGGCAGGGCTGGCGTACGGGGAATTAGAAGGGCGGATAACTCCTTTAGATTCCAGGTCATCAATTAAGTTGCGAAAAATCTTCATTTTGGGGGGGGGCGCAGGAGTAAGGACCTGACCTAATAGGGATATTATCCTGAACAATGATTTCATAGGGGAGGACGTCACATTTCCCTAACCGGGTAGTAATCACATCTGAGAATCTAGAAATTATTCCATTAATTACGTCCTCATTACTGTTCAACAGATGGGTGCAACACACACTAGCAGAACGACACATATTAATTCTAGTTTTAGGGGCAAACTCAAAGATTAATTCTCTGCGTCCAGAATTAATAATGGCACCTGTTTCCCACAGAAAATCATTCCCTAAAATGATATCATAAGGGAGGGATGGGACACAAAATAATTTTCTTTTCCATGAAAACCCCATGATCTTTATAGATAAGCATACACTCTCCTGCGTTTGTAAAACATTACCATTCCCCACAATAAATTTATTGGATTCCCCTTTATTAATGACAATTTTACAGGAATCATTTAACTTACTCAGAAAATTAGTATTAATGAATGATCCACTAGACCCAGAGTCTAAAAGCGCCCAACCGGGACTCGACCCGATCGTAATTCTCACAATTGGGGGAAGGGGGTTACTTCTCTTACTACATTTACGCGCGGCAGGTCCCTTCTCACCCCCACGCGTCACACGTTTCCCGACTGACAATCGCGTTGGAAGTGTCCTAACTGACGACAACGATAACACCTAACACGTGATAAATCCCATCTTCGGTCTGCCCTAACGGCGCCGAGATGTCTCCGGGGGGGATTGGGTGGTATTACACTACCGGGGGAAGCACTATTTTGATGCCTACTACCTGATGAAGGTGCAGGATGGGAATCCAGATATTCTTTCTCCGCTAGTAGAGAACCTTCAATGTTGGAGGCTAACGTATATAGATCAGCTAAGGTGGCCGGCTTATGCGAAAACACAAAGTGCCTCCTAGTTAAAGGGGATATGTTCTCAAGGATAATTTCCACAACTTCTCCCTCGTTCAGATCTAGGTTTAAAGTTTCAGCGGCTTCCGAAATAGACAAAATGAAAACCCTAAAAGATTCTTGGGGCCGTTGAAAACGTCTTACGTGTTCCCTACATAGTCTTTCTTTCTCTCTTCTGGAGACCAAAGACTCCAAAATACGGCTTCTCGCTACACCCCAGCTAAGACCTAATTGTATGCACTCAGAAATTAAGTGTGCTAAGAAGCCAGAGGTTTTCCCAATACACAGAATTAAAAACTCAGTATCCCCAACAAGTCTAAGTTTTGAAACTTTGTTCGCCTCTAATAAAAAATTAAATAGTACGTTACTAGATTGTCCGTCGCAGACTGGCAATTATTTAAGGCTTTCGCTGGCAACTTTACTTAATGTTTTGGAAGGGGTAGTATTACACTGATCTCTAACGGGATTTATCGGGGGATTGGTCTGTTCTTTAGCCCATCTAGCTCTACAAT
This sequence comes from Timema podura, assembly GCA_033556935.1. Taxonomy (NCBI): domain Eukaryota; kingdom Metazoa; phylum Arthropoda; class Insecta; order Phasmatodea; family Timematidae; genus Timema; species Timema podura. Next base: position 78,323,645 of record JAVRXN010000008.1, on the reverse strand, counting down.
ACCTGCCTCACAAGGGTCGCTATTACTCAGAGAAGGATGGCTAACATTAATAATATTGGAGTCATCAGACTTACAAATATCTTCTGATAGCAAGGCCCTCAACGCACTGACGGGAGCATCAGGGGGAAATGAGATGTCTCTCGCCTTGAGCTCCTGGCGAAGGTCCATAGAAGTGAGTCTGTAGACATCAGATTTGCTGCTGACCAAGCTCCCAGGTGCGGTGGCCATGGCGGGTGATAGTATCATGAAACAAAATATTAAATACAATTATTATAATGAACTCAACCGTGCCCTCATTCAAGAGAGCAGAGTTGCGCAGCTTGTAATCCCTAACCGGATTACAGGGATTCAAAAAATAAGGAAAAGAATCTTGAATGAGTAGGTGAGAAAGAAGTGAATATAAAAGAAGGCTATGCCACCAAAACATAGCACGCGCAATAAGAACCTTTCAGACAAGCCCTCATAGTCCTTCTTAAAATGGTTACTTTGTTCCCCAGAACATTGCGCATCACCAAAAATATCATTTGCCTCAAGTAAATTAATGTAACTATTAAACCATGATCGAAGGAAGAGGACACTAACACCATTAGTTAACAGTAGATTATTTATTCATTCTTATTATCCTTTTATTTTATTTGTATAAGAAAGGAACAAAACAATACCCATAAATATTTGTAAACAACAATAAAAGTATTCCTTTTTATATCATAATTTTATTTCACAAGAGACGAGAATAACAATAAATATATATATGTATATGTAAAGAACGACAAAAGTATTCCCTTTAAATTTGTTAAATTCTCAAAAAAACTAACAACAAAGACTTTACTATCTTACTCCTTGGCCTCATATTAAGAGCGCCATCTTTAAACAATATAAAGTATCTTATTCGCTAGCTGAGTAGAAAACTAGCTGGGCGCTACAACTGAACCCTTAAACAGCATTCTAACTTTCATAGTTAGTCTCAACACATCTTCTAATCCCAGTCAAAAAGGAATATACCAATTACATAATCTAAAGATTAATTCTAATGCTTATAAATTTAAATATTAACCTCGCAAAAATCCTATAACCAACTGTTTCTATTATCAAAGTTAAAGTACTTAAACAGATCAAAATATTAACCTACACAACTCTTACAAATAATTGTTCATAATATTTATGATAAACAAAGTCAAAATATTAACCTCACAAATTTCTTATTAATGATTTGTCCGTATTATTTGTGTTAAAGTTCTTAACCAAGTTCAGATCGTTTGTTCGCCAAGCGAACATGACGCCAAAGTTTTTATAACAAGTCTCCTAAATGGTAATAAATTAAGTCCCATTCCATAGGAAAATAGCACCAAGAGTTTAAACAATAACGCATACCCCTAAATAAGAATAATCCCAAAAAAAGGAGCCAAAAAAGAATTTTGAAAAAGCAAAGATTATGACCGAAAATGAATTTAGCTTACATCGTTGAAATTTGTAGAGATCGCTTGGTCAAGCGACCTTCTCTGCCAACCCAAGAGTGGCATATAAGTCACACGGTGCTTCTTATATACAGAACACAGCTTACAGAACACAGGGCACAAGGACGTCACGAGGGGGGAAAAACCAAAGAGAATAGATAGGGAGTAGAATGTTCGCCGACCATCTCGAATGATGTAGAACACGATCGTGGGACTGGCGGAGTTGTACTTCTTTTCTTCTTAAGTTCTTTCACTCTGGAGGGCGGTGACGAAGGATACAGTTGAGCTCGTTTCAGTATGTTGAAGGCAGTTGGGCCGATGAGATGTGCGCGTACAAGTGGGCCGGGCGTGTATACCTTTGAGCGGGCAGGAGACGTCCTCAATCGAATAGGGTAAGTCTTCATTTTTTGTAGTTAGCCAGCGGCTAATGCTACACAACGTAATGGCATTTATTGCATTATTACAAAACAAAACGTCAAACGAAACCACGAACTGTGTAGTCTTTGTCTAGATCCAAAGAGGTTTGTATTCCTCCAAATCCAAAGACATCGCGTCACTACATATGGTGGTTAGTATAGCTTTAAAATAAATTTTAAAGTTTCTATAAGTGTTTTCTTAATGGAACTTAAGCTTTAAACTAATAATATTAATAAATACTAAATAATATACTAATATTGGTTTTGTAAAGCACCCACAAAGAGGCCGTTTCTAATTTTATTGCTAGTCTACAAGCAAAATATTTAGAAATCTTTGTATTTGCTGTCATTTTCATTAGAGATTTAAAATAAAGTAGCCTTGACTTTGAAAGGAAATTCTTCGCATTGATTGGTCGAAAGGAGCGCAAATGATTACGTTTGTGATGACGTCACCCTATTATTGCCACCAGTTTTCGCCTAGTTTAGTGAATACGAAAATGGAGCAAATAAATTAGGCGCATCTTGGGGAGCATCTTGGGCGCAAAGTTGCGCTATTTCTAGACTTGCGCCGGAGCAGATTTGCTCCCGTTAGTGAATCCAGGCCCTGTAGTCCTGTACCTAGCCTCGTGAAAACATTCCATTTAATACATGACAAATTACTGACAGTAAAACTAAGGGTGGACTGATGCGGATACCGATGAATCGTTATCGAACGATTATTAGTGCATAGGTAATTAATCGTAATCGGTGATTATTATGCCGATTAATGGTCTTTTTTAAGTACCATTTAAATCAAAATTTTGTAGGTAGGAGTTTAGTGATCAAAATCGAAAAAAAACCACTAATATACACACTGCATCTGGGTTGTGGGCTATGCAAAGATTACATAACCAGATAAAGAAATATAAGTTCATGTTGTTGATAAAACTAACAATCTAGTTACAACTTTCGCCGGTTAATCAAAAATTAAAATGATCAAAGCTTTAACTGTTTATTTTCAAATAAAATCTTTTTGTATTTGTTACATTAACTGTTATCATTCTCTTAAGCATATTTATCAATAGTTATTAATAAATAATTGATAATCGGGACTAATCGGTGTAATTAAACAATCGGTAGTCGATATCGGTAATTGGTTTTACTGAATCGGTACACCTTTAATAAAAACTATAAACACTGAATATTTTTGAATGATAAATAATATTTTAAACCTTATGTTAGTCAATTCTACTAAATGAAAATGCATCTAAAATTGTAGGGGGTGCTGTAGCTCTGCAGTTCATATGGACGTACCGCCACTTCCTAATCGATAGGTTAGTGTCCACGGTGAGAGTTTTTATTCTCAAGAGTACCCGCATGGTAGACACACTACTGAGATAGTTAACTAGCGGTAACTAGTGGAGAGCTGGGCTTACTCGCGGAGAGTTGCCGTCTGAGAATTGGGCTGTCACGTGGACAGTGGACACACCCTACACCACCTCTCTGAGAGCTTCCCTCAGGGAACGCTCCTCGAGCGTTTAGTTGAGAGTACTCTCCCCTCTTGTGCAGACGTGGTTCACTGAAATTTCTAGACGCACATGGATGCATTTGTAAATCGTGAAGTTGATTGAAATGTATGAATTTAGACCTATATTGTGAGATTGCCGGTGTACATATAAAAAAAATAGAGATAAGAAGAGTGTTGCCATGAAGGAAATTGCGGCAGTATATTTAACTTCAATTGAAGATATACAACGAAAAATAGATAACCTGAGAAACCAGGTAAATAAAAAATATAGATGAGGCAAGCTAGAAATGAATAATTGTAAACATGCTTTGTGCATTTTAAAATTCATTCTAGGTTTCTCAAGAACTACAGAAACTTAGTAAACGGAAAAGTGGTAGTGGAGGAAGTGCCGCAGCCTCCAAATTGCCGTATTTAAGTGCATTGCAGTTCGTAGTACCAGCTATGACTGCCAAAACTACTACATCTAATTTAGTAAGTAAACCTTGAAATAAATATTATAGCCCTACGCATACATATGCATAGCTTTCTGTTCTGCCATATCTGCCACAATGAACTGGTAGTAGCAGAATATAATTTACAAATTAGTTAATTTTATTTATTTACTATGGTAGTTGCAATGACACAAGTAATCTGAATATGTGTTCACTAAAAAGTTCATGCAACAATGTATTTACAGAAATATATACACGTGTATATTCATTCAACCACACTAGTTTACTTTGCAGAAGTTTCAATTTATATTAATACTAATTTGTTAAAGTTGCATATATAAAGAACATCTTTCTCCAGTCATATCTCAAACATGTCTGTATTGCCACCTCACTTCACCTTGTGGTGTCAGTAATTAGTTTGTCGGCTCCCCTCTTACTTCTCGTTGTGCTGGAGAAGGATGTACGCCTCGTCGTTTTAGTGGAAACCAGGTTGATGTGAAAGCTTCCTCCTCACGCCACTCACTGGGCTAAATGTTGTGGTCGTCTGAAACCTCTGTGTCAACTGATCCCGTATTGCGATAGAGTTGTCCATTTCGGGTTACTAGGAAGTTGTGTAGTGCACAACACACAAGCATAGCTTTCTCAGCTACACTTGGGAGTACCCGTCAGTTGGCCTAAAAGTCATTTGGCCTAAACTGTAGGCCAAATGACTTTTAGGCCAAATGACTTTAGGCCAAATAGCTTTTAGGCCAAATGACTTTTAGGCCAACTGGCTTTTAGGCCAACTGGCTTTTAGGCCAAATGACTTTTAAGCCAAATTACTTTTGTCGAACTTAACTACATCAATTTTTTAATTAGAAATACATTTTAGGCCAAATGACTTTAGGCCTACTGCCGCGTCTCCACACTTGGCTGTAGGTGCATTTCTCTCGTTAAGACAAGAAACCTCTAAGTTGCAATTACGAAGCGGTTTTCTACAGTCCTTCTTGCCCTGGAAAGGCGGTAATTGAAAATCCTTTCATTAGATGGAAGGTCCCTATATGGATATGGATATATAGGGATGTGATTCGGAAAGTCCATAAAGGAAATGTGTCGTCAGCTACAAGGTGGTAAGGGATTTCCTTATTTCTGCCAGAGAGGCATTTGGGCTCATGTAGCTCGAGTTGGTTGGCCTCCACTGCTTGGCCTAGTGTTCCACTGAAAACCCCTCCATCAGATACCCATCCATTGCAACCCACGTCAATGTAAATGAACCTGTTAGTGGCATCGACAACCGATAATAGTACTATGCTATGCTACAATTTGTAGTTGTAGTAGTAGCTGCCACTGTTGTTGGGGCCTTGGAGCACACAGTGCCTTCCATCCAAAGCTCACAAACAATTAGGAAAGATCCATTGATGTTTGAAACCACTGGCAATTTCAAGCCATTCTTCAGGGGTTTCAGGAAACTGCGTAGCGAAACAATTCTGTTACTTGCTACGTCAATATTACATTAGCAGTGGCGTAGGAACGGAGGGGTGAAGGGGTTCTGGGGATACAGGATAGCCCTTGTATCATGGTCAATTGAATTTTTTTTTCTGTGCGCAAACTAAAAATAAGTTTGGAGTTGCTGAGTCCCCATGAACGTCTGCACTGTGTTTGACCCTTAATTAAGGCTACCTCTTGGTAGCCCAGTCGGGTGCACTGTGGACTTTTAAAGGAAAGGGATTAAAGTTGTATTTTAACTGAATTGTTTTGAATATGTAATGTGTGCGCGAGTATGTATAATTAGCACTTAATGTTGGGCACTTGTATTGGCCTTATTGTAGGCCTATTCCAATGTAGATTCATTTTTAGTTCAGATGAACTGTTAGAAAGTAGTTTTACCACAGCCAATATTTTTATGCCAGCTGTTGCCTTGGTGAAAGCACTACGTTTTCACCTGTTATTACAATCATGTTACACTAGCCAAGCGGCGCCCTTAAAATAGATGTCAGGCTCGTCATGTTGAGGATCTGTAGTTACTTGATTCAGTTAAAATCAGCCATTTTTCAATGCTCCAAATAATTTCCAATAACACTTCTGTGTCTACCTGCTATTGTTTATCTGTACCCCCCAAATCAGAATCGTTCCTACGCCACTGAAAACAAGTGCCTATTTGTGGGAGTGTGATTTCCATGAATAGTTCAGCCCTACCCCCAGAATATCATGCAATATTTTAGGATAGATTTTGAAATTAGGAGATGGGGTCAAGTTTTTACATAACCTCAATGTTTATTTTTATATATAGGTGCAGCGAGCCAATCAGGTCCTATATAAATATACTTTCCTTAATATGCTATTCTCAAACTTTTTTCTATAATAATAACAGTTATATTTTGCGGCTAATGCCCCCTCTCCTTTCTACTGACGGGACTTATGTGATACTTAACACAATTTCCTTGTAAATGAGTCATTATACTGTGAAACATTTACTTTACGAAATCAATTTTCACCTACCAATACACATCCCTCCTCTTCCCAGGCTGTTCCTGAAAGGGAAACTGCCACAGACGTGGACAATGGTGAACTTGGTACAGAAATTACTGAGGGTACCCCATCAGATCAACCCGGCACTTACTGCCAGGACAGTACTGCACCACAGAAAAAAAGGAAGAAGGAACCTGAACACGTGGATGCTGAGCTCAATAAGTCAATTATGGCGGCTAGTTCACCATTAAAAGAAAATGTTTTTCAAAGCGTCCGCGGACTAGATAGACACATTCCATGGACCGCATTTGGTCCGCGGGCCGTAATTTGGGGACCCCTGCCATAGACCAAGAGGAGGGCTTGCTCGTGAGTACTGCTACCTCCTCTTGGGTCATTCGTTCAGTGGAGGCTGTGTTTCAAGATACGGAATTTGCGTATACCAACTTGTATTTCAGTAACAGTAATTTATAGACAATTAATTTTATCCCACTTAATAAAATTGTGAATTATGTAACAAAGAAAAATAAAACACAGCTCCAACATACCTGCACATAGTCTTCTTTCAGTACTACGAACAACATTTCACAAACTTCCTTCAAAACTCTACCAATTGTACAAACAGGTATGCGGAACAAGTACTGAAGACTTCTGTAGGCATCGCCTGGCAAAAAGAATAAAAACATTCAGGCATAGGAGACTACTGTGTGCGGCAGGTAAAGGTACCTACCACTACTCAAGATTAAAAAAAAATTTGCAAAACTGTACCAATGTATTCAGTTTACATACCCGATGAAATAAACCATAGTGTGATCAATAGGCTATCCTTGACACTTATAGCGTTTCTCATAGTGGTGTCTTGTTTGGTCAGCATAGGTGCCAGATTCTAAATTAAATATGCCATATCACCAGCTCCCATTCGGGTAGAGTTGCGGAACTGCCCAACATCTTCCATAATGAGTTCTTGGGCTAAAGTGTTACAAGCTCCTAATGCATCTCACCTTTTTATCCATTCTCTCACCTAATAGTGTCTTGTTATAGTCCTCTCTTTTCTTTTTCTTTTCTCCACAAGTAGCACCAACAATGCTGCAGCAGCTGTCCGCTTCCGATTTCCAGGCATGTCTTCCCAGTGAGATCCAGTTCGTAGCCTTGAGCTCATGTGATGTGAACACGATCCTGAGAGTTACTCACTTGAGTTTAGTAGACAGGACTCGCAGTACTGTCTGAGAGTGAGATCGCGATAATAAATTATCGCCATGTGGACATGATAATGTAAGTCACTCGTTATAGTTGTATCAACTCTCGAGAGTTACTACTCGCACCGTGGACACTTACCTTAACACGAGTAGTGAGTTAGACCATGCAACCTTTGATGCATGTGATTTATTATTAAACCTAGAATACTTTAAATAGTATTTTTAGGGAATAGTGTTTTTTAATATTAAACTGAACTGAAGTCTACAATGTGCGTTAGGTTCCCAAAATTATTTATTTAAATTTCAATACAGTCCTTTTTGCGATCAGAAATTTACTGTCTGGTAGATAAAAAGATTATGTTTGGAAACATAGACGTTCAGAAAATAATTGTGGAAAAAGTTCACAACCAAGTGGTTCTAAAACTTTAATTATATTAATTTTCTGGAATTTTATATTCTAATATTTTATAAGAGAGATGCAAAAGACCCCTTTAAATACTAGGTATACGTTGGAAGATCATGTTTCTATTTAAATTCCTTTAAGGTAGATTAGGTGTCATAAGAGTGTTTGGCTAGGCTTACCTCAGGATTGTCACATGGAAATCTTGTTGTGTTCATGTGGTGAAGAACCTCAGGGTTTGATGATGCTATATAGTACGTTATTACTTAGGTACTGATGAAATTAATTAATTCATATCTTCTGTAATAAAAGTGACTGAATTGAATATTTCATTTAGGACCACATTTTCTTTCAAAGTCAGTCATGATGTCTAAGAACATATTCTTTTAATTTTAATTTTTCATTAATTTCCAAACCTGCCCCACTCACTTCCTCTTTATGACTGGAACAGAATAGGTAGTTAATATCTGCCACGGGTACAGCTGCTACGGCGACGCGAACGCAAATCAGCGGAAAAGCATAGATCAAATTAACTCGAAGTAAAAGTAGGCCACTGATAAAACTGTTTGTAAATAACACTAACGAGCATTCAAGCAACCTTTTTAATTATCTTTGGTATTTGATCCATGGGCAACCCTATTAGAATCAATGATCTATGCAACATAATTAATAATTATTGATGTTTTAACTTTTTTATTAATGTGTTTTTAAAAACAAGAGTAGGCCTAATATTAATTAGCAATAATAATTATATTCAAATAGAACTTATCCTATGTCTATCCAAACATAACCTCTAAAGTGATTCTATGAATTAAATCAATCAACATATTTTAAATATAACTTTCATAACATTATTTTCTTGTTTGTTATCCAATTATTTTTCAACATATAAAATTAAAATGTGCAAGTGATAGAGTACAGTAACCAATACCATGTTACAAGCCAGAAGAAGAGAGAAATGTGTATCCACACAGAATAAAATGTTTTCTAATTGTGATTGCCTTCTTAATGAATCTCAAGTTATTTGGACCATTTATTATTTTAACACATCAACACCTAGGTCAACATGGTAAGGAATTTGTAGCCAATTAACCATATAAAATAACAAATGAGTCTGTACCCGACAAACCATTTAGCAGGATTTTTTCATCAAAATAATCCTAAAAGTTATTTCATATGCTACCATTGAGCTATAAAACTATACATAAAAAATCCATTTCACTATTTTAGCAATGGTAGAATTTAATTATTATTATTATTATTATTAGCACCGCGTCTTACTACCCGTTCGGGCTATACGCACTTACGCTAATGTGTAATGGTAGGGTGATTGTGAGATGAAATGGAGGACCTACAGTTTAACGTGGAATCCGAACCACGGTAGAGGCCTGGCATTCCTCACATTCACAAGTTGTGATTAATACACATCCTGTCAGAGGTGAAGGAAGGGTTTGGCAATCAGATAAATCTGTGCCTGGACCGAGGATTGAACCCCGGACCCTCAGCACAGAAGTCTGACACCTTACCCCTAGACCATAGAATTTAATTAATATACTCTTTAAAATAGAGCAATTTACCATAGTATAGGAATCTCTCGTATCTCCCACTTAATATCAGGAGTCTTTGTTATTACTGATTGAAGTTATTTATTCATTTTAACTACACAATATTGACCGACATCTTGAGGGTATAACATATAAGTAAATTAAAACAAAAACAGGCTACTGGCGTAAAACCTCAACGGGTAGTAGGATGTCATACTATAAAGATAAAAACAGGCTACCTAGGTTTAACAACTAGGGGTTACTCTTTTTGGTGTAACTTACATGTAGGCTACTATTTTGAGGGGGAGAAACAGCATAGGCTTATTCTTTTAACTTATCAAAGCCAAATGTAGGCTACTATTTTTGTAACGTTTTACAATCATTATATGTAATACAAGAATTATTTGAACGGAACAAGTCAAAATATTATTTTGATTGATTAGTAGCCTAATATGGTATGCTATAAGTCTTAAGTCAATTTTACATTCTAACACCAGTGTTTGAATAGGATGTAATTATCTAAGATATTTCTTGACCAATTTCCCTAATTGAAAATCGGTAACTTTATAAAATTCCGTGACTGTGGCCACATGCATGTATAAGTAGTTAGGCCTGTTTGAAATTGAACTCACATTAGTAAAATATGTGAAGAAGAAAACAATTGATAACCTCCCCCATCATCATCAATTGAGAATGTACTCCTTTTTGCAGGATCTGTATACAGCAATCATGTTTCATTGTTACACATTTTATCAATGTTAACTTACTAGACATTGTGTTACAGATTAGTATAGTAACAGAAGTAGACCCTCTTTGTCATTTTTCTAGCTTCACCTTCTTCATTATTTAAGCCGCAGCAGTTTACAAATGCACCTTTGTCAAAAATCAGTGTGACTTTTACTTTTAAGCAATATAGGCAAAATACTAGTGGCATAGCTATTAGTATGAAGAAGGAGAGAATGAAATAATATATAAATTAATCTTACCTTATAAGCTAGGCCTGTGTACTTATATTTTAGCTCTAGACGATGATTTGGATTTTAGAAAATATATTATTCACAGATTTTTTATAATGTCACTCTCAACAATAGATAAATCAATTATTATTCTTCCATTTTACAACTAGATTGAAACCAATTTAATTAAATAAAAATAATATTAACTCTCACAGTACACCAAACAACGTTTTCAAAGTCAAACCTAAAAGTACCCAAAACATTTTTTTAGTGTGCTAATGAATGCTCTTGTGTCCAAACGGGAATACCTATTCCATATTCGCTTTACAATTACTATCATTACAAAAATAGTTATATTATTTAACTCACTTGTAATACATTGTGTTTTTTGTACATGAAATAGTTCTTACTCTAGAACTTTATACGTAAAAAAAAGTGTGATTTATATTTGATTTGAATATGATTCATTTAAATATTTGAAATGGTAAGTATAGTTACTCACAAATTTGTTGTTAAAATAGGTAAATGCTTTAGCTCAAGTAGAAGTGAAAGATGTTTTATGCATGAAGTTTTCATAGTCATCTTCTAAAGTAGTAGCCACACCTGAACCGCCCTCTTCATATACAACTGTCCAATCCCCCTCACACCTGACACAACCACGTGAAAGCAATTGTCTAAACTATATTTTTCTTGAGGTTAATAGTGGTACCCCTGAAGTAGGGGAAAAGGGGCAGAAATATAAAGGTAGTGATGACAACTGTAAAAAATTAAATTTGCTAACAAGTTTCCTTAGTCTCAATAGGGAAAAATGAAAGAGAAAAATAATATTTTCTCCTTGCAAGAAGCACTTTTTTCAGTTTCATCACTTTGGGAGGTGTTTTTAAACTTATAACAACAAATTGAAACTTTGCTATTTATTTTCGTTAACTGTCCAGTAGAAAGTTTTGGGAGACTAAGTCTCGTAGTATACCCGGATACTACGCTACACCTCTGATAAATACGAGAATGGGAAAATGTCCCTATCTTGACCTCCTTATTTTTAATATCCACGGATGTTTGTCTTATTGAACAATCATATCTTAGTCTCGACTACTTGAAATTTGTAAGAATATTGTGATGCATACGAGACCAGGTTTGATTTATAGTGACTTAAAAAAAACACACACACATTGGGAAACAGTAAGACCTAACTTTAGAAAAATATATCATTGAACAAAATAAAGCCTTGAATTCTTCACACTGATTACAAATGGTAACTTGCTCTCAAGATTTGAACATAAGATATATTTTACAGTCCGACACCTTAGCTCGATCGGTATAGAGTGTCTGCCTACTGAGCTAAGCATCCCGGGTTTGATTCTCGGCATGACTGAAAATCTATCATTGATGAAAATATTTGTTTACAATTTCACATTGATAAATTGACAGCTGGGGACTGGATGTTGTGCCTCACCTAGTCTTAAGATAGATTATAAGGCATATAAAGCTATGACAGGCCTAGTCAGCCGGTAGTGGCAAATATATATATGACTTGAATAAAAAGCCAACCCAGGCCATATGCTGGAAACAGTAATGGATGTAAAATTAATATAATATTTTACACTTAAACTTATTTAACTGCTAGTGTTAATTAGGATTTTGAGAACGTAGCATCCTTAACTTCGCCATTAAAGCCATAATACTACTATTATTGTTAATATTATTACTATTATTATCATTGTTATTATTATTATTATTTCATAAGTGGAAGATAGAAATTTACTATCACTTAACAAATCTTATTTTTAAAATTAGTTAGGCTAGCTATACAATATACATATTATCTGCATCTTATACGGCTCACATTATGCACATTATACTTACCAAGTCTAGTTTGATGGAGACAAGATTGGAGTTGTAATATAAACCGGGTGTATTGACCGAGGTTTTTATTTTAAATGGTTTCCTTCGATGGCCGCATGGTCTAAGGCCTAAGGTGTCACTCTTGCAGTAGGTTAGATTTCCGATAACCCCAGTTTGGCTTTTTTTTGTAATAAATGGTTTTCCACTCTATCATCATGTAAATGCTGGTACACTTCTTATAAATTCAACTTTTCTCATCCTTAACATATTAACACAATTAGTACATATCCAAATAAACCGAACAGGTATAAAGGTGTGTGCGTGCACACACACATTCTTTACTATTTGTCTGGGGTAAGTTATCCATATTTATACACATGAATTGTGTATATATATATATATATAATATATATATATATATATATATATATATATGTGAGTAGTCAAATGTTGTGCTAAAAAAGTTGTAACCCTCTCGGCTAGTAGATAACCTTTCATAATTGTTTAAAAACTATAGTAGGAGACACTTCCTAACCCCCAAAAATATGTTTATTGAATTCAGTTTAAAACAAAAACTATCATTAAATTTAATTAACTCATATTTCTAGATTAGTGATGCAAGTGAATATTATGATAATTTGTCAAGAGAAGATTTATTGAACCATCTAATGCGGGAAAGATGTCTGAGGCATCAGCTGGAACAGGAATTGAAAGAACGGGAACAGTTTATCCAAGAACTACAAGAGAGGATTAAAGAACTACGACCAAAACAACAGGCTTCAGCGGAGGTTGCTAATACAACTGTGAGTTATTTTCTAGCCTGTGTTACGTACCCTGTAAGTTAATCTTGACAGTGTACAATTAATAAAAGCTTATAGTACCTTATTTATAGCTCATATAAACATTATTTACTTTATTTTAGTACAATATAGTTATTATCTTAATATTATCATCACCAGAGCCTAAACCATAAAAACCTAAAAATTATCAAAAAATGACCTAAAAACTATAAATAATTACTTTAAATCTACAAACAATGAAAAAAAAAATGTAATGAACGCACATGACTAAATCAAACACTCATTTTACAAAATGAACCGAACATATAACACTCTCTTCTCATTCCAACAATTTTGTTTTAAAAGAAAACATGTTTGGGTATTTATGTATTTCTAAAATATCACTAGTAAGCCTTTTTAAAAGTATTACTCGATAAATGCTTAAAAAGACTCATACATTGCCAAAATAACTCAAAAATTACAAAAACCAGTAAAATATGACCTTTTAAATCCAAAATGACCAAATAATTACCCATAAAAAATGTTTCCACAACTAGAAGAATGAACAGAATCTATGTGCACATAATCACTTTATATGATGTAGCATATAAAGTATATATATATATATATATATATATATATATATATATAAAGATGACACCAAAATCTGGTTCATGATTATTACCGAATTGGCCCAAATATAGTGTGATGTTTTTCACCTAAAAATGTACCTTCAAAAACTGTACTCATATTATATGCACAGCCTAACATTTTTCACTGAAAAAAGGGCACATTCCTATAAAGGTATATTTTGTAGCATGCTGGAACCATATCAACCAGTAGGAATTATTGTGCTTGTCTAATAATATTGACAGCTTAAAATAAGAGAGAGAGAGAGAGAAGATTTCCACCCTGTAGCACTAAACTGGTCATTCAGTATGTCAGTTTTAGTTGGTGGCAGAATCTTTACTGTGTTACTGATTAAAAATTACACATAGCTGATTTGCAAATGAGTAATCGTGTTGAAAAGCAGTATTTCTCTTTATCTCAATTAAACAAGGGAATGAAAAAGGTTATGACATGAACTTTAAATTAAGAGCAATATGTTAGGCGCAACAAACAAATAATGTACAGGCTTCTAAAAAGTTTGGTATTTCTGAGGAAAAAGCTTAGGAGTGCCTGCACATCAAGAAAATTATTCAGAGGATTTAATAAAACTTTCGAATTTGTAAAGTTTTTACCACAGGATATATTTGAGACCCTTTATTTTCCATGTATTAACACCTCCAAAATTTTAGGGTTGTATTAAGTGCAAGGCCGAACTATATTTAGGCCAATATGGGGGGGTCTACATACTTAAAAAAACAGTGACCCGACCTACCATTATTTATAAAGTGTGTTAATTTTGAATAATTATACAACTAGAACAAGATAAACATAGAAATGTTAAATATTGACAAACTTTTGAGTTGCCCCATAATCCTTTGCCTTATGTAATATTTTCCTATAAACATACACAACATCATCAACATCCTCAACTGTTTCCAGCCTGTGGCCGGGTCAGTTTGGTAAAATGCCTCCATCTTCCTCTATCCTTCCACCATTCTTCCTCCTTTAATTTCTTCCATTCTTCTCCTTTCACTTGAACACTTTCTCAGGGTGTCTACCATCCAGAAAAATCAGGGAAAATTGGAATTAGCCGGGACTTTGAAGAGGTGGGGGAAATAACGGGAATAAGTCGAGAATTTGGTAAATTAAAAAAAAAAATCCGGGAAAATGATGTTTTACTCAAAATATGAAATATAATAATCATTTAGTCAGTAAATTACAATATGGTTCAAACTTTCTTTTTTTGTTTGTAGCTGTGTAATATATTTTGTAATTTTTCTCATACCTAGTAGGCTATGTTAATACAAATAAAAAAAACCTGTTTATTTAAATTTTAAAACTTAACATTATTTCTAAAAAATATTAACAAAAACCGGGAAGGGGGTTGGGGGGGAGAGAAGAGTTGAAGGGTGTAACATACTTTTGAGTTTGGAATTTTAGGAAATTGCCAGGGGAAATCAAGGAAAAAGTTGGGAATTTCATTGGCCAAGTTGAGTAGACACCATGCTTTCTGTTATCTGCTCCCCCCATATCTTTCTTGGCCTCCCCTGCGATCTTTTTCCTACATACTTCATGTCCAACGTTTTCTTCGGCATCCTCATTACATGACCATACCATCTTAGCCTTGGTTCCTCTACTATCTCGTACTCCCTGTACCCCTACTCTTCCCCGAATAACTTCATTCATAATCTTGTTTCTCCTTGTGACAGCTAACATACTCCTCACAAACTTCATTCCTATGGCCTACAATTTCCTAGTCTCTCTTACATTCATTGTTCATGTTACTGCTGCTTATATGACAGTGGGTACAAAGTACGCCCTGTACAATACTTCTTTACACTTCAAGGGGACTTCTCTTATACACCAATAGAACAACTCTCCCTGCTGTCCTCTTCTCATTAAATCCTCTCTACTTCCACCTTCCTCCTCACTCACACTTCCAAGGTATTTTACGTACTGTACTTTTCTCAGCTCTACTCCATCCAACCTTATAGCTTTATTGGGCCTTACCCTCTTCCTTGTCAATACAATCACTTCCCTCTTCCTTCTCTCCCCATACCATCCCATCCCAAACATCATGGCTTTCATTCTTTCCTCCCTGAGTTTTCCTGCCACTTTGTTCATGATCATTTCCATTACCATTACAAATAGTAATGGTGAAAGGGCACTCCCCTACTTCACTGCATTTTTATTCAGAACCACTCTGTCCTTCCATTCTCCGTCTTAACACAACTCCTCTTATCCTCATACATGCTTTTCACTCTCATTATCACCCCTCTTTCCACTTCAGCCTCCTCCACAGCTTTACAAACTTTATTTCTATCCACTCTATCATATACCTTCTCCACATCCATAAATACCATTACCAAAGTTTTACCATATTCATACCTTCCTTCCATCAGCTGTCGTATGGCAAAGATTTAGTCTTTTGTAGACCTCTGTTCCCTAAATTCGTGTTGTTCCTCTCTCCACCTTCATTTCATTTTATTTCTTATTTTCTTTTCCAGAATTTTCTTATACATTTTATTACATTGGCACATCAGCATTATCCCCCTATAATGTGTACATCCCTAAACATTATAGACTTGTTTATTTGAGCAATATTATTTTTTAAAATCTTTATGTACATTAGCTCATGAAAGGCTAGGTCAAGCTAGATTAGATGTGAACCATAATTGTGTGTGTTTATGTGTTGAACTTGTCATGGACGTCAACCTTTCTGATGCTTTGTGGCATTGCTGAAAGGATATTGCTGCCCCCTTATCTAGTATACAAAGTTGAGTGACTTTGTGATATGTGGACTGAAGGAAAGCCCAAAGGTTTTCATTACAACGAATCAAAAAGTTGTTGGTTCGACACTGACATTTTGGATGATTGGTTTTTCAGCCTTTTTTTACCTGGGCTGAAAAAAAACAGGATGGCATTAAGGTACTGATTGGAGATAATTTGTCCTCCCACATCAATCCTAACACTATCAAAGTTTGCCAAGAAAATCAAATTTTATTTGTTTTCCTTCCTCCTCATTCGACTCGTCTGACCTAACTAGGGCTGTGAAAAAATTATTGATACTTTACGAATAATGATATTTTACTTTCAATACTGGTATTTTTTTACTCGATACTTTTTTCCGATACTTTTACTGATATTAGTACTCACACTCTGTTATCAGATCGGTATCGAAAGAAACAACATTTTTGTTATCTTCACTCATGTTGGGATTAAATTTCTACTAGAGTGGACTGTGGAGGAAGAACAATTGACACAATTTCTCAATTCTCACTTATTTTCTAAGTAACAAGCAAGAAGCAACTCTAGCGTTCAATCTCTTATGGCTAATCATAATTCAAAGCAGTTCTTTCATCTTATTTATCAATACAGCCTGATCCCTTTTCGGGCAAGTGGCGACCATTCTACTACTCTTTTATCAATGAGCAGGTCATCCATCACAAACTAAACAAACGAAGCTTTTGTAGAGCTTAATGAACTCAGTCAAATAAAGGATGCTCCAAGCAGATGAAGTAGAAAAGTTTATGTGCGTTGTTTAAGCAGATGAAGCAGAGCAAGGCGTCCATTCTTTTAGTGTTTGTCAATAGCTAATAATCTCTCTTGATAGAATATATAAAGGATGAATGTGGTTAAAAAATGGCACCTCCCTGAAGTGAATTATGGAAGTTTTTTTAAAAGTTGGATAGTGAAAAAGCATCTTATAACATTTGTTTTAGATTATTAAAAACCATGATAATTTTCAGTGTTCACATAAATATGAAAATATAATTATGATGCAAAAGTTGAAATTATTATTACTAGATAAGAAAAAATTATTTTTCCAGATTAAAATTTTGATACCACAACTTACTGTTATCGATACTTTTCTTTCGATACCATATCCCTAGACCCAACCTAAAGATGTAGCCTACTTCCATTCATTGAATGTAAACTGGAAAAACATTCTTGCAGAATGTAGGAGAACTTCATAGGGAGAGAGATTTGGCATCTTGCCCAAGGACACATTTTTCAAATTAATGAATTTACTTTTCACCAATGTTTTAGTTGAGAAAGGACAAAATTTTATCTCGGGATTCAAGAAATGTGGCATTCACCCCCTAAATAAAAATGAACCATTAGAATGGCTACCTAGAGAGAATGTGGTGGATCCTGAAACATGTAGGTGGTGCATTCATGGGGGCTTTAATTAAAAAAAGAGCTGAGACTTTTAAACCAACTTGTCCTAAAAGGCGCAGGAAACTTGATGTAGAACCAGGCAAGAGTATCTGTCCAGAAGACTTGGAGGAGGTGTTGCTCTAGAGAACTTCACACCCTCCTGATGGTGGGTAGTGGCCAAGGAAACGTAGAAAACCAAATAAAATTATTGTTGAGTCTAATAATTCAAAGGCTTTGGATGACTTCAGTGTCCGTAGTGACAGTGCAGATGACGACTTATATCTATTTCATGATAATTTTGCAAGTGATGAAGATGAGGAAATAGTCCCAAGTTCTAGACCTTCAACCACCACTGGCCTTGAAAGTGACAGAATGGCTCGAAAACAACACTTGAAAGAAAATGACTTAGTTGCTGTCCATTATAATGGACACCTTTATTCAGGAAAAAATATTTCACTACCCAAACAATGGTAAGCTAGGCCCTTTAGTGATGTCCGGAACTATGAATGGGAAGACATAAATGAAAATCAAGGAACCTAAATTTATCATAAGAGGATATTTCTCTGTCCTTAAACAATTTTGTTTAGTTGTGTAGTTTTATTATTGGTCTATAGTTTCACTTGAGTATAATTAAGAAATGAAAATAAATTTTGGAATTTTCATCCAGACATACTTTTTATTTTTAAGTAATTATGTTCACAAATAAACAATTAGCTCTATTTAGGTTTTATTGGGTGTAATGGGCTAGGAAACATTCTCCTATTATTAAAAACACATACTATACATTAATAAAACTATGAGTGGGCCAATGATACCCCAAGTTGGGGCAACATTAACCCATTAAAAAAAACACTTCTGGCACAGCAGTTAACCTGCAGTTACACGGGGAAACTATGATAACCCTAAAGAGTAATACAGGCAAAACTAGTTTTGGTAGAATTTAAATTGTAATATTTATATTAGTTTTTCTACCCTTAAAACTATAATACAGAGCCAAATTATTCCCATTTTACGGTATTATGTGAACAAAGGAAAAATGGCGCCAAATGGCTCTATTAAATTAAACATTGAAAGGAGGATAAAAGGGCCTACACACTTACCAGAAAACTGTAGGCCTCAAAGTCCACAATCAAAACACATAATTATGTAATTTTCAGCGTACATCAGTCTGTATCTTACTTTCTTCTGCTGAAGAAAAGGACTGATGTACCCTAAAAATTTTATAATTATTTGTTTTGTTTTAGTTGTGAACTTTGAGGCCTACAGTGTCCTGGTAAGTGTGTAGGCCTTGCCCTAATTTATATCCTCCTTACAATGTTTGGTTTACGGTATTGTAAGTTTAATCATAAAATGTTGATATTTTTGGAATAATAAATAACAAATCTTATTTAAGCTTACTCTTTATGATAAATAAAATAATACTTAATAATGAACCGCCACAGTTATTCTTATTGTATCTTGATATTTTGAAGGATAATTATCATCATAAATTCATATGATGTACATTCTTCTTCCTAATTAACGCTTTTGTAATGAAGCTCTTATTAATTATTTATTTTAATTCTCTCCTTCCCCATCCACTTAGATTTTAATGTGGAATAATCTCAATAGTTTTCTTTGATGGTGTAAAAATCCTAAAAGAAATGAAGCATATTGCTTTTCCACAGAACATAAAATTCTATCCATTTGACTAATCCTTATAGTTGATTAATCTTGTGTTTGCACTTAGGTTATTTACAGTATTTTTTAATTAAACTACTTAGAATCAAACTTTATGGACACACTCCCTACGGACGTACTAGTACATAGTGTAATTAATATAGGAATGTTGATTGGTTAAAGATACTAGTGATTCTTTGAGCTGTGCTTTAACACTTCACAACATAATCTTTTGGAGAAAGGACATAGAGGAATATTAAAATGTAACTGTATACATCTTTATTTGCTCTCAAACTTTTTAGAGACGATATGTGATACTCATTCATCTGTAAATATAATCTTGTGATACTTAATATATAATACTTCTCATTTAGAGCTTTTAAATCTAATTTATTTAAATATAAAATATACTACAGTATCCCTAGGAATCCTTGAACTTTTCACACAATACCATGTGATTTAATTAATCAAGTGACGTCAAAGACCCGTGATGGATTAATTGACTCCAACATGGTGGTGTTAAACTCTGCCATGGAAAATAACTTAAGCAATTAAATCCATATAAAATTGCAGCCAAAGTTTTGAGTGAAATGTTTGATTAAAAAAACCCACCAAAGCACTATTGTTAGTACCTCAAACCTTTTTACATTGAATGTGTAACAAGCTCTTGTGTTCCTAATTTGATGTTAGCGCAATGTTGCTAGTAAAGATAACTGCTAGTGCATTTAATTAACGTTCAATAAAAAGTTATAACACCTGTCAAAGTTAGAATATTGAGAATTTAGAGTAGAAAGTATGTTACACCTTCATTAAGAGCCCATAAGACTAAGGGCCAGTTTCATAGTCAGATTTAGTACGCCTAAAGTGCGAGTCGATACTAAATACAGGACGACACCTACCTAGACCAAAATGGAATGGGCCAGTTTCGCATATGAAACTGGCCCATTCCATTCAATTTCAGGTAGGTGACGTCTTGTATTTAGTATAGCGCCGCACTTGAGGCGTACTAAATCTGACTATGAAACTGGCTCTAAGGCCCAATTTTACAATGTCACGTTATTCTATTCGTTAGGGCTTAACATAAGGTTAAGTGATAACAACCATTACTTTTGATTTTACAATGTTTGATTAGCGCTAATGTCCACGTAAAAGTGCTCGTAAAGTTAACGCGAGCTCTACCTTCCGGTTAGCAAACATAATGTCTACATTAACAACGTTAAAGACGCCGCCATATTGTTTTCAAGGCAACTGTTACTATTAAAGTTAGGTTACATTTATTTGTATTATGAAATGGGTGATTTATTATTTGATTATGATGACTTTGAAAATGAGTTTCAAGTTCTAAGGAACCCAAGACTTTAAAGACCTAAGAAATACAGTAATTGGAACGAAAGAATTTCCTAAATTTTTTAACGAGGAAGAATCATTTTACGTTTTCGTTTGTACAAAAATAAAGTTTTAGAAATTCTTGAAGTGATTGAACACCAATTAGAATTGTTTATTTTAAATCGTTTGTTTGTATTTATCTATTAATTCAATTAGCAAAATTTCCTCTTCTTTGCTAAAAATTAAATTTCGTGTTAAGTATTTTCAACAAACGTTTTAGCAGACAAATAAATATGATAAAAGATAGCAGATAACCTTAAATAGTCTTAATAAATTGGATTTGTTTTGATTGATTTATTTTCATCACAGTTTCATAGACGTTGTAATGACTTGCTTATATTCTCAATGGTAAAATTAAGCCAATCAAAAGCTTTGAAACAAATCTAGCGCTCCGAGAAAGTTAATGATAAGAACTAATGGAAGGCACCTGTTCGTAATTTGACGAGCACATAAAAATAGTATTGTAAAACACAACGCCAAGTTTAACCAACGGTTAGACTTTACGAACAGTTAAGTTACGAGGACTTTGATGAGACATTGTAAGATTGGCCCTAAGCATTTACTATAAGGTGACATTCTTTAATCACATGTTAATTACTGGTTTATATAGTAATAGTTTAGTGCAATTAATTATTCTTATGTTATTTTTTTATTGTATAATGTGGCTTAATGTTATTTGCTTGCATATTTTAGGTTTATACAAGATGTTCAAAACTAATGCAGACAGGCATACCAGATTCCCAGTAAGTTGTAATTCATATTACTTAATAGAAGTAGGCAATCTTAAATTCATGTGTCAGGGATAGCATAAATAGAAATGTATTTAGGGTTCATGTAAATTTGCTTATTTCCTCTTCAAAGCACCATTCCTTATAACAAAAAAGCCGAGAATGTTTAAATGGAGCTTATTTTTAAAAATAAATGACACTCTTAACTTAGGTAAGGACACACACCATACATTCTTTTTCTCCTTAAAAATGTAACTGGGCATTTCAAGACAAGCCAGCGGTTGTACAAGCAGCTTTTAATTATGCTACAAGAGCATTGATATCATCCAAAGGGGTTGGGGCTCTGCGTAGACATGTTATTTCTACTGTACCTTTAGGAATAAACTTAATGGGCCCAAGGTAAGGTGATCAAGGAGGTCACATAACGACCCCTCTACCCACTAACTCTCTTGACGAGTAATTTCAAGTACCATTCTCACAAATTAAATATCAGACACATTTTTCTCTTATATTTTCTGCTTGTTTGCTATAGTAAATTGCTTTCTGAATAAGAATTATTTGAATCTGTATTCACCAAGTGAGTAACCAATTAAATGTGTTTGTATGTAGATTTTGTTTGGTTAATTTAATTTTTCCATGAAATATATTTCTTTCACACTAAACTCAATTGTTGTGATATAATATTTTTCTTATTATAATGTAACTAGAATACATTCTAATTAATTTTAAAAACAATTGTAACTGTTTGTAGATCTCTTCCGAATGTTCAGCACACCTACAACAAGTCAGCAGGTTTTGCAGACATGAGTGGAGAGTGGTATGAGATCAAAATGGCCACACTGCTTTTCTTGCGAGGTTTGAACTACACTGAAGATTTCTTTCTGGCCACAAATTTTGATGGGGCAGGTATATTTGATGATGTTGTATTCAAATACACCTTCAAAAGTGTATTAGGGGAAGTAAAATCTAGGATCTGTTTCTTACAACTAAAACACAAGCAAAGAGCAGTCATCACCTACTCAAAAATTTTTGGACCAAAAGGTGCTTTCAGCTTAGCTAGCTATTTCAAATCATATTGTGAAGTGAAAAAGACACTGACAAATAATCCTGCTTTTGAGTTTTGTGGTGATTTCGAGCAATTTGAATTTATCCTTTACACAAATGCAGAGTCTCAACTGCTTCCTACCCCTTGTGACAGGAAATGCTGCTCGAAAGATGGAGATATCTTTAGTTCAAGCAGTGAGAGTCAGGTGATTTGTGAAAATGCTCTCAGGACAATTGTTGATGTTATGTCCAAATATAAAACTTTTCTACTTGAGGTTAAACGTTCACTAGGCAATAGTAATACATGTGATTCAAAGGAAATCATTGTCAATTTAGTAAATAGTTTCATAGAGTTGTCAGAAAACAAAGAAGTATCGGAAAAGTTAACCAAACTCAAATTGAAGCCATGTAAAGATGAGTTAGAAAAACTTATCAAAGAAATAGAACCCTGGGGAGATTTGTCAAAATATTCCGAATTTTTGGGGAAATTTAAAATGTTGACAGGACAGGCAAGTGAGACTCAGCTTGATTATCTCATCAAACAAGAAATTGTTAAGTTATTTCAAACCCCAGAGCTTGAAACAGATTTAATATTTGCAGACTTAAAAGAAAGAATGCAAAACTGGTGGAAAGATGGCAGCTCAAACTATTATCTCACAAAATCTGCTTCTTTGTGGCTGGACTTGATGAAGAGTAGAATAATGGAGTTGTCTTTACCCGAGTGGCAAATGCTGAAAAATTTGGATATTCAGTACTGCCAGGATCAAGTTCACATTCTCAGTGTTGACATAACTGAAAACAGAGTGGTGAATATTTTTGCATCAGGCCGATCGACAAAGCTGACATGTCTAAAGGTGTATCAAGCAATGGCCGCTATCCAAGGGGACAGATATCTGTTTCTAAGTCTTGGTACATCTCTTGCTCGTCAGGGCGAAGTATTATCTGTATGGCAGAGCGTGTGGTGTGACATGCTTGTAGTCGACTGTGACCCTACGTCTGATAACCCTAAGACATTGTTTGACAACTTTGCCAAGATTTTACAAAATAATAAACACAAGAAATTAATTTTCATCACTCTTCCATCTGATGTAAAGCTATCTAACTCGATTAGAAATATCATACTTGATGGGTATAGTGAAATCCATGACATGTTCAAACTGACAAACTTAAATTTACAATCTCAAGCTCAGTTATTAGATAAAGTAGTCAGCTTTCAAGGATTTGATGTACCTCTAGGTGATCTAATAGCTCAACATTTAGAACTTAAAGAAGCAATCAACACAGAAATAATTTATATTTTATTAAATAAAGAAAAACTTATCATAGGCGAGGCGCTTACTGACATTGTAGAGTATTATGTGCCCCGCACTCTACAACGACAGCATTTTCTGAAGAAGAGTGTTTTGAAAGATAGTGACTCAGTTTCTGTTTTTGCCATAAGTGGCACAACCAAAGGTAAAATTCAACAATTAATTTTCCCTCATGAGAAAGTATTTAATTGTAAAGACTGCAAAAATTATTTTCCACAAGGGTGTCGTTTCTTTGTTTTAAACAAACACTCAGAAAAAAGTGATTTCGAAAAGTTGCTTGAAAAATTCCGCGTTGTACATTGGCTTGTTGATGAATCCGACAGATTTTTATGGAAGCAATCACAAGGTGATGTGGCAACTTTACGTAAGTATATTATGAGAGAGAATTCTTCATATGACCTTGAAAGAATGCTGGGTCTTCATGACCGAACAATGTTGATTGTAGCTGAGCCTGGGATGGGAAAGTCTACCTTCTTAACATATGTTGCAAACCACATTAAAAAACGTGACCCTTCATGCTGGGTTATAAAAGTCACCCTAAATGATTATACATGTTACCTTAATACCATTAAACTGGAACAGTTACAGGACAGGCTCTTGGATTTTTAGAATTGGTTGCCAACGTGAACACACAAAACAACGCTGACCTGGTGAAAATGTTACTCAAATACAGTTACTTGTATACTGGAAAACTTGTTATCTTACTAGATGGTTTTGATGAAGTCTGTCCCAACTATACTAATAAAGTTAGTAAACTTCTGGAACTTTTTATGGCATCGCGAATTAGAAGGCTCTGGATAACTTCACGACCTGTTATGCAAACCAAGCTGGAGGAAAAGCTTTGTTCTTTGCCGTTTACATTAAAGCCTTTCACAGAGGAAGATCAAATAAATACTCTCAAGATGTTTTGGAAAAGGTGTATTACAGATGGAGAAAGAACAGACACGTTCATAAATAATCTTTTGCATTTAACCTCGCAATATCTTAATGATAAAGATAGACACTTCACCGGAATTCCTTTGCAGACCCTACTTTTAGCAGAAGTATTTGAGAATGATTTAAGAGTGTACCAAGAGTCAAAACAGTTCAACTTCCATGAAGAATGTGACTTGTTTCTTTTGTATGATCGGTTTGTTGAAAAGAAGTGGGATGTTTATTTGAGTGAGAAAAAGAAAGAAGACACTTCCAATATAGGAGTACAACGTGACAATGAAGATCTCAAAAACATCTTCATGTCAAACCACATGATCGCGGCCTTGTTGAGGATTCTTTCTCCCAAGGACCTGAGTGTTCTAAAGTATAAAGATCTCCAGGTGAAGGGGAGTAGGTTTATTGGCCGAGTAGAGCAAGGATATGATCATACAGGCATTATTCTGGGGATCACTGATGGTGTACCACGATTTGTACATCACACATTTGCTGAATACTTTACTGCCAAGTGGTTTGCTATGAATTTTTCAGAAAACAGAAATTTTGTAGAACATAATTTCTGGGAGTCTTCTTATGAAGTGGTGAAGAGTATTTTTGATAGAATATTAGCAAATGATAGTGACTTGCACATTGCAGTGTTAAGGAACGATGTTGTAGCAGTTACAGACTTGCTTGAGAAAGGCGCAGAGGTAAATTTCCGTGATCTGGGAGGTCGATCAGCCCTCCACCTAGCTGCAGTACAGAAGAATGGTGAGGACATAATTGAAATACTGATAAAGCATGGGGCAGATATCCATCTAGTCGATGAAGTTTTGCAGTGGACAGCCCTGCGCTATGCCGACAAAGTAAGAGCATGGAGTGTTATAGGAGTCATTCTTCAAAACAAAGGAAATACCAATGACTTAGTTTTCACCAAGCAGACATTCTGTGATGGAGACTATATTATATCTGCTCTACATATAGCAGCTAAAGGTGGATATATTGAATTGTTAGAGTTTTTGCTCTATACTGATAAATACATAAACATTTCACTTGACAATGACAGATATAGTCTTCTTCATGTTGCAGCTCAATATGGCCAAAGAGGTGTATTAGAACTATTATTAGCGAAAGGTGCTAATATTTTATGCAAGGACAAGAATGAAAACACACCAATGCATTTTGCTAGTAAAAATGGCCATTTAGGTGTTGTACAGTGTTTAGTTGAAAGAATGGAAAGTAAGAAATTTGATAAAGAATACTATAGATATATAAATCTCGTACTTGAGGGTATTAATAGCAAAGACAAACAAGGTAAGACACCTCTCTTCATAGCTTCAGAACATAACCATCTGGAAGTTGTAAAGTATTTGACTGAGAAAGGAGCTGATGTGGAAATATGTTCTCGAGATGGGTATTCTCCTCTCTACATTGCCCTTTTAAAAGGGAACACAAATGTCATCTATTTCCTGAAAGATGTAGCAACTGTAGATAAAGGTTCTAAAAATGGTTGGACACTGATGCATACTGCTTCCACAAATGGTCATTTAAATGTTATTGAACATTTGTTAAAGATAAGTGCTAATATTAATGCTTGCAACAAATATGGACAAACGCCACTACATATCGCTGCTAAAAAGAACAATGTAAAGGTGTTGCAGTTCCTGATACAAGAAGGTGCTTTAGTGAATGTTCACGACAAGACATTTGGTTGGACACCTTTAAACTATGCAATCCAAGAGGGATATTTGGATATTGTGGAACACTTATTAAATGCAGGGTCAGAGTTGGATGTATGTGAGAAAAATAACCTGGCACAGTCGGAATCAAACGATCAAGTAGGTATGGTTAATCATTTAACAGACATGGAAACTGGGCTCATTATCCCCAACAAAATGAACAGTTGGGCTCCGTTGTTTCTTGCGTCTTGGTATGGACATTTAGACATTGTCAAGGTCCTCACTGTTAAAGGTGCACAGCTTGATGTATGTGAAAAAACAAGTGGGCGATCTGCTTTACACATCGCTGCCGAGAAGAACCATATCAGTGTGGCAGAACACTTGATAGAGAAGGGGGCAGATATCAACATTTGTGGGCAGCTTGGCGGTCTCACACCTCTCCATGTAGCCTCCCAGAGGGGAAATGTTGAAATGGCCATGCTACTCATAGAGAAAGGTGCACATATGGAAATACAGGATAGAATAAACGGTCAAACTCCTTTGCACAACGCTGCGTGGTGTTGTCCATTTTGAGCTTGCCAAGTGTTTGATTAATAAAGGAGCAAACATCAACGCCACTGATGATTGTGGTTGGACTCCTATGCATATTGCTGCAGAGAAGAACCATTTAGACATGGTGCAACTTTTGGTTGAATACGGAGCTAACATCAACACACGGACAAACACATATGATTGGACGCCTCTACACTACGCTGCCAAATATGGTCGTTCTGACATTGTCGAGTTTCTAATTAAGAATAAAGCTGAGCTGGAAGTTCATGATGCTATGCGTGGACAGATTGCTCTACACATCGCTGCTGAAAATAGTCACTTGCATGTCATAAAACAACTTGTTGAAGGTGGTACATCGGTTCAAGTGCGTGATAGTAATGGTATGACTGCTCTCGACATAGCATTAGCACAGAATGATAAGCTGATGGTTGAATATTTAAAACCTCTCACTGACCCAATTATCCCAAGGACATGATAGTATTATTAATTCATAGCTATGAAATACAAATTGTTCCTCAAGGACATTGAATTTGCAAATTGTGGTTTCTATACTGTACCCTAGGTAGGTAATTTATCCTTTGATAATATATTATTGCCTGATAAACTAGAAAGATAAACAGATTAATTGTTGTCAAAATATAAATGCAAGGCAAAAAATAGCCCTAAAATGTTGAATTCAATACACTTCAAGTGGGAGAAAGGGTTAGAATGGAAAATTGTAGGTCCAAAAGTTGATGTTTAAAACACAACATTTCAAGTAATTTTTGAGTCACCCAGGCACCTTTTTAAGCAGAGGCAACAGAAGTGACTATTCAGTATTATGACTATTCCCAAAATGACTGTCTTGTGTTGTCTTTCAAATATTAACCTTTTAATTTAATATTTTCCAGGACATTTCTACTATAGGCTACTACTTCCAAAGTTAATCATCTTTTTTTGTTTGAATAATTACCATAGGGATTAATAACAATTAAAAATATATAACTGTATGTAGCCATTATGTCATAAAATGTAAACATGTGATATTTTTCTGCATAAATGATTTCATTTGAGACTGATGATATATTATGTGATTGTTGCATACTTTACACAGCAAAGGTTTTTATATGATGTTGCATATTTTACTAATAGAAGAAAAAGTGTTTTATATGAATGTTGCATATTTTACTAAAGCGAAGGTTGTATTATGTGATTTTTGCATATTTATCTAAAGTGAAGATGTGTTAGAAATTGTTGCACATTTTACCAGACAAAGGTGTATTATGTTTTATTGTATATATTTTACCAAAAGTGAAGATGTATTATGTATTTGTTGTAAATTTTACTAGAGCGGTGTATTATTTGACTGTTGCATATTTTACTAAAGTTAAGATGTATTATGTGATTGTACTTAAAAACCCTTTTATGATGCTCAATGTTTGAACTAGAACCCCATTACTCTAATTGTACTTTTAAAACAAAAAGTGTGTGTATATAAATTTAAAATAGTTTAATTTAATTTCACATCTTTCTAACTTGATCAAGAACAATAAGAAAATATAAGTTAAAATCAAACATTATCATTTTTGAAAACTATGATAAAATACAAATTAATATTGTTGATTTGACTGACATTTTATGATTTGGTTTATACAAATCTTATGCTATTCATCCTAATTTTATATAGCCTATTACTTAGCTCAATTTTAACTAATTAATAAAGATTGTGTTTTTGTTAGTAAGATTAGTTGTCATTCATACATCATGATCAATATTTAATATTACCTACTAATAAGGTATATATTTATAATTCAAAATAACAAAAGAACAGTAAAACTGAACATAAAGCCAAGGCTTAAAAAGTAAAACAATGTTGGAAATTAAATCATTCAAATGGGGTTCTAGTTATGAATAAATCTGAGTAATAATAATAGTAATGAAATAATTGTTATATCATGACACTTTGATGGTAGTTAGTTTTAGGTAAACATTTATTTTTAGTGATTTTTAAATGTCAGTATTAACTAATATTTACAAATTGTTAATAGATTTTATATAGAAAACTCAGTCTAAGATGGCCTATAGGAGTTTTGGAACTTATTTTAGACTGTCTTTTTTTTAGATTGTTTTTATAGTTTTATCATTTTGAGAGTCTTAAAATAAAATTTAATAGCCTTTACTCTTACAATATAAATATATATATTTTTTTTATAGTTAGTTTTGAAATTTGTATTGTCAAGGTTTTTTTATGGAAGTAATAAATAGTTGAGATTGTAAGTAATAAATCAAACTCTGTAGACTCAAGGACATTATTCAAAGAGTCTATATCATTGATACAGCAAAATGAATCTTTTTTAGATGTTTTATACATTTGTTGTGTTACTAAGCTATTTATTAGGTGTTCTGTCTTACAACAAGTCTGTTTCTTTTGCAATGAACTTAGCCTGCCAAGCAGCCCTCTGCCTCCTTCACTTCTCAAAGCACAAGTCGTTGCTTTGAGGACTTTCACTACCACAATAATTCATAGATGGCTTCTGTTATTTTTCTTTTGAATTTAACACATTGTATTACCAGATTTAAAATTATTTTCAATTTAAACTATGAACTATGATTGATTCTACCATGTAGTGACTCTGTCATCCAATATATCATAGTAATAAATAAAATAATGTATCTGGAATCCTTAAGGCCCCACTTAGGGAAACATTTATTGTACAATACTTTTAGACATGGCAATTTTTAATGCCTCTTTGTATTGACCAGTTTTAGATTTTAAACCATATTCTTACACCATTGGCATCTTTAAGATCCCATCTCATTGCCTATTTAATGGGATATTAGATATAAGACTACGTTCAAACCAGAAATTGCATCAACTTTTTTTATTACATTTCTTTTGCATTTGTTACATGACAACAGTGAAAATTGAAAACAGTGAAGTAGTTTTTAATTTTAAAATAGGTAGTTATTTTAAAATTTATCTTTATTTTTTAAAGTATGATATAATCTCTCAATTTCACTGTTTTCCAATGAAGATTCAAGGTTTCGGCATATGATTTGAGGTTTATTTACTAAGTACGTGCTATCCTTGAGTTGAGGAGAACTCTTTAAAAATGCAAGTTTTTTCACTGTGATTTGTTTTAGTAATATAATTGTTTTTACACTTAATAAAACAATGTTTGATTGCTTAATTATTTTAATGTCGGTTATTTTTATTTAAATTTGCTGTAAAAGAAGTTGTATTGCAAGACCTTGCCCACATTTCCAGTAGTATTTGTATTTTTGTTGATGGAACTTCCATTAATATAGTTGCCCAGTTGGTGATCTGGGAAAAACTCTGCAAAGTGTTGAAACTTTTTGAACCGCTCTCACAACCCACACTCACCACCTGGGCATCTCAGGTTTGCATACCTGTCCCTACAGTAGTCCTTAAAGCTTCTGTAGAGACTCCTCGGACAGTTTAGTTGTCTTAATCTCTTGAACAAGGCTGGCCACCAAAGGTTATCAAATGCACCTGAGATATCCACAAATATTCCTATAAGATATTTTGCCCTAGATTTTTCTACTAGGCTAACAGCAGCACAGATCGCATCCTCTGTAGACCTGCCCTTCCTAAAGCCACACTGTTGAGGGTGCATTTCCACCTCCTCTCTATGTTTTTGCAGTCTCTTGTATAGAATTTTCTCCTTCAGTTTTGCACATACATTCATCAAACATATCGGTCTGTACGACTTTGGGAGTTGCGGGTCTTTGTCCTCCCCTTTACTCAGAATAATCACTTCGCTCCGATTCCACACATTTGGGATTCTGCCCTGAGCCAAGCACTCATTCATGAGCTGGGCCATAAAGGGTGCTATCTGTTCACTGATTTCCTGAATCACCTCCACCCTGATTCCATCAGGTCCAGGTGCCTTCTTTCTTTTTATTCCTGCTATTAGCCTTTTAATCTCATCCTGTGTTACTGGTTCCACTATCACGTTTTCATTATTATATGCCATTTTCATATCCTGCCTAACTCTTTCATTCTCCTCATCCCCCTCCTCCGGATTATCATCAGGGTGCAACATATCCATTAGTAGCCTAGCCGATTCCTCCCAGCAGGTAGTCATTCCTCCTCCTGGTTTCTTGAGTGTTGAAATGACAACTGGGGGTCTAATGTTCCCTGCTGCAATCTGAAAGGGTACACCCCATGCATTCTTCCTCAATTCTTCTTGAACAAATCTTTCCCAGCTACCATTTATAACAATCTTCATTGTATTTTCGAATTCTTCCTTCCTTTGCCGGTATATATTCAATAGTAGGAGTCTTCCTGCTGGTTCTAGGCATCTTTGGTATTCTCGTCTTGCTCTCCTTGCATACCCACGTAGCTTTTGAAGTTGCTCATTCCATGTTCGGTTTCCTACACATCTCGTGACTTCCTTCATAACCGTTATTGCTTTCCTCATAGCTGTCTGCAAGGCCCACGTGAGTTCCTTCGCTTGTAGGTCCATCCAGTTCAAAAGTTATCAAATTATGATCGCTGGAAGTCTCACAATCATGAACTTGCCATTTCCTATTATTTCTCTTGCTTCCCACTACACAAGGTGACATTTACATATGTTGCAGGATTTCCTGGCTGGTTTACCATCTCCAGATGCCTTGCTGTTATTGTATCCTCTAGTAGTTTCCCTCTTTGATACGCCCTATACCCTTTTATTCTATCATCTTCCCTTCTTATGTCATTGCTATGCCAGAGTGGAGACCTGCCATTTGCATCCATCATGTATACAAATGGTATATTATGGAATGCCTAATTTATATTTTCTAGTTGTTATATATAAGGCTATATTTCCTCTCGGAAGTGAAAATACATGTTAACTAGTAAACATCCATCGATCCCCCAAATTTCCACACATATGACCTTCTCATTGCAAAATTGATTAATCCTTTTTACTGTTATGTTTACTTGGCCTGTTGAGCACTATAACGATACTCATAGGTGCCTTCCCATTCGATATAATTCTGGCGTATTTTGGCATATGCGGGATAATTCCGTTTATGGTGCTGTAGGGCTCCTGTATGCACACAACATCCAACGCCTTTTCTTCCGCCACCTTCCTCACTTTTTGAATCAAGATCACACTTCGCATCGCATTCATTTGTCCTATTTTCTTGTTTCCTTCCATCACGAATGGTACTTGTGGATGTAACATCTCGGCCATTTCTCTTTTGCATCGAACGAGATGCTTATACACCTCTTCCAAATCCCACTCTTCCTCCCTTCTTTTAAAGACTTTGTTTACAATTTCCCTTAATTTGGATATATCTGTGTGCAAATTTGCCGCTTTTAACTGTATTATATCCTGTGCCCCCAGTGATGGAAACGTTATCGTGTCACCTTTCTCATGGCTCTTCCTTACTAAGTGACAAAGAGCCAGGTTAAGGTTGTGATGTTCTTCCAATCTTGATAGCTGAAGGTTTTCCTCTAATTTGGGATAGAATTGCGGCACTACGTCAGTAATCTTCAAGTCTCCTTCCTCTAGATTTGCTGTACTATCACAACTGCCTCTTTCCACTCCTTGGCATGCCTTTTTTGCTGTCACAAGTTGGTCCTTGATCTCTTTTTCATCTTATTTTACTTGTTCCTTACCATATCCTATTCCTTTCCTCCACAGTTTCCACATCATTCCTCCTGCTTTCTTCCCATCTCTTTTGATTTTTGCTTTATCTGCCACAACGACTGATGATATTGTTTTAGCTCTTTCCTCCACACTTTCTATTCCTGACCTTACCTATACTGGTTCCTTATTTGGGATGGATACCATTTCTGATACATTCTCAGCTATTCCAGTCTTTAATCCCCTTTTTTCCTCCATCTGAGTTTCCTTTGGTCTATTATTTATCTTGCCTCCCGCCCCTATAATAAGGTAGTTCCCCTGTAATCACTGGGTTGTGTAATTGGGCTATGTATGTAGAAGCTGCAGCAGCAGAGTCTCCTGTCAACCTGTAATGGCCATCCCAGAATTTATTTCCTGGCCAGCTATTGCCATCCCATGCATAGCATGTGAACAGGAATCCTTGATTTTACATCTCTTCATACCTTTTGTATTTTTCATACCTTTCATATGGAGGCCTCTTGCTAGAAGTTATTAGCATTCCCGTTTTTTTACATATTTCCTCATGGTCCCTGAAATGTTCCATTATGCCATCCATCCACAGAAATAAGACGCCATTGATTGTAAGACACGCCTTAATTTTTTAGTACCGCCAGCAGAAAAAAGCTTTGATTTTAAGAAAATAAATAAAAATAAAAAGCTAAAATACACTTATTTATAAGAACTATTTTTTACTATGGAATTAAATTTACTAACAACATTAGTATCTTTTTTACCAGTAGTTATATTATTCTCACGCCCTTCTGAATCAGTATCATCCTGATTCTTTTGTGTCATCTTTATCTACACTATCTTATAGCATACTGTTCTGAGGCATCAAGAGCATTGGTTGAAAAAGAACTTCGATTCTAAGATGCACCCCGTTTTTAGAAATGTTCAAATGGGGAAAAATGTATGTCTTAGAATCAAAGAAATATGATACTTTATAAGACAGAAGATGTCACGTTTGTACTCTTTCACTAGGTGGGCTTTCTTAGTTAAATTTACTCTTATTAGTTTCTTTTACTTTATGTTTATCAATTTACATTATTATAAAATTATTTAGCCATTGGGCCACCTCATTTTTAAAGATAACTAAATATTAGAATATGACAAAATTTATGAATGTTATTATTTGGTAGTTTGGATGATGTTGTGAAAATATTTGATAAATGTATTTAATGAAAAAACTCTAAAAAGGCCAGGTTTGCAAATTTTACTATAAAAGTTTTGTAGCCGCCCTGTAATTCCTAATCTCGTTTCTCCTCCTGACAGCTACCAAGCTCCTTAAAACTTAATTGATATGGGCTTCACGGTCGTAGTTTTGTTATAATATGAATTCACGTTCATTCTTAATTTTGTTACGATCTTTATTTTTCATAGCTACTAAAGAATGTTGGTAATGTTGGTCATACATGCTTTGATGGCTGCATGGTCTATGGTGTAATTCTAATGTTAGACTAGCCTGTCTGACAGGGAGACCAGGATTTGAATCATGATTTGGGTGTACTGAGTGTGGTTTTTCCAAAATCTGTTTCCAATCTTTCTCCACAAAAATGCAGGAAGACTTCCTCTAAATTCAACCTTCCTCATTCCTAGAGCATTGGCGTAAGTAAGACTTGGTGCTAAAAAAAAGTTGGTCACTATTCATTATTGATGTTGCAGCTGAAATTTCTGTTGTTTTGGTTGTAACTAAAAAATTGATGTGAACAAAATCAGAGTTGAAGAAAAAGCTACACAAATTGGAGAAAGTTAACCTCTTACACTATCATTTTCTCAAGTATTTGGCTTTGAGTTTTGTTGTAAAATGAAAATTCAAACCTTCTTACTGTTTAGTTAAGCCTTTAAGTAAAAGTGATGTTTATTAATACAACTGTGTTTAATCATTACAAATATACATAACAAGAACAATTTTCTTATTGTATAACTCGAATGTGTAA
Source organism: Timema podura (assembly GCA_033556935.1). Classification (NCBI taxonomy): domain Eukaryota; kingdom Metazoa; phylum Arthropoda; class Insecta; order Phasmatodea; family Timematidae; genus Timema; species Timema podura. Next base: position 78,289,086 of record JAVRXN010000008.1, on the reverse strand, counting down.
GAAAACATGGTGAGAATAAATATAAATATATATATTTTCATCCTTTCCAAAACATGAAATACAATTTTATCGGTGTCGTGGCTTGGTCTTGTCACGACTTTCCAGTTTGCTCTTTGCTCGAAATACTTGTTTCTTGACGACTCTCTGTCTTGCTAGCTTGCGTTTCTCCTCCCTATCAATCGTTTTCCTATGTACTGCCATTCGATTGGCTGTTGCTTGCTTTAATTGATCTAGTTTGTGGCTATATGACATCTTCAGCATCTTCATTAGGCTCGCCACCTAAGCAATAAACAAAAAGTATACTTTGGTTTATTTGCAAACTAGTGAAACTTTAGACAAATGTTTGCTATAAATTATAAGGATAAAAGAGAAATACCAACACACCAGAAAATAGTTTTCCTATGTACTTATCTAGGTTGTAGTTGAGAATGTTTACAATAAAACACAACCCATCAGAACTGAGATTTGTGACCCTACTATATTCATTCTTGTTATTTTAACTTTCTATTCAAAGTTTCAAATCAAATCTTCGACTGTTAATTATTACTATAGATTAGTTGAAAATTTGAATATTTACACACCCTTTAAGAATCCATTTACAGCCAGGAATGAAAATACAAGTTTGAACAGGCCCCTATATAATTCAGAATGATCAATCTCTAACCATAGTAAAGTCAGTGTTCTGCTCTGTTAAGTGTGTGTATGCCTTGCCCTCCTATCAAAATCGTTCCTTAGCAACTTTTTTCTCATCTTAGATTGGTATTTTTGAAGATGAGAATGAAAACTGTAGTAGAACATATACTAGGGGTGTACAAAAGTCCATTTTTTCAATTTGAAGTGAACATGAATCGGATACATGAAATATTCTTCAAGCCGAATTAAAGTTGGAATATTTTTGGTTGGATGGCAGTAATTGAACATAAATTTAATATTTGAGCTGTCATAATCATTATTGGCAAAGCTTCATAATTGTTTTCAAAGCCAAGTCAAAGTTTTGCAGATTGGCACACCCCAAAAGCATACTAAGAAATCTAAGAAATGTAAGTATCCTCCCAACATTAACCAAAAAAACCCTCAACTTTGTTTAAAGAATATCATGTAATGTAACTAAAAATGAAATCACCTTCTGCTCGTGTGGTTCTCGTATAACTGCTATTCTCTGTGATTCTAGATTCTTCTTTTGATCAATAGGTCCCTTCTTTGGTTTGTCCTTGTATGGCAACTCTTTCTGCAGGTTACGAGGAATGCTGAGAGGCTTGAACACTTTCTCTTCTCGATGGATGACCTGCAACATTACACAATTAACCAGGTTGCTTGTGGACTCTGAATCTTTCTCCAAGCAAAGGCTGGAATATTTATTAAAAATATATTTCCCTTGTGTTGTTCTTTTTGGATAGCTCCACAGACAGAAAGGAATGACACAAATTGCTCAGTATACATAGTAAAATAAAATCTGCAAATTTGAAGCATATTTACTTTTATAAACTAAAAATAAATTGTCATAGCTAAAATATGAAAAATGAATGAAGATTCAACATTAGTTGATTCAACTTGATTGAATGTGTAAAACTTATAGACAAATACTTATCAAATCATACCTTTTAAATAATGGCAAACATGCAAAACTAGTTCTAGTTCTTGCTGAGACTTTGTATGGGAAGGCCTAGGTTCGTATCCTATCTGAAATCCTATCTAGTTGTGTTAACGTGAGTATTTTTTTTACCTTATATATTTTCTCTTTCTATTCAATCTTATTATTTGCTAAACATATTCATTTTTGATTAAAGAGAATTTCATACCTTGTTATTTTCATTGTAAAAATATTAATGCTATTGTCATTCTCCTTTCCTTCTAATTTTAATAAAACTCTTTTTATATGCATAGGAAAGTTTTAGTATTACAATATTTTAATTAAACTCAAACTTAACCCAACACTAGGTAGCTTTATAAGAAGCTAGCTCAACTAGAATAAAAATACCTTGAGTTAGGAGACCCCAAAAAATTAATCTTGCATTTTGTGTTCAAAAGGCCACTCAACTTAAGCAAACTTAAAATGTTCCAGTACAGTAAACAGTTGAAATGTCTTTTTTATGTGACTTTTCCTTCTAGTTTGTTTGATAATAAGGAAGCTCAACATTATAACATTATAATTTGACGAGTACTTACAGTGTACATGCTGTCTAACTCTGCATCTCGCCGCACCCCTTTTTCCCTCTTAAGCTGTCCCTGAGTCTTCATCCCCTGCCATAGGCTCTTTTGTTCAGAGGGTAGCAGCAGGGACGTCACAGGGGTGTAAAACTTTGGGATGTCCACCTGGTACCATGTCCGGCAGAAGACAATGTCTAAACACCCAATACATTACAACTGTTTATCAAAACTTTACTTATTTTGAACTTTAAAAAAAATGTTCATTTTATTTTTATAATTTATAATGTATTTTTAATATAAAATATTAGGTGAATTAGCTAAGCCCTGATTTTAATAGGAGGCCTACTTTCAATCACTAACATTCATTGAAAGTCACTAACAATTGGCATTATAGAAAAATATGCCTTGTTTGATTTATTAATTATTAACTTTATCTCAAAAGTTTCAATATTGATTAAGCAGACTAAGAATGTAAATACAATAGTAATATTTTCCGCACCAATGTGGTAAATTGAGTTTCCATTTTTCAAATATGGGCTTCCCAGGAAAATCAGACTGTAGCTGTATATTAACACTTTGTAGTTTATATTGTTTATGGGTGTGCAAAGCTTAACATTTTTGGAATAGTTTTTTTTTTAGCTAAGCTTCACACATTATTGCAACTAGAAAGTAAAGGGGGTAAAAAAAAAGTTGACAGCTAAAATCCATATTACATTTAATGTCAATTATTATCATTCTGTGTTATATACATTACTAACTAAAGTACCCAGTGATGTCCGGGTTTTTTTTTAATGAATTAAAAAAATCTAATCAAAATTTTAAAATTCTGGCTTTACAGTACTAGGTTCGATTTATTATAAATAATAATTCTCAAGTTTTGGTTTGTAAATTTCTGAGGGCAGTTATTTGCTTTTTTACATTTTTAAATTTCTTGAATTTTCTATATTCATTTTTAACTTTCAAGAGGAGATTAAAAAAAAATTCTCACCTCAATTGAGATCTTTTCGAGTCTCACACATCCCTATAATTTAATTATTCCAGATTTTTGTTATATAATATTTTTTATATAGATAACAGCAAAAAATTAAAAAATTGAATATTAATGTGTATTTTAAATTTAAATATTTTTATTGACGAACAATCGTTATTTATGAATCCAGAATTTTACTTTATGATTGAAGTCGAAGGTGACAAATAATCAAAGTTTTCGAAACTTCACACATCGATACCAACCAATCCCCCCGACCTAGGTTTCATTCTATCGGAACTTATCAGGAGTGAGTGTCAAATGTGCAAAGTAACTTCCTAACAAAGGAAACCAAAAATCACAAAAGGGAGGATGCGAATATATTTTATGTCTCTTTAAAGAAAACTTATTTTTGCTTTTCGAGGTATATTTTGTAATACATTGAAGAAGTTACTGGATAGGCGGGTAAAAGCATAATCAAAGGGAACAAACACAAAATGGCTTTTAGGATGAAAAGAAAAACACAGTTCTAACTTTACATTGCTGCCATTAGACAAAGGGGTAATGGATGCTTCTTGAAGAAAAGTGAACATCACTACCCAATCCCCAATCCCATATTTCACAATCCTCCCTGATGAGTTCAGATAGAATGAAACCTAGGTCGAGAGATTGGGCGATGACGATTGATTTTCTTAAAAAGGTAGCCAATAACTTTTTGGCCAGTGGTAAAGTGTAAACTGTGTTTCTTTTCATTGTAACAGCAATATTGTGTTCATCCCCTTTGATAAATTTTCCATCCATCTTTCCTGTACCTTTTTCCAAATATACATTCCAGTCAAATAATAATAATAATTTGAGACATCACTTTACAAAGAAACCTGGTAGAAATGTTTGTAATTAAACATAGTGTAACGTACATAGTTTGGTATATAGCTTTAATCCAGCTAATAAAAAAATCTCATAATGTTCGAATCAGTTTCACTTTCAATTGGAAAAATGGACTTGGGACACCTTTATAATAGAAACATTTACTATGGTATGTAAATATCTGAATTTTTGATTAAAAAAACTTGAATTTTGGTTTAGAAATTTTCAAATAAAAAATATTTCATCCTTAAAGCTGTTTTAAACACCTAGAAAAATCCCAAAAATTATAATTTTTTACACAATATACATATTAGATTTACATTTAAAAAATAAATGTTTGTATAAACAACTACCTTTAAATTACATACTAATTAAATACCTATTTGATTATATTTATGCATTCTAGGCACATGTATCATGTATTTGGCAAGCATTTTTACCACCATCTAGAGTACACACTGGTGAAGTAGGTGAGGGGGGAATGAGGGGCTAATTTAACTCTAGTAGCTAAACAGTGTTTTGTTTTTTAGTATGAAGTTGTTCTTTTAGTTGTTGCTTATAAGTTTATAATTTTTTGCTGCATACTTTATCTAATTATTAGTCATTGTGATTTTATTTAATTATACATCAAAGAATTCAAAAAGTTTGGTGTGTAGTTTCACAATTTCAAAATTATTTACCAGGAAAGATAAAATTAAATTTATTTTCAGACGTAAACATCTTAGCATTAAACCAATGACATAGCGATAGAGTAATAGGCTTTGTAGGAAAAATCTCCTTTGTTAATTTCATCACCATTTATGGATCTAAATAGCTTCTGGAGCATAATTAGGATTTAATAAATTGTTTTAGGCTCATAATTAGTTGATCCATGTAGTACTAAATTTTACTCTGTTTTTTTAACTCTTTGTATTGCTACCTGTCAGTTCTACAGCTTAGCTCAGTCGGTAGTTTGCCTGCCCACTGAACTAAGGGTTCAAGGTTTGATTTCCGGCATGGCCAAAAAAAATATCATTGGTAAAATTTGGAGTTCCCTTCTAACGGTGATGTGTCTGTTGTAGATTTAAGTTATACCCTGATTTTGGTTGGAAGAACAGAAGAGAAAATCAAAACACATTTCTTTGCGGCCAACATTGATGATATTTTCTTCTATTATTTGTGTTATTTGATAGGTATTGATAATATCTATCAAATAACATCTGCAGATGACATGACTTTATGTATGAATATATTAACATTGTTTTAGTAACTTTAGTTACTAACTTCTACTGTTCTTCCTACCAAAATCATACTATAGTTTATAAGTCGTGTGCTGACCTAATCACTCGGCTGAGAGAGTGCGCACTAAATATCTCAAATAAATGAAAATGCTACCTGTGTGTACTTTTAATTACAATCAACCAATTTAATAGGGTATGTCACTCTTATTCAGTCAGGAGTGTGCTCATAACACTCTTACGTTTTTGTGTTTTACCTTTCAATGCATCATGGGTAAACAGAGATTCCCAACTTTCCGCGAGCATGTGAACACCACTAAGCGGTGCTGACTTACTGTACTGCTTCCAAATTTCAGCATACGTGTGAATTCACCTTTAGCCCTGACACTTTTACTTAAATATCTGATTATTTAGGTATTGCGATGAACTGCAGTGTGCTGTTTTTTATATTCCATTACAATTTGAGTGGATGATAATCATAGGTAGTTAAACTTTTGGTGTTTTTTGTGCATAGTTCTAGTGTACTTTTATGAAGTCAGAATATGTAGTAGGCTGTGAAAGGTGGGTATTCAAACAAAGATATAAATAAGTTGAAAAAGAAGACGAGGGGAGTTGGGAGGCGCGAAGTTTCCCAAAAGAGCATGCAAGTCAGAAAAGATCATACACGTTTGTGAACCATTGTCCTAAACTAGAGGTACTCATGTTTAAATATTTCCAGGGGAAACATCTCTTTATCTTATTGGTCAACGGTGGTTAAGAGTCTTTGACCCCGAATCCTCCCTGCAGCTTTTATAGTACGCATACTTATTCATTTTCTCAGAATACGCCACTGGAGAATTCCTCACTAAAAAGCATAAATAATAGCTTCGGCTGTTTGATTCTTAAATATCAAATGAGTTTTAAACAATGATATTCAAAAGAAGAAACATAAATAACTTAAATAATCCCTAAGAGACTAAATGTAAGTAAATAAATAAAATAGTTCTGGATTATACTTATACCCGAGTGTTAGATTTCAATAAAGTTATGCATGTAGGAAAGTTCCTTTAGAGGACAAAATTACCGCTTAAAACAATCTTGTCCTCAAAAGTGGCTCTAAAGGCTCCTTCTGGCTTCACCTCCCCCTTCTTGATCTGACCACGGATGCCCGACACAGTTCGCACCTTGCCACCTTCAAACTTGGCCACCTCCAGTGCTGAGCTGAACATCCCCTTGATGAATGCTGTCTTTTTGTAGATCTTGTAAGGTGTTCCAATCAGCTTCAACTTTTTGGTAACATGCGCAGACTTGTCCAACTCTACCACCGCCCCTGTCGCCGCAATGCGAAACCCTGGCTGTTCCAAAAGATAAGATGGTTATTAGTTATTGGGGCAATGTAAGTACCGTATTTACCCGAAACCAAGACGACCACGAATCTAAGACAACCCTCAGTTTTTCAGTGGTTCTGGATATATTTTTTAAAAGGGGTATTTATATGATCATGAATGAAGAAAATAATAATAATGGTTGACTTATTCTGTAATACTAACAAATTTTTTTTATTTACAAAAAAAAATCTATGTTGACTTAAAATCTAATTAGGATTGTAGAATTTAGGGTTCCAGGATTGCTAAGGAATTTAATTTTTTATCGCAAATTTTGCTTGTGCATAAGGAAATTAACTTTAAAAAAGTTTAATAAAAACAATGAGAAGTTAATTTTTACTAGGACAAATGATAATCGTTAATGAACATCTGAGACTCCTCCCCTAAATACGAACATTGGACTCTACCATTAACATGTTAGCTTCTTAAACGTGACACTTTCACTTTCACAATGATATACAGAAAATAAGATAACATAAAGTAAAGAGATATAGGAAGAAATAAAAGGATAAATATTAGGGCTGTCAAACTCGATTCCTCGATGTTTATGGGTATTGAAAGAATCAAGAATCTATCTTAGAATTCTTGCTACTTCGATTCTTAGCTCTCAATAAAACTGGCAACAAAACAAAATGGCAACAAAACAAAATGGCAACACTCAGATTGATTATCTCTCATATTAGTTTAGAAGCCGTTTCACTTAAATGCTGGCAAAATGTAAATATACCGTATTGGCCCAAATATAGTACGACCCTAATATTTTGAGGTGTTCAACATGGAATATAATATGACCTGACATTATAACAATAACAAGAGGTAGAAACTTAACAACTTTCACACACTTTTATTAAAAGTTAAAGTTAAGTGAGAATGTCAGAATACGTGAATCGATTCTAAACTAACACTGTGTATATCAAAAGCTACGATATTTATATTTAAATTAAGATGGCCGCTCTCCTGTAATTATATTCTTCGTTGCGCTTCAATTTTTAATGTTTTTTTAGCTTTTAGAATAAGACAAGTTTAATAAAAATAGAACATAAATTGGCATAGTTAATAAAAGAGCATAGTCCGATGTATTCGATATATCGTTCCCAAAACTTCTTCACTAATTTCTGGCGAGCTAACATGTGTTGGATCAATTATGGCCAACGACTTTTATTATTATTACTATCATCATCACGTATTACTACCCGTTCGGGTTATATTCACTTACGCTAATGTGTAATAGTAGTGTTATTGTGAGATGAAATGGAGGACCTAAAGTTTAACGTGGGATCCGAACCACGGTGGAGGCCTGGCATTCCACACATTCACAAGTTGTGATTGATAAACGTCTTGTCAGAGGTGAAGGAAGGGTTCGGCAATCAGATAAATCTGTGCCGGGACCGAGGATTGAACCCTGGACCCCCAGCACAGAAGTCCGACACCTTACCACTAAACCACCAGGTCACCTATCTGAGGACTATACATTTTTGTAAAGTGTGAAATGTGTTCTTTCTGTTATAAAATTGACAGTTTTTTATATCAATTTCGAGTTTTTAGTTTGATTTTCAGTTTTGAAGACCTTCAGTGTGTTTAATATATATCTATAAGATTGTAAGATTAAAGTTGCAAGCAGCTATGTGTTGTAATGGACAAGTCCAAGTTTCGCATTGAGGGGGGAATAGGACATCAGACACGTTAGATTTACCATACAATAACAATAATTATTATTAAATACATAAAAAAAAATGTTTTTTGACTGTTTTTACAAGGCTAACCTCTTTTATTTGACAAATTAACAGTTTTATTTGCAATAAATGTTATAGGCCTAAGCTAATATAAATTTACTCTTTTATTTCTTACAATTTAAAAATTAAGTAACGTCTACAATTATGATCTTGTTTGTTTACTTGCTACCAGTATGGTACTTAAGTTTTATTTCCAATGTCATTAATTCTAAACAATGAACTTACATTTAAAGTATGTTCAGCGTAGGAATTGTTTTCTGAAAGGCCCTTCTCTCTACCAGAAATCTATTATATAGTAGGATATTGGTAAGAAAAAAGATCTTTCAGAGACTAGTTCCTACTGTGAATAGAGTATAACTTTAATTTATTTGGTGAATTGAATAGACTTGTGTTCTTAACAACTGTTTATTATACTTTTTTTTTAGAAATGTTTTATTCAATGAGGCTTTATTTGTAGGTAAGAATACATGTTTGCTATAATGTAACTCCGAATTATTTGATTATTTTGATTGTATGATTTGATAATTGTTAAAATTAATATTTTTCTTTGTTAAAGTTAAAAAAAAAAATTATGACCATAAAAGTTTTTATTTTTATGTATGTTATAAAGTTGAATATCTACATTTTTTTATATGAGGGTGGATGCTTGGAAAAATAATGAAAAAGAAAATGTTCAAGAATCGAAATCGAGAATCAAAAAATTCGAGGTTGAACTCATGAATCGGAATCAGAAAAAGAGGTATCGTGACACTTCTAATAAATATACACCTAACTGTTGCTTTAATAAGGAAAAGATAAACACATTTCACATGTTACAAAAAAATCTGCTGTGCTGTCTGCTGTGAACTACTGTAATGGCTCGTCTACAGTCTGTCGTACCTACTTGTCGAGTAGGAGTTGTAATATATCAGCTGTCTATAATATTGTCGGAGTTGCGGTAGTAATTTAAGTTGGAAGGCGTGTCGGAAGGAATGAACATCGCCGGTTTCTTCCGAAAATGTTGTTTTAACACTTACGTCCAACCGATTAGAAACTAAGATGGTTGGGCTTCTAAAATCAGTTAAAATGAATATTTATTTAATCTAGGAAAATAGTTCTTGTAAATAAAAAGAAATATACATTGCATTTTTTAATTTATAATAAACACATATAATATAAACATTTAATAATATTTTAAAATTATTTGCAAACACGAATATGACTTTGATTTATAGTCATAGTCCATGCTGGTGTACGTGTGCTCTTTGCCTCAAATCTTTTTTCTAGTTAATTTTATGGAAACTTACACTGGTTCAAAAATTAATTTTTATCGAGTCTGTCAGGACATATTTACCTTTCAAAAAAGATCACAAATCTAAGAAGACCCTACAATGGACCCAAATCGCTCAAATTCTCAGTGAAGTTACCTATAGGTGTATACCAGGATATGTTTTTAATTACTACTACTCTGACAAGCAGGTGCGACAGGTTGTAGACGAACCATAAAAGTCAGCTGCCATGACAGCCAAGCGTAAAAAATTAGTTATAATTAAACAAACATCTTTATTCTTATTTTAAAACCGATTATCTAGGAACATCTAAACAAAGATAATAAATTACTTGATGTTATTCAAAAGTTGATATATTGTGGAGTTTCACAAATTAAAACTAAAGTTCGGCATCGCTAAAATTGTCTAGTAAACTCTACATATTATTGATTATTTGTTTAAAATCGATTCGAGTTTTCTTCTCACGTTTTACTTGACAAGCACAATCTATGTAGGCAAAGTTTTAAGAATTAAATACATAACAATTTGATAATTCATTATTTGTTTTTAAATCCATTTTGATTATTGTGAATGGCTGAATTTTTAATATCATAGTGAAGTAATTGGAAAAATAATCAAAAAGAGCAAAATGAAATAAAATTCAATTCATCTGTGCCTATCACTAGCCTCAACCCATATGTGGAGATAACCATGTTGAGTACTAAAGAGTGGTATTGAGATTATTAGCGCATAGCATCGATTATTGCGATACCAGTGGATAATATGGGTATCGAGTATCATATTGGGCCACAACTAAGTAGTTATTTTTAAGGATAACCTAAAAAATATACTAAAAAACTGTGAAAATTGATAAAAATCTGTAAAAAAAAAGGCAGCCCTGTACTATTGTATAAATATTAAATAAAGATGTAAAATGTTACCTCTTGTAAGCAAGCCTAACCCATTCCTTAGTCTGCAATTTTAAAATAACCCCTAGATTTTGAAGCTAAAAATTTGGGAAAAAAACTTGTCTTGGATTCAGATAAATATGTACTTGATTTAGCCCCCAATGGCAAACTAGACGTCAGACTTATCTAGTCTGGTTTTCAAGTGACAGGGAGATTAAGGATCCTTCAAATCTTGGCTAAGTGCACTGAGGGTGTTTTTTTCCTTAATGGTTTTCGAATTTTCTCCAAAACATTATGGGTACATTTCTTTCGAATACTATCTTCTTAATCCTTTCACCATCAGTTTAGTTAAAATGTGTATAATTCAGACAATTTGTATAACACAATTGGAAGGAGGGGCTTATGGGTGTTTAATTTAACAATTGTAGTTGAGCCCATTCTAATAATTTTGTTGGATTGTCTCGTCTTGTTATTAATATTCGTAACTTCCTAATAATAGTCCCAGCTCACATATTATTAAAAATAAAAGGTATTTAGAACCATTGCTATATTTAATTTTGCAAAAATTTGGAAAGGAAAGTTATAAATAATATTAGATTGAACAATTTTCATGTCTCCTCCATTCCCACATGCCATTGACACCTTGACCTTTTTCTTGTAAAAAAATAGTCTAGAATCTAGGTAATTCAAAACGGATAGGACCAAGACTACCTTAGATTACCCAAAATTTTTACTACATGAAATAATATGGGGAAAATTAGCAGAGAAGGCCAGTTGTGATTTAAAGAACACTTGGAAAAGTGGAGGTAAACAAACCTTGTACAATTAGTTGTATATGACTAGCTAATCTTAGAAGATGAATATGATCTTTTAGTTACAGATGTAGACATATTGAGTATCATAGCCATTAATTTTAAAAATGGCACTTGTGCACAGGACCCTTGCTTTCGATTCCCATGTCCAATGTGTAATTTAAAAAATTTAAGAATACTTAGAAAAAAAGTCACCATACAATAAAAAAAAATTTACAAAAACAAATTAGCGACTATACAAGATACAATGATTATACAATAAGACAATCGGTAAATAAAGTAAATCTATTCGACACAAATGGCAATACAGTAATGTTAATGAAGTTATAATTTACTGTCCTATTTTTAGATACCCAAAGAGGTAGGAGGAAGGATCGATTCTCAAAAACCCATTGTAAACTGACCCTCCTCACATGTGTATTCTAAACTTGCTCAAATTTAATAGAACCTTAAACTTTAGCGACTCTACTGTATTCACATGTTATGTGAATAATTCACTGGTCTGCATTATTAAATTTTTTCTCAGATGATTTCTCGAAAGTAGGTGTTCTTGAATTATTTTTAATGCTTATTCTAGAAATAACTTCCATTTTTTTCTATCACGTAAGGTTTTTACACAAATCAAGAGGTTATGTTTTCAAGACTTTACCAATTTTAAAGCATAAATATATTCAAACACAAGGTTTTGTTTTTACAAACGCATTTTTTAAATACTGTAAAGAACTATCCTAATACTTTCATAACTCCTCTTTAACAAAACAAAAAGCAACCAGTGTCCCATTACTTTTCAAACTTTCTCTTTTTTGACTTCCTTGCAGATCCTCCATCTTTACTGTCCCTCTTCAACATCCAACAGTAATCGGCCATTGTAGTTTAATTCCATTTCCCCTGGTACCTCTTCTCCATCTCCTTTATATCCTGGTGAAAGCGTTCACCTTGCTCTTCACTATAATCTCCCAGATTTTCCGGAAAGTAGTCGATATGGGAGTGTAGAAAGTGAACTTTTACACTCATGTTACAGCCCAACTTCTTGAAGTTTTCCAACATTGTTTCAACAATGTTCCTGTAATTTGGATCTTTTTTAATCCCTAGAAAGTTTTCTGTAACAGATTGGAAGGCGGTCCATGTGTCTTTCTCTCTCTCATTTATCGTTTTCTCAAAATCTTCGTCCTTCATCAGTTTGCGGATTTGTGGACCAACAAAAACTCCAGCTTTCAATTTTTCTTGTATGATGAAGGGAAATTTCATAGAAAGGTACATGAAGCAGGGCCTATCTTGTGGTGTAACCCTTACAAACTGCTTCATAAAGTCCAATTTGATGTGTAGTGGTGGAAGCAAGACTTTTTGGGGGTCTACAAGCGGTTCATGCAAGATGTTTTTAGTTCCAGGCACAAAATTCCTTCGCTCTGGCCAAACTCTCACACTCCGATACCTTTGCTTGGCCCTACTGTCTCAATCACATAGAAAGCAAGGCAGTTTCATGTACCAAGCTTGTTGTCCTAATAGAATTCCTATAACTTTGAAGTCACCACAGATTAGTCATCTGTGTTCAGCATACTGGATACTTGTTAACAGTACCTTCATGTTCTCGAATGTTTCTTTCATTTCAACTGAATGGGCCACAGGAATAGACCCATACACATTCCCATTATGCATTAACACGCCTTTGAGGCTCCTCATGGATGAGCCAATAAAAAGTCTCCACTGATTAGGATCATGTTCAATGCCATAGAAGTGCATTAACTCGTTTATGTTATTGCATTATACCAAGGAATTGTTATTTGAGTATAAAGGAACTAGTTCTTGTCCTCTGTGTCTGTACCATGAAAAATGTGTTCCTGGTGCCAGAAGATTCTTACTTTTAAGCCGGGAGCCAAGTAGTTCTGCAGAATCCTTAGGCAAATTCAGATCACGTACTAGATCATTAAGTTCCCTCTGCGAGAACCTTTGTGGAGTAAAGTCGTCTTCAGACTTGTAGACATAATCCCTATTGGCTTCAGAGACTACATCACGTTCACTTTCAACATCATCTTCTGCCATGTTCTCTAAAACAGCTGGAGGAAGAGGGGCAAGCAGGTCTTCTCCATGTGGAACGGGACTAATGGCTGAAGGAATGCTTGGATACACAATTTGCTTATTTTTTTTAATTACACCCCTGGGCCTGGATTCACTAACGGGAGCAAATCTGCTCCGGCGCAAGTATAGAAATGGCGCAACTTTGCGCCCAAGATGCTCCCCAAGATGCGCCTTATTTATTTGCTCCATTTCCGTATTCACTAAACAAGGCGCAAACTGGTGGCAAGATTATGGTGACGTCACCATAAACGTCATCAATTGTGCTGTTTCGACCAATCCTTGTGAAGAATTTCCTTTCAAAGTCAAGGCTACTTTATTTTAAATCTCTAATGAAAATGACAGCAAATACAAGGATTTCTAAATATTTTGCTTGTAGACTAGCAATAAAATTAGAAACGGCCTCTTTGTGGGTGCTTTACAAAACCAATATTAGTAAATTATTTAGTATTTATTAATATTATTAGTTTAAAGCTTAAGTTCCATTAAGAAAACATTTATAGAAACTTTAAAATTTATTTTAAAGCTATAATAACCACCATATTTACTGACGCGATGTCTTTGGATTTGGAGGAATACAAACCTCTTTGGATCTAGACAAAGATTACACAGTTCGTGGTTTCGTTTGACGTTTTGTTTTGTAATAATGCAATAAATGCCATTACGTTGCTTGAATGTAAGATTTCAACAATAAAAGGTAAGTAATTGCTTTGTTACCACTATCTAAATTGAAACAAATTTTGTGCTTGACAAACGTCTTTTATTTTAATTTCTTTATTATTAATTGGAGTACAGTTAACTAATTATTGTATTTTAAGCCATAACGATAATATGCCGCCATTTAAATTTATTGAAGTGACAATCATGATTTTAATAGTTGCGCCTACTCTTGAGTGGTGGCAAATAAAAGGCGCAACTTTGCTCTCAAATTGCGCCTGCTTCTTTTAGTGAATAGGGATTTGGGCACATCTTTCAAACTTGCGCCGGCGCAACTATTTGCTCCTGTTAGTGAATCCAGGCCCTGAACATTAACTAAACAAAAGTAACAGTCATTAAGGTGGTCTTTAGGCTCCCTCCACATCATAGGAATTTCAAACGACATGCACGTCTTCTTAGCTTTTGCCCATAACCTTAACCTCTCAACACAATAGCGGCAAACTGTCTGTCGCCCATGCCTTATCCTGGTCACCAAGCTCAACTTAAGATAAGCATAGTAAGCTTTCTTTACAAAGTCTCTTATGTCCGTTTGTTGCTTAAGAACTACATACTTTCCACAAATGTAACAAAAAACATTAGGATTGTTCACACACTTGCGTGTAGACATTGTAAGACCACAACTATAACTGCAATCACAATAGTGAAATTCAATGAAAACAACTCTGGAAATGTGTCTGAGAGACAAGGACACCAAACAGCAGCAGTTGTACCAACCAAAGGCTTACAGGTCTGTATTGCGAAATTTCCCTCCAACAATACGCATTACCTATTGGCACATATATTGCTCCCAGCGATAAATGTTGGAAATAAACTTGGGTCCATTGTGAAAAAACTGTACGTGATAGAATAAAATTAAGAACAGTTTTGGAATCAACATCAAAAAGTGAGCCAAAAACACATATTAGTTTTCAATCATCTAATATCGTGCAGACTAGTGATAATCACTATAGTTATTCAATACCTGTTTGGTGGCAACATCTTGAATAGCCAAAAAGCCAGTGCTCTGCGGTGTGATTGGTCCCCAAAAATGGGCTATGCATGCCACATGTTCAGGTGTGTACTTGAGCATTCTAGAAAAAATAGCTATAAATAGACATTACATATTTCATAATGGTTTTAAGTTGTAACTTTTAACTAAATATAGTTTAAAATGTAAAAGCTAGATCAGAATAAATACAACATCCTTCCTAGCCCTAAATAGCTTGAAGGTGCAAAATGTAACAAAAAAACAAAATAGAGTGGGGCGCATGAGTCGAACAGAGTAAAAATGATCTGAGAACTAATGATTGTCACCCAGCGACTCACAACCCACCCGGTTGTGGAAATTAAAAAAGGACAACTGCCATTCTCATTAATTTACAGTAGAAGTTATGCTTTTTTATACCTTAGAATGTTCATAAATAGGAAAAGACAGGAATACCAAAATTAAAGTATATGATAAATGTGATGTTTAATTTTAAGCATCAGTTATAGTTACAACAAATAATATTTTAGATCCTTCATCCAAGAAAAGTGATATTTAAATACATACAAAAATGTATATGTTCAAGAAATAATCCTAAGTACACCTAAGTTAGTATTTAAGTTTTACTTTATATTATAATTTAAGTTCCTCATGGTAATTATATAAACTATGCGTTAAAAGTCCGAAATAAATTAGTTGCCCAGGGGCCAACAACAATAACAGGTACTAATAATCAAAGAATTAAATCCTACTAATTTGAGAGAAACCAATGGTTAACACAAACTCAAGATGCACTCCTAAACCTTTTGCAAAGACCAAGCTATACGTGCAAGATACCTCCAAAATAAAAAATATGTTCCTCAACAAGTCCCAAACATAACGAGAACTATTTAAAGTTTTTCATAACTTTAGGGACCTTACTTTGACAAAAAAATATTAATTTAAGAGCATAAGCAGCAAATAAGAAGTGCGTGTAAAACTTGACATAAAGTTCTAAATCAAATAATATGACTAACAGAATTATATAATTAGCCATCATTAAGTTTTAATATGATTCATCTAAACAAATCTTTTATTAGGTACAGTAAAGTTCGTACTGAAATATATCTCCATATTAAAGTTTTTGTTAACTTATATTTCTTCAAAGGCTATCAATCATGATAATGAAAGTTTAGAAGTGTATTTCCATTTTCGAGTCTTTGGAAAACTATTCTCAAACAAGAAACATGAAAGTTCTAAGAGTATATTTCAACTTAAGATTTTTTTTATACATAATTTAAGACTTAGATGTATTGCTTAAAAATCTATAGAAAGAGTTGATTGATAAATTTTGTTAAGTTGGTTGATGTAAAAACAAAATTGCAGATCAAAATGTATAATTAGGTTAATTTATGGTGCTAACATATTGTGAAAATTACACATTTAATAAATAATTCATCATCAATTTAGCAGTATATCAGGTGATGATAAGTCTAAAATACATTAAACAGGTTAAAAATGTTTTAAGCCTTACAAATAACAAAAGAGGCTACAATGTTTAGTTCGGAAATTCAAATTATAAAAATTTTTGGGGTAAAATGTTAACATCTGCAAAAAGATTAAGCTTAATTGATGGAGTATTAATATACAACGACTTTAACAATGAAACAATGTTAAAGTATATATAAGTAATCTTTGGCAAAATATGTTCCTTAAATATAACCAACTAACAAAGTGAAAGTTTAATAGTCTATTTCCACATCAAAGTCTTTGGCGAAATAATCTCATTAAATATAATCACAGAAGAAAATTAAAGTTTAATAGTCTATTTCCACATTAAAGTATTTGGAAAAATATGATCATATCCTATCAAATCTTCCAACGAAGCATCTTAACAAAAAATTATATTTAACATTTTGAATATGTCCAAAAAGAATTTTGAAAAATATAGATATAAGTTTAGTAATTACTTTTAAGACAAAACAGAATTTTGCTTATAGGAATCACGAGGGGGTAACACATGCACTGGATGGATGGAGATCATTGGAGAAGTTCTATAGATGATTCTCGAAGCATCTCCATCTATCTCCATCTCTGCGGAACCTTTTCCCTGGTTCCACCAATGCTAGCTCCTCCTGGTGACGAGCCTTGGGAATGGAGTTGCGACGCTTAGTTCAAAACTCAGAGTGTTGATGTGTGGGACTGGCAGTGTTGGGCATGTTGCTTAGCTGGTCAAATTGGGCGACCATTGTGAGTAGATAAGTTTGCTATAGTACCCCCATTGCTTCTTTGGTTTTACATGACAGCTATCAGTAATGCCAACATTGTCTGAAAGTAGCTTTTGTCAACATATTTGGAAATAATTATTATTTGCTAAGTATTACTATAATTATCCCTAAACATATTATCAATCCTTTTTAACAATACTTCCCCAAGGATTGCAGTATACTTTTATTTTCCATAATCAAATTTAAGAAAAAAAAAAGTCTAGTAAATTCATTCTAGTTTTTCTTTTAACTCTTGTGGCAATTCGAGGTTAAATAGAGTGTGAAATTTTACATTTAATGGTATTATATTAAGTTATTAATATTTTTATAACTGGCCTCACATATCTTTAACATAAATAAATGGTTTGTGATGATAAAGAGGAAAAAACACACAAAATGTTTGTGAAATAATATAAAGTTTAAATTTTGTTAACACGAGTATTAATACTATTCTCCGTCCAACAGGCAACAAGTTCCCTATGTCATCAACTGCCAGCGTAGCTTCTATTCAGTGACCATATTTGTTTTCAGCATATAAGGCCACTTTTAATGTTCTCTTGCTTTTAATAATTAATTTGAATTAAACAGCAAAAGCAAACTTCAAAACTATACAAACAACCAAACGGTTATTCTCATAACCAAAATCTAACAATTTTAAATAGACATTATAACAGTGAATTGTCGTATAAAATACAATTAATAAAACGAGGTGCATGTGTCTACAAGTTGAAGTGAACAAAATATTTTATAGTTGAGTATTTAGGCATGTCTATGCTACCGTTAATAATTGTATTACAAATTTTAATGATACAATGTCTTTTTTGAATATTAATTCAGCTACTTAGTAATCCGTGTGTTCTTTTGTGAATATGTTCAGTGTGTGAGCGTGCTATCCTTGGAAAATAAACGGTTTTTTAGTGATCTTAGAATAATTATTTATCTAATATAACATTAAAGCGTGTGATAAAAAAAATAGCGAGTATTCTCAGTGATCAATATACATTATTCAAACATTTAAGTCTGTGTATCAAGACTATAAAATATATCTTTAAACCCCAAGATTGTGTTTTGTTGCCCTCTAGGCTAAACCTTGAGTTTTAGGATTTTTATAGTATTCCAAAAATCGACCATTGCGAGAAACTTATTAAGGAAGATTGGGACCGGGAGGTGAAAATGGATGCATGTGAGACCCACCCACCTATCATCATTAACATGGCTGAGGACACTGATGAGGATGATGACAAATATGATGATGTAGAAGTTCTTGTGACCCCGTTGGAAAACACTTAAAGGTACAAACCAGTTCATAACGAATATGACTTATTTACTGTAAAAGTGTTAAAAAGGTTTATAACAGTGTTTATTTTTCTTTGTGTAATACTACACATTCAGATTTTTTACATTTATAATGTTATTATTAATACTATTTACAAATAATTATTTATAAAATAAAAAATGTATTGTTAAAAATTATTAATAAAAACTAATATGGGATAAAATGATAAAATTTTTAAACCGGTTAATATTATAGAAAAAATTAATATTAATACTAGACCTAACATTAACATATCAAGATCAACAATAAATAAAAAATAAATAAAACAGTCATATATGTTTCTTGTATATACCTAAATTTTAACTGTCAGAAGTGACAGCTTCTAAACACATGTTTTTGCAGATCATATGGTTTGGCGTAGGGATATATAATTTGGTCTGGTAACTTTTCAAAGCTGTCAACTGTCAGTCAGCACCAAAGAAGCCATGGGGCTACTGTATGTAGTCTATTCCTTTGGACCGAGAAACGACGGTACAAATCAACATATTGTATACCTATGTAAATACCCTTTAGAACACTTTGTGGCAGCCGAGACCGTTGATATAAGTTACTCAAAATAGAATACTAATTGTTTTTAAAGTCCTGTTCAGGTTATATGCAAACATTCTTGTTGGTTAAAACTGTAAAACTTGCAGCTTTGTTTACCAATTACAATGAATTTGGCTACATGTGCATAAAAAATCTTTAAACAAACAGCAAAGCTAAACTTAGTTTAAGATAAGTAAAATATTTTAAATGCTGTACTGATAGACCCTAACAAAGAAACAATTGTACAGTTTGCAATTGGAATGTCAAGGTCAGAAAATTAGTAAACTAGTCTTGAATGAAGGTGAGTATAAGGTTTAACTAAAGGAGATATAGTAATACATCGCTCTGTAGGGCTGTTAAATACAACTAGCTTAGTGCAAGACTGTATCATGTACACCTTACATACATATCCCACATCATTCTATCTACTCGATGGGTCGGTGAACAAAGAACCTCCGACAACTTTGATCATTGTATTTCTTTTTCTTCAATACTGTCCCACTTTTGTCTCCTCCATTCTATGTCCGACTTCACCGTGTCCTTACACCTCAATCTTGGTCTTCCTTTTGTTTGTCTCTTCCAGGTGTAAATCATACATTTTCTTAGGTATTATGTTGACATCCAGTCTTCTCATGTGCCTGTCAGATGTTATTTCACCCTGAGACCTCTAAGCTTGAGCTGGGTTTTTGAATTCTGCATTTTGTATTCTATAAAAGTAACAGCAGCTTGAATCCTGTTGGTAATTTCTTCATCTATGGAACCTGTTTTTAATAACACATTGCCAAGATTGTAGAAATCTTCTGTCATATTTAGCTGTTCCCTTCCATTTATATGTAGCCTGTTTGTTGTCCCATTTGTTTTAACAACCAACATAATTTTTCTTGGCTGAACACGATAACATAATCCTTTGCTAACCCTGACCCGGCATGAAAATGCTCTTGAAGTTATTTCTTAGAATACCAAATGATTCCAGAAAGACAGGGATAATGGGGCTGTTTATATTTAAAAAAATGTTAGATCAGCGCATCCAAACCCATATTAATGAATGTTTTTTTTAAACTGCCCTTGATAGGATTGAAATTAATCATAATTCATTTTTTGGTTCATAACACAGTATACTTAAAAAAATTAATCCTTTAATGTATTAATTATTACTATGGCTTGATTTTTTTTATAGTAATTTTAAACAATTTATTTTAAATTTTAAAACATTACTTTTCTTTAAAATATCTGAGTCATATTTCATTAAAAACAATTTTTGAATAACTTTAATACATTTTTTTAAATTTACATAGTTAAGTTTTAATGAGATATTTATTAAACCCAAATTTAAATTGACTCAGCATTCGGTGGCTTCGAACGAAAAAAATTGGTGCTTGAAGACCTCTAATAATGTAATTTCTTCATTTGTAAATATGAATAAAGCATGTAAAACCCTTTAAAATAGTGGGTATTTATTCTTTTTTGAGATCTTAATGAATCTCGAATTTCTCAAATATAATAGGATTCAAGGGATTTGAGGAATTAAGTTATTATAAAGCTATGTCATAATCCTTTTGTTTATTCTGAAAATTGAAAAATGACACCTGGACACGGGAATCGAACCCGGGACCTCTGGCTTAGTACGCCAATGCTCTGACCACTGAGCTATCCAGGATTCGTCTCGTGCCCTGGGTCATTCTTCACTCATATTTTAAGGCAGAGTCTATGATGGACTTAGCAGAAATCGTCGGCTACAAATATGTGATTATATTAATATCACGAGCCATCGGATAACGCAGCCATCTGCGACTCGGTAGTTGGCATTATGCTGCCATTTGCACAATTATTAAATTGTACGGGATCGCATATATTAAGAATTAATAGCCAGAGCTATTATTTATATTTATTAGTGGGGATTACTCCACCTAGATATCATATTCTGAAAATTGAAAAATGACACCTGGACACGAGAATCGAACCCGGGACCTCTGGCTTAGCATTGGCGTACTAAGCCAGATTCTCGTGTCCAGGTGTCATTTTTCAATTTTCAGAATATGATATCTAGGTGGAGTAATCCCCACTAATAAATATAAATAATAGCTCTGGCTATTAATTCTTAATATATGCGATCCCGTACAATTTAATAATTGTGCAAATGGCAGCATAATGCCAACTACCGTGTCGCAGATGGCTGCGTTATCCGATGGCTCGTGATATTAATATAATCACATATTTGTAGCCGACGATTTCTGCTAAGTCCATCATAGACTCTGCCTTAAAATATGAGTGAAGAATGACCCAGGGCACGAGACGAATCCTGGATAGCTCAGTGGTAGAGCATTGGTGTACTAAGCCAGAGGTCCCGGGTTCGATTCCCGTGTCCAGGTGTCATTTTTCAATTTTCAGAATATGATATCTAGGTGGAGTAATCCCCACTAATAAGCATAAATAATAGCTCTGGCTATTAATTCCTTTTGTTTAATTTGACTAATATATTTAAAAAATGAGTGAGCTATAAGTGACACTAAATAGTATAAAATATCTTTACAAGGAAATCCTCTTTTTGCTTTATAAGATAACCATTTTGTGTTTATTACCTTTATATGATTCTATCCACCTTTCCTGTATCTTCTTCCAAATATAATACTAATGGGTAGGTATAGGTTTTTAAAAGGAATACTAGAGAGAATAATTTGAATTTATGATGAGTATAATTCCTTCTAACACTTCTAGTTATTATTCTATTCCTCAACCTAGGTTTTATTTTAACATAACTCTTCAAGTAGAAGCACAAAATAAGTAATTTTAGCACTTAAAGATAATCAAAACCAGTAATACTGCCAATGAATTAAATTGACTCAAACTTATCAGGTGTAGGAAGAAAGGATATTTATGGTTCAAAGAAGCCTACCTGTGCCTGAGGTTGTCTTCAAGTTTGGAGAAGATGGGAAGTGTTTGAAACCGTCTCCAGCCTAGAGAGATGATCAGAGGGTCTTGTGTCTTGAGAATCTTACTGTGCCAGCGGTGTTTCTTCAGACGAACCTATCAACATTTAGGTATCATGTTTTAACAGCTGGTACAAGACTAAAATATAAGTTATAAAATTACTAGCTACAGTTGGGATTGTGAGCTAAGATCGGTAATGGAGTACTTCCTCCTAAAAAAGAAGATAGTAGAGTGTAAATGTTTAGGCGATTGATACAAGAGTGTCATTAGATAATGACCACAGTCTGCTGGTAGCAGACACAGGGGAATGAGAATGTGGGAGAGTAATATTAAAACACAAAAGATGTATATGGGTGTGGAGGCTTACAAATGAAGAGAAAAGAGAACCTGTATCTAAGAATGGCAAGAAGATTAATGCTCAAGGATGAGATGCAAAGTGGGGAGGAAGAATGAGGGTGCTTAGAAGAAGTATTTGGGAGGACAAGTGATAAAAGGAATTGGAAGGAGACACCATGATAAAACAACAGAGTGAAGGAAGCAGTGGAAGAGCAGAACAAAGCATTCAGGTGTAGTTTCAAGAAGAGGAATGAGGAAACGGAAGTAGAAGGAAGTAATAAGGTGTTATAATACCTGGTAAAAAACCAGAAAAAATTATTATAAATATGGGAGAGGAAGAGAATTATGGAGGGGGTTGAAAATGAAACAGAGGAGGATCAAGAATTAGCAGAAAAGGAGGGAGTGGATTCTACATGGAAAAAGGCGGAGGATGGATCAAAGAGGATAAAATAGATA
Organism: Timema podura; assembly: GCA_033556935.1. Lineage (NCBI taxonomy): Eukaryota > Metazoa > Arthropoda > Insecta > Phasmatodea > Timematidae > Timema > Timema podura. The sequence continues at coordinate 78,266,239 of JAVRXN010000008.1, read as the reverse complement.
AAAGCACCACAAGGGGTCAAACTAACAGTAGAAATGAAAAGAGCTGCAGGAGAAGCGAGTATACAGTGGTTAGACAGGGTAGTGAGTGTGATATGGAAAATCATGATACCAGGAGACGGGTAGAAGAGAATTATAGAACCGATTTTTAAGAACAGAAATAGGTAGAGGTGTAGAAACTATAGGGAAATAGCAGTGATGTGCCGCTGTATAAAATACATATGTGTAGATACTAAAAAAGATTATTATTATTATCATCATCACCACGTCTTACTACCCGTTCAGGTTGTACGCACTTACACTAATGTGTAATGATAGGGTGATTGAGACATGAAATGGAGGACCTACAGTTTAACGTGGGATCCGAACCACGGTGGAGGCCTGGCATTCCTCACATTCACAAGTTGTGATTAATACGCGTCTTGTCAGAGGTGAAGGAAATGTTTGGCAATCAGATAAATCTGTGCAGGGACCGAGGAATCGACCCCGGACCACCAACACAGAAGTCTTGACACCTTACCCCTACACCGCCAGGTTACCTACTCGAAAAGAAAATGGAATTAAGATGTAGAAAGGAACAGGACAGATTTAGGGAGCAAAGGTTTAAAATTGATTAGATTTTTGCTATATGGTAGTTGATAAAAAGGTGTGAATTTGGAAAGAACATGGTAGTGATATTTATGGATGTGGTGAAGAAATATGATAATGAGAATAGAAGAGGCTAAAGTGGAAAAAGGAGTAGTAATGAGAGTGAAGAGTAAGTATAGGATTATGTAAGTTGTGTAATGATGGAGAAAGGGTGGTTCGAGTGGTTAAAAAAACAAAATTTGAGCTAAGCAAGGGACTACCCTCTCATCACTATTCTATGTAATGGTAATGAATAAGGTGGCAAGGAAACTTAGGGAGGAAAGAATGAAAGCAATAATGTTTGGAGATGACTTGATAGTATGGGGGGAAGAGGAAGTTCAGGAACAGCTACAAGAATGGAATGAGGAGTGAAATAGTGTGGTATGAAATTTAGCATGGTTAAGAGTGAAGTGATGTTAATGATAAGAAGGTCTAGAAAAACTATATGCTTGATTAGATTAGAGAAGAGCTAATAGGAAATACCGCAAGGAAGACCAAGAAAGAGCTGGGAGATGACAGTGAGTGTCTGAGTGAGAAGAAGTACAGTACTCCCGGCACACCAATGAATCAAAAAGTCTAGAAAACTAGCCAAGCTCATATTTAAATCTGCTTGCGACACTAACACCACCTTACATACACATACAATAGCATAACCTAAAGAGAATTTTCAACCCATCAGAAGTTTTCATCCTTCAACCACTAAGATACCATCACTAAAGCAAATTTCCTGTTCAGCCTTTTACTTCCTTAGGAAGATGCTATGTGGCATCAAACTATTGAAGTTTTTGTAAATGTGTGTTAGTGTTTTGATTTTTTTGTGCTTAATTTTCAACAATGCTATTTTATTTGTCTAAGGATTATATTATAGAATGAATAAGGCACTTATCACATATAAATTATCTGATGAAAAGAGTGTGAAAATAGTCTGTGATGTTCCCTCTTATGTTTTCAGCTCTGCTCTCCATCAGTTCGACCTACCTGTACGCAACCTATGTTCTCCTCACCCATCTGTAGCCCACCGACAATAAGAGGGTAAGTGGGGTCAAAGTTGGTGATCAGCTCGCATGGCGCATGGTCAATCTCTACCCTGACGTACATCCCGGGCCGGTATCCCTCCAGTTGCACCCTCACAGCATCATCCAGACCTTCAAACTCGCTTTTGTTCAACTAAAGGCAACCAATATTTAATGTTACCATCACAGCTTTAGAACATGAACATTTTATAATGAGTTGAGTTTACAAAATTGTTAAGTAAGGGTGTGCGAATTCTCGCTTTTCAATTCAAAGATAAATCGAAAAGAGTAGTAACATTAAATATTCTTGAAGCACGAATCAAAGTTTGAGTATTAAAAAAAGTTTAATGTGTGATGAAAATACTATACTTTGCATAACTATGTAAATTTGGTTAAGTTATTAAATGTAATTTTAAAAAATGCTATATTTGGATGATAATTAATATATTTTGTCTTAAGAAGTATAATTAAGTTATCACAAAACGCAATTTAATTATTTTAAATTTGATTTTAAGTGAATACTAATTTGTGACGAAAATAACAACAGAAAACGAAAATAATAAACATAAATGTTTGTTTTAATTATTTTTTTGAATCTTCATAATGGTTGGTTGAATCTAGAATTTCACTTTCGAATCAAAGTCAAAGTGACCAAATATACAAAAATAAGTCGAAGTTTTCGAAGCTTCGCACACCCTTAGTACTTAGTGTTGTTACAAGTGAAACAGGTGGATGGATTACCAATCTAAAGTAAAGGTAAAATGACCTATAGTATATCTATCATAGAAGCGTGGGCTGTGTTAAGTCCAATTTTTTAATTTGAAGCAAACTCAAATTGAATATATAAGATAGTCTCGAAGCAAAATTAAAATTTAAATATTTTAAAAAAATGGTTTAATGCTTGAAAAAATAGTCCATTGTGTTTATTTATTAATTTATTTATTTAACTTAATGCACTAAAAATCACTTATAAAAATGTTTATTTCAAACTGTTTCTAATATTTCATTCTAAGCTAATAAATCAAATTACTATCACAGCCTGCAATTCAATTACTTCAGATTTTTTCAAGTGAATATTAATTAGTAATGTAAATATCAGATCAGAATAGCAAAGCTCCATTATTATTGAAGCCACATTTTTTTCCAAAGCAAAGTTAAAGCTGATAAGTGATATCATTTTTGAAGCTTCACACACCCCTGGTATATCATTGGATTAAACAAAAGAGCTCATCAATACTAAAAGGGTTAACCAATGAATTTAATGGTATGCCAGACTTTTTTTTTTTCAAACAATACCAGTTTTACTGGGACTTTTGGGGGCATGCGAGTTTGAGGTTTGTAAAAAAAAAATTTCCTTCATTGATTTTAATAACCTCGTAAAAATTACCAAAAAAGTAAAAAATAAAATTACAAACTATATTTACAATAATTACATGACTATTCTCCTAACCAGCCACAGTTCAGTTTAGCTAAAGTGAATAATTACTTGAAATTGATTAACCGTTTATCAAAATATTTCTCCCAGTTTGGCCGTCTCTCCTGCTTCTGCATCCCTCTTCCTTGCCTTGCTCTTGGTGCCTATGGCAGAGTAACGTCCACAAAGTAGCCATGTCCTCACATATTTTGAGGGATCAACTCTGGTTAGATGAGAGTCCTACGATTCTGATTAACATGAGGTTATTTATTAGGTCTGCAAAAAAAAAAAGCAGCCCTCTTTGGTGTTACAATCATGTTCATTTGTGAGAAAAAACCTCACCCACTCGATGGCACTGGAATTGTGTGTATTGTGTTCTTAAGTTGAATGAGCTTTATAATCATTAAGTCAGATGATTTAGAAAATTCCCTGAAAGTGCAGGTCAATTCCCTCTCATTGAGGTGAAACCATTTTGACAGTTCAGAGATTTCTTCTTCTCCAAAAAGAATATTGTATTTTGCCTCTGCTGGCCATTTCCTGGAATCTAAAACCTTAGCACACGTTACCATTTCCACATCACTTCTATAAAGGAATAGTTTTTGGACCGAGTTCCTCAAGTTCTTCTAGAAAGTAATTTGTGAAATCGGAAGAGCATCTACTCTGCCTTTCTTGAGTAGAACACCACCAAACATCAGATTTACAGCAGCTTCAAGAGATGTATGTTGGACCTGCGAATTCCCTTCTCTTCTCAAACACACCAAAGAAATATTTGACTTTGATGTGAGCTTTGTAAAGAGCCATGTTTACTTCTTGTAGGTCAAGGCTGAGTTCTGTCGATTCCTGGAGAGCATCACACATCAGTCCAACATCTAAAATGAACTCAACTTAAGTTATTTTCCCCAGCAGGTCCTCATACTCATTCTCATACCAATCCTTTTCGTCTCTTGTCTTGTTTGCCTTAGCTTCTTCAAAATGTAAAGCAACGCTTATTGATTTTACCATACTGCAGCAACAGTGTTGTAGCTGGAGCCAACGCATCTTGCGGACAGAATACGTTCTACTTTATAAACCTGACTTTCCAGAATTCCTGCACAAACTTTTAGCTCTTTTGCATTTTTCATAGATGCAGGGTAAAGCCCATATAACTTGTCCAAGAAACTTAAATCTGTTTATATCACAAATTATTTTACAGCATCATGGACGAACAACACTAGTTTGTGACCTGTACAGTGCCACAGGTAAATAAAAGGGAACTTTTCTTTGAAAAGTTGCAACACATCTGCAAGATACAAACATTTAATGATTCCTCAGAAATTCTTCAGTGAATCCTTAAGACTATAGGTGTGACATACATCTTGAAAATATTCCATTTTCAGTTACACTCCCCAGTTCAATCAAGTTAATGAAGAGGTTCAGTGGCTCCTCCAGACTGATTCCTTCAATTATAACTCAAATATAAGCTATCAACATAGATTTCTGGTTCACTGTTGTTGACTCATCTATAATAAGTGAAATCTTACTTTTTAGTCAATGATTAAATTTATTAATATTTTCCTCATTTCCTCTCCTATGTGTTTCACAATATTAATACCTACATGCATTTGTTGAATGCAATATCTTCCTCATGTCCATTTCATTCAGCTCTTGTAAAATTATCACATCTTCAAAGTTGTTGAATGACTGATTCTTTTTTTGCCACATTGTAAGCTGTATAGAACCCTGCTTGTTATCTCTGGTCATAGCTTTTAAACATACATTTTTCAGTGTCTCGTTTTTTGCTTCTTCCTCAATTTTCACTATTTGTAAGATATTTTTCCCCTCAAAGATGCTAGCTGCTGTTTTCGATTTTCTCTATTACATGAAATTTCACATTTTCCCCAATCATTGCTCTTTCTCATTCCAATTTCTTTTCCAATTCTTACAACTTGTAATGCATGCGGCACAGCCCAATTTTTCACTATCATAAAATAACCAGTCATTTTTTGAGGTAAATTCATCTTTTTGAGACCCACTTTGGCGGCTGCTCAGGCTGTGGGATAAAGCTCTGAGAGGTTAAAGAACCAGAATAGCAGCGAGGCCTAGGCCACAGACAAATAATACACCCAAACACTCAACCTCCAGGTTAAAATGGTTGCACTCCTTTTGGCAGCTTGAGTCCTTCCACACTAGTATCGCTGCGGTTAGTCCTATCATCATCCAGCAGTGACACTAGCGAATCCCAGTGTTGAAGGACTCAAGCTGGTAAAAGGAGCGCAGCAAAACCCCATCAGGTTGAGAGTCTGAACTTCTTACTTGTCTGTGGCCTAGGCCTACAAATAGATTCTGTAGCCCTCGCTCCACTGTCAGTTGGCTGTGATGAAACATAAAATTAAAATTCCTTGCCTTCACTATTGATTGATACTACCATTGTACATCACATACTAAAAATTAAAAGACAGAAATAATAAATCTACTTTTACAATCCAATCTTAAAAAAGTCACAAATCACAGCACCATAAGAATTTACAAAAATTAACACAGACCCTAATCTAAAAACTGACACAAACTACAAGATTCCTCACATAATACAGTGCAGTGCAACCAAACTCTAAATTATAATTTCCCTTGATTATACCCTTTTTCTGCATTAATCAATAAACTAGTGCATCATTTCTGTAATGTCAGAAGCTGTCATATTGCGCGCTGGTTATCGTGCCACAAATTTATATTTGGTTATTTTTGAGAAAAAAAGTTTTCAAAACTTTTTTTTTCAATAAATATATATATGTATATATATATTAATTTTTTCTCCATAAATTATACATATTTTTTTTTTTTGGCTAAAAAGGTGCTGGAACACCACTTTGGTGTATTCAGTAGAAAAAAAAAGCCGTGGTTAGTTAACAATCAGATAAATGTGTAGTTTCTTTGCCCTTATTTCATTACTAGCTTACAATAATCCTAGAACTAATAACTGTTTGGAAATTATTACTAGAAATCTAAAACAACTAGTAGAAATACATTAAATTTTAAGATTGACTTAAGTAAATACTTATTCCAAATTTTGATATGTTAATATGTAATAATGAAGTTCAATGGATTATCTTAAACATGGCAGGCGGGGGAGAGTAAAGCCACACAAGAAGAAAGTAAGCCAAAGACATATATTTTAAACATTTTTCTCCTTTTTTTTAATCCAGAATATGCTGTAACTTTAATTCACTGTTTGAAGACAAAGTAGTAAAGGAAACCATCACAAGTTTATATTGAAACATTTATTTTTATTTTTCACACTGTGGGACACATATTATTTCATTTTGTGATTTGAACTAAGATGTTGATCTCACAATAGACTGGATTCCTAGTGACGAGGTGCTCTCTTTACACTAATTCAGGTGAACCTAATCCCAACCATATTATATGACACGTGTTAAAATATATAAACTATAATTAGATATTGTTAATTTATCTTTTCCCTTATTTTCCAACGCTAAAGAAATATACAAAAAATTGACCATGTGATATAATTAAAAATCTACTTATTTTATTTGTTAAAGATGATAATTTAAAAAATTGTCTTACTTGTGCTTGCTGATCTACTTCCTTCTTAAGCTCATCATAAAATGACTTCCCCCCCTCCTGATCATCGTATTCTGCATCAAACTTTTCCTTCAACTTGCGCTTCTTCTCTGCTATCTGTTCTTTTGTCAGAGTTTTATTGCTCCTTCGAGGTGTGTCTTCTGCAAGAGAATAGTTCCTTAAATACAAAGGAGTTTACAAATTCTGATGCCTGCGCCTTTTGCATCAACTAAACAAATTTTTGCACAGGCTAGCTTTTGGGAACATTTTACTTTAAAATTCAAACACATCCTTGTTATCAACAGTTAATAACAGTAATAGGATATTAAAATCAGTGCCACAAAGTAAAAATGTGGCCTGTATAAAAAAAGTATCAAAGGTCATAAGAGAAATGATATATTTTGTATCAATTTAATAAATTTACTTAATTTTAAGTGATATTTTGTCACACTTTTGTTAGTTTATATAATCTTAAAATTTGTTATTGGATAACTGTAAAAAAAAGTGGACAGTATGGGACGTACAAATTATTTCTATAAATAAATGTTCTTTTAAAAGAAGATGTATTTAATATTGTGACATATTAGATTAAATTTGTTCTATTATTCTGTTCAATCACACTTATTATATGAAATTATTGTAAAAAAAAAACACTTATTAGATTATTTAAAAGAAAACTTTGTATTTTTTATGCATTCATAAGATGCTGCTCTATTCACTACTGAAACTACTCTATCACAATTTTAATAAATCTGGCAAAGTTGTAAATAAATAACTAACAATAAGACTCAAAGAAAACAAAGCTATTTTTTAAAGCTGGGTTAAATCCACTACTTTACGAATCTGAGTCTTAATTTTATCAACAAATCTCAAATTTGAATAAAAAATATATGGTTAACTTTACTATAGGAAATAGAAATAATAACTGAATGTTGGCATTTTATGTTATAATGCATTCATTAAAACATTCATTCTTAGAGTTAGGTGATAAGTGAATTATTTGGAGTTTAGTTGTTAAGTTTGTCCTTCTTTTATATTAAATAAAGCCACCAACAGCAAACATAAAAGCTTTAAAAGACATTTAAATCGGAAAAAAAAAAACTATAGTTTTGCTATCACATTTTATTATATTTTTACATGTATTTTTGAAGAGATTAAGTTTCACACTCGAGGATTCCCTCACCTTCATTGGTGTCTTCACCCTTGTCCCCAGCTGTGTGTTTCTCGCCTGTTTCTAGGTCCTCAAAGTCACCAAACATCTCGTCATCGCTCGCCTCGTCAAGTTTCAGCAATGTTGCTGCATCCTCTGAATGCTTCCAATGACCCGTCACGAAACAGTCACGGATCAGGTCGCGTGCCTGGTGACAGCAAAGGGAATTTAGATTGAGGATGTAAAGACTGCTGGGTGCATCAGAAATTTTCACAATGAAAGGTATACAAAGACTTAAAAATACCAGTTAGTGACTTGGCTATGAAGTGTAAAATCTCAATTGAATGAGTATTTTAAAAGGAAAATGTTTTATGGTAAAAAATATTATAGTGTAATGCCCTTATATTAGTGTTCATTTCGTTTCAACTTGTATTGCATCCACTATTATGATATTTGTATGTCAGATGCTTGAGAGTAGTGTAAAGTGACTGTAACGGGGTTATTTAGTACCCATGAGCCACGCTTTACGTTGACTGCAGTTAGACCGCTGTGAGAACTAGTTTTTAAAGTTTTAGCCTCCCTTGGGAATCACCTAGCTCGCACTTGGTCGGTGGACTGAAGTGGGAGGTAAATCCCAAAATGGTGACAGGCTGGGAATAAGTAGCTCTGGAAGTCACTTTTGAACAGTGTCGTGAGGTGGTTGTTGTGTGCAGGGATTCCGTATTAAGGACTCTTGAAGAATGAGGCAGTAGCGCAAGACTAGTCAGACTAAAGCTGCGTCCCAAATGAGTCGACATTGTCAAGTCAGTAGGGACGTTTAAATAAACCTTGCTGATTGACAAAATATGTTGTCCGACATGTCGATTGGTTTTCCATCTAGTGTCAGTAAATATCAAAGTAAGTCAAATCGATTCTTGTAGTGAGGCATGTTTCGAGTCTCAGTCGACATTCGACCATTGCAGGGTAGTCGTTTTATATTATTTTAGAAAATGAAGTGGGACAGCCAAAAGGTGCTTTCTTTTATTAAACTTTTTTTTAATCAGACATACATTTGTGGGACACTATAAGTAAAGATCATAAAGATAGAAATAAAATGCATGATGCTCTAATAGCAAATGCTTCCAAGTTTCATGTGGACAAAAAGTGGTGGAAAACAATATAAGAAATATTCAAAGTCAATTTTTAAGAGAAATCAGAAAAGTGTAGTATGCAAATTTAATCTGGCAGTGGTACGAACAGTGGACACAGGAGTCAATGGTTCGCATATAAAAGTATGATGTTTTACTCGATAAAAATAGACCTAGGAAGATGTTGGATATGAAAGTACATAGCCTACTAATAATAACTTATTTAAGATCTTATTATTAATGTTTAGTTTATTTTTAATTTGATTTATTCTGAAAACCACTTTTAAGGGGACAAGTCATCTCCATCCTGCCCAAGTTAAATTTGCCATTTTCCTATACAATTTTTTAAAGTTTCACTTGAGAGGGGTGTTGTTTTGTTTCTTTTGTATCACTATATAATTTAAGTATATTTTAATTAAGATAAACCTTCATCATTTTTGTCATTTACTACAAAGAATTTAACCTAGCTTATATGTACCCAAATTATTTTATTTATTTATTATCATCATCACTAGCAGCCATTCATTTCCAGAAACTATTTAAAAATGCAAAACAACTATTTTATTCTAAAACAATAGATAGTTCATCAATATTTTCTGGGGATGGTTGCTACAATTTTCAAATTTTATATTTTTTAAGTATATGAATAGATTACAATTTTTTTTAATCACCAAATATTAATAAATATTTAATCTACAGATATCAGATGTTAAAATAACAATAGCTATGTCAGATGTTGGATAATCAAATCAAAGTGTTATCAATTATTTGAATTATATTATGCAAGATTTATTCTTTGAATATATAGTTTTATCAAATCAAACACAACATTATGAATGAATAAACAATTAAGTCAATATCAATGATTAACACACATGTTTGTTAATATACTATGGTAATAATGTCCATCAACTAGGTATAATTAATAATTTTTATCAAAATAATATAGTTTGAACATAGTTTGTAACCCAAAACTTCACTTGTATCCAGTGGCGTGTCGTGGAGTGTTGCAAGGGAAGCAGACCTTGTTAAAATGTATCCTGTGAGATGTTCTCGCACACTTGGGTCCTATTTCACAAATCATACATATGATCTGCATGCCTCCATGGGAATGTATTCCCCTCAATATCTGACCAATGAGTGTTCTATTAAGGGGTGTGAACAATTCACAAGTACAGTTTAAACTAATGCTTCTTATTCTGAAAATTGACAAATGACACCTGGACATGGAATCGAACCCGGAAATTTGGCTTAGTACGCCAATGCTCTAACCATTGAGCTATCCAGGATTCGTCCCGTGCCCAGGGTCATTCTTCACTCATATTTTAAGGCAGAGCCTATGATGGACGTGCAGAAATCGTCGGCTACACGTGTGTGATTATATTAATATCATGAGCTATCAGATATAGCAGCCATCTTCAACTTAGTAGTTGACTTATTGCTGCCATTTGTACAATTATTATAATTGTACGGGATTGCATATTAAGAATTAAATAGCCAAAGCTAATATTTATGCTTTTATATGAAGCTTACCCATGTAGATTATCATATTCTGAAAATTGAAAATAATAAAATAATAATAATAATAATAATAATAATAATAATAATAATAATAATAATAATGATATAATAGATGATGATGATGATGATGATGATGATGATGATGATAATAATAATAATAATAATAATAATAATAATACTTAGCACCATGTCTTAATACCTGTTTGGGTTATTCACTTAAGTACTAATTACTCTAATGGGCTAGGAATTGGGAGGGTTGAATATAGAGGAAGTGAACCTGCATTTGCGTGGATAATGGAAAACCATTTGGGAAAAACCACCCCCGGTTCACCCGAGCGAGATTCGAACCTCAATCTCCCTGTCCTCGGCAGTCTAGCTCAACATAAAATTTGCGCATTAGATAACTATGCCACCAAGGCGGGTCAGTGCAGCTAAAGGAGGGCATATTTAATATTACTGTCAAGTAAAATTGTTTGTATAAAAACATAAATTCGTATGAAATTTTATCTTGTCCCAATTAATTTGCACACTACTGTATCTAACAATATACCAACATATGAAACACTAAAAGCACCAAAAAGGTTAAGGTAGACATATTACTACTAGAATGAACATGCCTGGATATTGCCACTAGTGAACAGTCAGCAATACATATTAAATGTGTCTGTATTAGGGGTGGACGGGATCCCAAACTCTCAGGAAAAGGTCGGGAATTTATTAGTTCCCGTAGGTTGGGCGGGATTGCCCCTTTCCCCAAAAAGTTTTGAGCAGGAAACAAAGCAAAGGGCGTGCATGAGAGGAAGGGAGAGAAGGAAATAGCTTGCCAAGGTCAACCATTTATGAAGGATTAGCGTGTCTGTTGTTGGCGAGCTAGACCGCGAGTAGAGAGAGTATAAAGTGTGTTAAACAAGCACCTTTAAGGGATGTCAAACTAGAAAGAACATTTAAGGGGTTTTAATAAATTTAAGTAACATTGAAGAGGTTTCAAACCTAAATAATATTTTACAGTTTCATACTGAGAACACATTGAAGAGGTGCCAAACATCATGCTTTGTAGTATTTATTGCACTCTGCGAATAAATATATATATAAAAAAACATTTTCAAAAAAAATTAGATAATAAAAATTATTTTCATTAAAAATGTAATATAATCAACTATTTTATTTTATTTTTATTATTTGATATTAACAGGGCTAGGAGTGGCAGACTGCCCCTAAAAAAGAGAGAGAAAAAAGAGATTAAAACGGCAATAAAAGAGACTAAAACGAGACCGTTAAGAGGTCGAAAAGAGACCAAAGCGCTAAATGCTCAACACAGTAAAATGTTTGCTGCTCACATTTTTTCACATTTTTTTTAAATAATCCCCAACCAAAAAGGGTCGGTTGAGACCAGAAAAAAGTGAAAGACCCGCCTCGGTGGCGTAGTTGGCTAACGCGCCAGTCATGTTGAGCCAGACAACTGAGAACGGGGAGATCGAGGTTCGAATCTCGGTCGGTGAACTGGGGGTGGTTTTTCCTAAATGGTTTTCCACTCTCCTCCACGCAAATGCGGGTCCACTTCCTCTAAATTCAACCTTCCAATTCCTAATCCATTAGTGTAATTAGTACTTAAGCGTATAACCCGGACGGGTAGTAAGACGCGGTGCTAAAAAAAAAAAAATGAAAGGTGTAGGTACAAGTACACACATTTTGTAAAACTACTAGTCGATTATTTTTAATATAAAATTATTCTGAAGCATGATTTTAAAATTTCATGTTCTCGTCCTGAATCCTGATATTTTGACTCATTTCTGTCCCAAAATAAAAAAGTAATTCCTGTTCATACCTAGTCTGTATATTTGATGCAGTCTAAGAGTACTAAGTCTATAGTGCTAACACATAATAATTAATAAACAATTAAGATGGCGGCTGACTAGATGAAATCTCGTTATGATTTCCTGACAAAGGATATGTTTAGTTGGTTTTAGTGAACAAATTAATAAAGTAATGTGAATATTTAAATTAACTGAAATAAATATGTATTGCTTCAAATAATAATTATTGATTAATATATTAAAATGTGTGGTGAAATTGAATGAACAAATATTTGTGGTTAGGTTTTTGAAAATAAAGGAATAATTAATAATTCAAAATTTCAGAATTTAATACGGTATTTGAAGTCCAAATATGAATAATTCAGTAAGTGTATGACTCGAACAAGTAGTAAGATGTGATGCAAAAAAAAAAGTTAAATCTTTGGGAGTATTCAAATTTCTGAATATTCACACACCACTAGTGTTTTGATAGTAGCTTAGTTTTAATGTGCTAAATAAAAGTTTGTAAAAACCTGTCTTGTGAGATTTTGGTGTATCTAATTAAAGATAAAGAATAAAATAGAATAAAGAATAAAAATAGGTTTTACTCAAAGATTGAAAATAGGTTTTCCTCAAAGAGTTACTTCCTTGGTTTGAAAGGTGAGCAAAGTAAACTAATATCACTCACCTCGGAACTGTCCCAGTCTCGTAGTTGACTCGAGATGAACTTGGAGCAGTCATCTTGATCCTTGAGATCTCTCTGTTCCTGCATCTGCCGCTGTTTATGACTCACCATCTTAAAGAGTCCTCCCACATCTTCATCTCCTCCAGTGATGTCAGTATCCTCAACAGACCTGAGAGCGTTGTTGCCTAAACAATCAAATATTTCAATGGCACTATTCATGGATTTAATGTTGCTCATTAACAAGCTATATAATTAATAAAATCCAGTGGTTTATAAATTTTAAAAAAATTAGCCCTTTTGAGATTTAACTGAAGTTTCAAACATCCATTTTATAACAGGAATAAAATTATTTCAGACTACATTTAATCTATTTTATACCCCTCAAGATTATGTTACATAATTGGGAATGTGCGTGACCTATATTTTTTGTTAAAAATCAAAATTTAATATTTGTTTATAAATATTTTAGTTAGGACTTTTTTTTTTCATTCAAATTTTTCAAAACTTCAAGATGAAAAATTTAATTTGAGACAATCTCCAAATGTTTTCATTTTCTTCCCTCACACTTCCTACACAGCTTACATAGTAATGCCATTCAAAAAAAAAAAAAAAAATGTGCATAGGTAAGGTAATATAAGAATGTACAGAGGAAACCAAATAAGATCTTACAACTTTTTAAAATATTTACCTAGATTTTTGATTATCTTTCGAGTTAATATATCTTAAGACAAGGGTTAAAACTTAATATTCAACTGTTTCCTATATAAACCAAGGGAGAATAGCGCCAAACGGCTATATATAATTAAACATTGAAAGGAATTACAGTACTTTATTAAGAAGAAAGGACTAATGTACCAAAAATTACATATAATAATAATAATATTTAGCACCGCGTCTTACTACCCGTTCGGGTTATACGCTTAAGTACTAATTACTCTAATGGATTAGGAATTGGGAGGGTTGAATTTAGAGGAAGTGAACCCGCATTTGCGTGGAGGGAGAGTGGAAAACCATTTAGGAAAAACACCCCAGTTCACCCGACCGAGATTCGAACCTCGATCTCCCCGTCCTCGGCGGTCGAGCTCAACACGACTGGGCGTTAGCCAACTACGCCACCGAGGCGGTAAAAATTACATAATTATGTGTTTGTTGTGTTTTAATTGTGAACTTTTGAGGCCTACAATTTTCAGGTTAAATGTGTGGGCCTTGCCCTTCCATCTCCTTTCATTGTTTACTATTTAAGTTAGAGATGAGGAGGGCAGTTAAATAAATGCATTCATATTAGTGTGGATGAGATGAGAAAACAAGGGCAATATCACATTTGTAAAACTGTCTTCAGTGAACCCAACTCATTATAAACCAAAAACCTAGACTATGTAACCACCTGTGTGGGTTTCCTTTAAATGGTGTAGTAACCAAAGGAATATGAACATAAGGGTCTGATAATATATAATTATCAAACTATGAAAGTAGCTTAAGCAATTCTTGTGAGAATAGTTATGTTAACACAATTTAATTTCAAGAAACTTACCATATACCAACTTCCATAGGTTCTGCGTACTAGCTTGTCTTTCTACAAAGGCGTCGGCAGCTTTCTGTGCGAGATTAGTCTTCCAATGCGCTGCAGATTTGTCTGCATCATCATCATCTTCTTCTTCAGAATTCTCATCACTAAGGCTCGATAAGTTGCTAGTATCACTGTCCAAAGGTGCAGTCGATTCATCAAGTTTGGCCTCCGAGTCAATATCCTCCTCACCACTTGTGTATGCGTCTAGGCTTTTCTCTGAGGTAAAAGTTGAACTTGGAGCAAATTTGGAAAGAACATCTGATATTCTACTGTGTATTGGATCATTACCTTTTATTTGAGTTGCAGCTGACCTAGAAAAAATAGTATATAGCTTGTGTGAAACCAAGATTTTCAATTTAAAATCAAATACGATAAAATGAAAATCGTTTGAATCAAATAATTCAAATTGAATATTTCTAAGTGAAAATGTTTCAAATCAATTATTTTATAGATTAAATATATAAGTATAAAATCCAAATAAAATATTTATAATTAAAATATTGTTGTCAAATCCAAATCAATTATTTTATAATTAAAATATGTTGTCAAATCCAAATCAAATATTAGGCTAAATTATTTCATTATATATTTTGAAGTAAGTCCAGTAAAAAAAAAGGTGCAATAAATCATTTCTGAATAATGAGTATATTAATTTTAATATTATGATATTCACAAGTTTATAATGATCAATTCAAATAAATGTTTACTTTTAGATTTGAATTATGAAATAAATTATATCAAATATGAATCTTTGCTTAGGCTTACAAGGATTCAACTTGAGATTTTTCAGTGTCATTTTCAATATCTCTTAATATAACTTAAGGAAAATTTACCAGGTATAATTATTTAGAAAAGTATTAACTAGATGATTAATAAATTAAATATAATAAATTACCTGGATACTTCAACCATTTTATTTGTAACTTGTGGTTGCTCATCATGGCCAGTCTCGCTGCTAATTTGAACATCCGAGCCACTATCATCCTTCCCTTTGGTGGATGATCCCCCAATGTTTGATCTAGACTTGAGATGTTTAATTGCTTTATCAAAACAACTGTCCACATCTTCATCACTACCACTGTTTTGGGTTTCATCCGCACTATCAAGTGCTCCGTCTGAATTTTTAAACTCGGGAGACCTTGCCTTATCAAGAGATGTTTTTAGTTTTTTCTTTGGCGGTTCCTCTCCTTCATTTTTGATTGAAATTTTCTCACTGTCCTTTCGATTCTTAATAAATGAATTTTCACTCATACCCACATAATTTTCTTTAAAACCTTTGTCTTTTGTCTGAGAACTGTTTCTTTCCCATGGTGGAGCGTTGTTACTAATCTTCTCATCGCCATAAAGGACCTCGCCCTCCAACTCTGACTCACTATCACTATCTCTTCGAGCCTAAGGTGGGGATGATGCTTATCATCATCATCTTCATCATATTCTTCTTCACTCTTCTCTTTTAAGTTCAAATTATCCCCTGTCAAATCTGTATCATTACTGGAAAACACAGCTTTCCGCCTCTCTCTTTTATTGTCATCTAATACCAACATTTCAGATATTCTTGATGGTTTCCTTAAAAATAAAAAGTAGTTAATGTGTAAAATTACATTCACATTTTTAAAAATAGATAAACAAACTGATATAATTAGCATTAAATTTAAACAAAGAGCAGTTTGGATAAATTATGGTATCAACTAGTTCAGACAAGTAATTCAAGAAATTTAAACAAGACGTGCAGCTTACAAAGATATGTTTGTGGTTGAGTTTGTGAATAGGCGCATCTTGCTTCTGGCCATCTTTGTGTCAACAGTTTCACCAGTGTCGATAATTGAGCTGACAAGGGATCTTTCTGGTCGTGACTCTTCCTCCATCTAAAAGTACAAATACCATAGACCTTTTATAAACCAATTTGTTCAGAACAAAAAAAAACTAATTTAAGCAGCAATCACACATTGACTGCAGTTCTGTACATTGCTAAACTCTAAACAATTTTATAATCAAACACAAGATTAATTGTTGTGTTTGATAAAAGATGCTAATAGAATAAGTTTTAATCATTTTCAAGGGTTCTTCTACTATTTTTGTGACAAAGTTATTTACAAAACTTACACACGAAATTAATTTGTAATAGCACCTACTAATAAATGCATTTATATATATTTCTAAGAAAAATGTTTTCTCTGTCACAGAGCCGTAGCGAGGGGGAGGTGGGGCACCGGATAGCCGCCCCGGGCGTCATCAAGATGTAGATTTTTTTTATATAAAATGTAAGATTGCTAAATTGATTTAAACGCATGGTTAAAAAGATGTATACAATTATCCTTTAAGAATAAAAATGGGCCCCATTTCGACACACACCCACGTGGCACAGTTCACTAATTCACATGCAAATCAACCAATAAAGTTATACAAATTTACAAACAATGTTAATCAAATAAATATCATCACAGTGTCACGGCAACGAGCACATTGCACATTTCACATTTAAAGTGTCACACGGTTCTCTGTTAAATTTGAATTACGTTGAAAACGAAAAAAATAACAAGAAGCAGATAACATTGTCCAAGCCAAGCATTAGCAAAACCTGGGTTGGGTAAAGAAGGTGGATCCCTCAACCGTTGCGCTACTACTACAACAAGGTATTGAAAGTAGGCCATCTAAAACTTTACTAAAGTAACTAAGAATGTAACTGGTAGTGTAATTGTACATTCAGAGGGTTCTACATCAAATCTTAACCAGTCCTTTCTAACATTTACTCCTTATGAAGATGTACAGGAACAGGATTTGGAAAATGAACCAACCAAATTCAACTAAATTTTAATGATCCCACAACATGGTTTGATTTGAATGACCATGTGAGAAGCTTATTAGTTGAACATGGCCCAGAACAAAATAAAACAGGTAATTTTCTTTTATCAATTAATTCAGAAAAAGTCATTTTACAGAAGTCGGTTCCATAAAAAACTTTTGAATGTAGAAAGTGAAGAGCAAAGTTGGCTAATTTACAGTGAAGAGAAAAAATCTGTTTCCCCTGCATGCTATTTGGCAAGCATTCTGATTCATGCTTGGCAAATCCAAAAATAGGATTTTCTGACTGGAAAAATCTACACCCTCAAATTTCAAAGCATAAAAATTCTGTAGAGCACCGAGAATGCTATGTTACTTGAAAAATCTTTGAAAGAAGGATTAAAGAGGGCAGTACAATTGATACTGAACTAAAGGAAATGATCATACAAGAAAAAGAGAAATGGCAGCATATTCTCATAGTTATTTTCGATTGCATTTTGTTTTGTGCAGTCAACAACTTGGCTTTTAGAGGTTCAAGTACAAATATATGTGAGGCCAATAAATGTCGAATTTTTTTAAAATCTGCTAGAATTTGTTTCTCATTATGATAAACAGCTAAAAGAGCACATTACCTTAAGCAAAGAAAAAAAAAAGCAATTCCAAATTACTTTTCTCCAACAATTCAAAACAACCATCAATTTAATAGGTGACACTGTACACCATGAAATATTAAAATATATGAAAGAGGCAAAATATTTTTCAATTTCATTTGATTGTCCACCAGATGTAGCCCATCATGAACAAATGTGCCAGATTATTAGGTACGTGAAAGTTTCAGAGGATGTGTGCTCTATTGAAGAAAGTTTCAATGATTTAATAAAAACTAGTAAAACGACTAGTGCTGGTTTAACTTAACAGATTCTATAAAAAGTAGATGCAGATGAACTTGATATTCATAATTGCCGAATATGATAATGGTTCAAATATGGCTGGGAAGTATTCAGGAGTTCAGGCCCGTATACAAACAATTAACAACCATGCACGTTTTATGCCATGTTCGGCTCAGTCATTGAACTTGGTTGGTGTTCACGCTGCTGGAGTATCTCCAGAAATTATCAAATTTTTTTGGAACAATACTGTACAAATTATTTGCTTTCAGTGTCAAAAGGTGGTAAACAAACAAACTTTCTACCATTCTCAAGAGTCACTGTGACTGTACCGTGGAAAGACTAACCCTGCTCCGGCTACAAACATTACTCACCCCAGCCAACGGACGTGCTGCAATTTCACATAGAACTATGATCACGCCATACAAACGATCAGAATCGACAAATGAACTGTGTGTGTGAAGTGGCATCAGACCCAAATTGTGAACTGCAATTGCCCGTGAAAACGCGCATGCGCAATAAGGACTTGTCTGGACATTGGTAACAGGAGTGACTCCCACCCCCCCCTCCCCCCCTTGGGTCAACGTCGCTGTGCGCAGGCGCTAGACTCAAGAGATGAGCGCTTCATGGCGTCATCCTGGCCTCCCCTTGTTTCCCCCTTATGAATAAGATTGAATATAAGCGGGTCTGTTACCATGGTGTCTACTCAACTTGACCAATGAAGTTCCCGACTTTTTCCCTGATTTCCCCTGATCATTTCCTTAAATTCCCGACTAAAAAGTATGTCACATCCTTCTAATTCCACCACCTCACCCCTCATTTTTCTATTAATCTTTTTTTATGAATAATTATAAGTTTTAAAATTTAAATAAACATACTTTTTAAATTTGTATTCACATTGTTTATTAGGAATTATAAAATTTATTACACAGCTACAAAAAAAACTACACTTTGAATAACATTATTATTTACTGTTTTAATAATTATTATAGTTCATATTTCGAGTAAAACCACATTTTCCCAGATTTTTATTGTAATTTACCAAATTCCCGGCTTATTCCCGTTTTTCCCCGATCACTTCAAATTCCCGGCTAATTCCCGTTTTCCCTGATTTTCCCGGATGGTAGACACCCTGGTTACTATGGAGGTTACTCTTTGATGCCTTACAGATATTAGGCGTACATGGGCGATATGTAGGCCTCTAGGACTAAACTAATGTAAGTCTGTCTAAATATGTAGGGATTTATCTTCGGACCATTTGGTTGCTAAATTCAGGTCAGGGTTCTGGTCTCGGAGTAGATCAGCTATAATCCAGTAATTCTCGTCTTCGGACCATATGTGTGTAAATATTCAGGTTAGGGTTGTAGTCTTGGGGCAGATTTGCTATATGTTTGGAATGTTAATTTTTAGGGAAGTATTTTGTTACGAGTTTGTTCATGTATTGGAGATTCAAAGCTAGTGAAAAGCCAGATACTTGGTATAATGTTTGGGGAACCAATTTGTTAAGAGTTTGATCATGTATAGGGGATTCAAAGCTAGTGGAAAGCCAGATGGCTGTGATTCTCGTTGTTTAAAGTAATTATTTTGCGGACTTGTTAAATATTATTAGTTTATTTGATGACGGTCAGGTTAAGATAAAGTTTGGTATTTATGCTCGCCATTTCGCGAGACATTTGTAAATAACAAATAATTATGATCCTTATATATGACTTTTTACTTTTGGTCTAATGGATAGGTCTAGGAACTATAGGGCCCTAACATGTTTCTTGTTATGTTTAAGGATAACTAGCTATTTCCTACATACTCGTTATATTCATCTTATTTCTAACTTTGTTTATTAATCAAAGTATATATAAGGTTAAATTTAATCAATGTTAAGACATTGATATATTTTATATAATTTGTTTTTGTCACGCTTAGCTTAATGTGGCGTTCACTATTACCGAGTCAGTGGTATGGGGGATTTAATCATCCTTCCAAATATTGTAAATTTGTGTATGAAATATATTCAATATAAATTTCTATTAATCTTATTGTAAATGATCACACCCGAAATATTATTCAATATAAATTTCTATTAATCTTATTGTAAATGATCACACCTGAAATATTATTCAATATAAATTTCTATTAATCTTATTGTAAATAATCACACCAATAAATTAAGCCGTTGGGCCATGATTGTGAACCTTCCTTCATTATTATTTATATTTAATTGCATTTATGAATTGTCCTTTAGGCATAGTTGTGTATGTTCAGGCGTGACATGGGAATTTCTGGGCTTGTAGGAAATAATCAATAAGATCCCCTGTGATTACTCTTCCTTTTGTACAATTAAACACTGACTGCCCGAGATAGATAATTAGGGGCTTAGGTTGTCCTAGTGAGGGAATAAGCCCGCGGGCAGGGTGCAAGCTGCGCAAACTCTGCTTCACAGGGTTATATGTATATCTTTTGATTATTTTTCTTAAATTGTTTTTTTGTATGTTACAAGCCCCGTTCTACACCATGGATCAAACACCGCTGGACACAGCCGAAACACTTGGCAGTAAATCACAAGTTTACAAGCTGAACCGAGAGGCGTTAATTGCGGAGCTCGTGGGCCGAGGGATAGTTGTTAACCCCGAATTCACTGTTCGTGAATTGAGGACCATGCTGTCTCGGGAGTTGGGTGAGAAAAATCCATTATATTCTGACATCGATAATAGTGATGTGCCCGGTCAGGTGGTCGATAGGAATAGAGAGGTGTCTATGGGCAATGTTGAGAGGCAGGCCCCATTAGATCCCGTTAGTAACACGTTGTCTTCACGGAACCCGCCTCTCCAACAATGTTTTTGTTCCGTCAGACGGTTCACATGATAATAAGACTAGGTCCAAAGTAGTCAGCGATTGGTTGAATCGCATTCCTGTGTGTGATGGGCAGAATAGTTCTGCGTTGTTTGCTTTCCTGCTGGAAGTAAACAAAGTCCATAAATTACGTCTTGTTGAGGACGCAGAAATATTAGTGTTATGTCTGGGGAAAACTTCTGGGTTCTTAACACACCTCATATCTGAGGGGATTAGTCAGGGGACCCCCTGGGTTACTGTTAAAGATAACATATTCGACTCTCTAGTTTCTAGGAGAGAAAGGGAACGTTTATGTTCAGAATTCGTGTACCGTTTCCAATTTCCTCATGAGTCTCTAAGGATTTTTATTCTTTCTGTGTCGGAAGCAGCGAGTATCCTCAATTTAAAACTCAGCGAGCCCCAAATCGTAGAAATCATTCTGGAAAATGTATCGCCGCTTACCAGGAGACATTTTGTGTTTTCCCAATTACCGCGGTCTTTTTCAGAGTTGTACTCTCTGGCTTCCAAAATTGAGGGATCGCTTTTGGGTGAAAGGGAATATTTTGAGAAGCACCCTATTACCGTTCTAAACCCTCCACTTCATCGACCCCTTTTGAACAAAAGTCAAAAAATAGTTTTGGTCAGCTCACATATTCTCAGACCCCCCCCCCCCCCCGTGACTAATAGACCTTATAATAATAAACCTACTGGGCAACGAGGAGGGAATAATAGTCGCGATCTATCTCGAGTTAGATGTTTTGGTTGTAAGCAATTAGGGCATCTCCGATACCAATGTCCGGCGGGAAACGAGTGACGTGTAACCAGAGGAGTGGTCGAGTTACACGGCGGTTTGATAATAATAAACCACTCGAGACCCCTATCCCCATGATCGAGTTTAGTATTGGGTCAAATCACGGTGCCGCTTTAATCGACACGGGCGCTAACGCGTCTTTCATTAATGCCGAATTTCTGAGTAGCATCCGGGGTGGTAAGCCCAAAAGTGACATTCAAATAAATAAGTGTGCTCCCCGTACCTTTGTTTTAGGGAATGGCAGTAGCATTGTTATTGATAGATTTGTTTATCCTTCTCTCAAGATTGATTGTTTTCGTGGAAAAGAAGGTTATATGTTGTAAGCAAACTTGTGTGCGACGTCATATTAGGAATCGACTTTTTGTGGGCCACTAGAGGTATCTTAGATTTGGGCTCGGGACATTTAAGTTTTGGGTTTAATTCTCGGATTAAAGTGCCATTGTGTCTAAGTTCTAGGCCCATATGGTGTAGTCACTTAGGAAGCGAGGAAGATCGCATTAATACTTTGATTAAGAAGTACTCGGATGTCATAACACCCGTCTGGGGAAAATGTGACATACTCCCCTATGACATTGTAGTCACAGACGAGATTCCGGTAAGGTCAGGTCCCTACTCGTGCAACCCACCCAAATTGAAGATATTTCGTGAGATGATAGAGGACTTAGAGCAGAAGGGAGTCATTAGACCATCTAAATCTCCTTATGCTAGCCCGCGTTTATTATTCCTAGGAAAGGACAAGGATATAGGTTGATCGTAGATTATAGAAAAGTTAATCAAAAAATCCAGTTTGATCCTTACCCCATGCCTAGTGTGGAGAGTGCTTTCCAACATCTAGGAGGCGCTAAAGTGTATAGTCTCATTGACTTGAATGCCAGTTTTTTACAATGCGCTCTCACTGAGCGGTCAAAAAAGTATACGGCATTCGTTACCCCTTGGCAACTATATGAATTTAATCGTGTGCCGTTGGGCGCTAGTATCGGTGGACAGGCGTTAAGCTGTGTTCTGGATCACATCTTTTCTGACTTGAAATATAAGTTCATCTTTAATTACCTTGATGATATTTGTGTCTACAGCAATTCTATGGATGAGCATCTTGAACATTTAGATATTGTACTGAGCCGCTTGCGTCAGGCGGGTTTGACTGTGAACCCTGACAAGGTCACGTGGGCCAAACAGTCAAATCAAGTATCTTGGGTATATTATTTCCAATGGGAACATGCTGGTCGATCCCGAAAGGGTGAAACCCATTATCGATTACCCGCAACCCAAAAACTTAAAGGGTGTGATGCGTTTCATTGGCATGTGCGCTTACTACGCACGCTTTATCCCGCATTTCTCTGAAATTGCTGCCCCCTTAAATTGCTTAAAAAGAAAGGGTGTCCCATTCACCTGGGGAGAAGAACAATCCCGAGCTTTCAAAACGCTTAAGGGCAAACTGATTAGCCCCGAGGTTTTGCACATGCCCGATTTCTCTTGCCCATTCCTTCTTCATGTCGACGCATCTTCTGTCGCACTTGGCGCAGTTTTGTCCCAAAGAACTGCAGACGGTATTCGTCCCGTGGCTTTTGCAAGCAAAACCTTATCTCTTGCTGAACAAAAATATAGTGCTTTCGAGAAGGAATGTCTGTCCTGTGTTGTGGGCGTCGAGAAATTCTCTGACTATCTAGAACAGCGCGAATTCGAAATGTACACTGACAACATGGCGTTGTCATGGATGTGGCGACACCCGAAGCAGTTAGGAAAGATTGGTAGGTGGGTGCTACGCCTATCGAAATACAAATTCAGCACGCATCACGTTCCTGGAAGGGATAACGTGACTGCTGATGCCCTGTCTCGGATGGCGGAAGATCTGGAGCCAATTGAGAATGAAAATATTGTACAGCCATTTAATGTAATTCATTCCATTCCGGAGTCGTTCATCTCGATTCGAGATCATCAAGGAAGTGACTCGTGGTGCTCGGGACTTATAGAGAAAATAAATAAGGGAGAGGAAGTGGGTCCTTATTCTCTTCACAAAGGGCTTCTTGTAGTATCTGCTAGGAAAGGGAAAGGGAAGAAGATTGTTGTCCCAACTGTGGTACGCCAAATGTTGCTGCGTTATTTCCATCATTCTATTGTCGGTGGTCACCTGGGTATACTTAAAACTTATCGCAAAATCTCTAGAGAGTTCTTTTGGCCAGGAATGTACAGTGATGTGAAACGGCAAGTTGGGCAGTGCGAAGATTGCCAAAAGGCCAAACCGGCGCAGAACACGAAAGTTGGGCTCCATTCGGCCGATGTGGCTCGATTTCCGTGGGAAAAGGTGTTCGTCGACTATGTTGGCCCCCTGCCCCGATCCTCCTTAGGAATACTTGTATACTCATTGTGCTAGATGCTTTCTCTAAATTTGTGGTTATTTTACCGTTGAGGGACATGAAAGCGAAGACCATTGCTAACGCGCTGGCTAGACGCGTGTGGGCGGTATTTGGTGCCCCCCGGATTTTAGTGAGCGATAACGGGCCATGTTTTAGGTCTGCCACTTTCAAAGACATGTGCTTCGGATGGGGCATTAAACATGTAACAACCAGCCCCTACTATCCTTGCCCTAACCACATGGAACGATTCAATAGGAATCTTAAGGTGGCCTTGACCATTTTTCACTCGGTTGAACAAGCCAGGTGGGATCGAGATATTGAGTTCTTGAATGTCGCGTTTAATTCCGCGTTTCATGAATCAACCAATGCCTCGCCTGCGTCGGTGTTTTTGGGGAGAGAACTCAACCACCCTCTGTTAGCGGTATGGGATGTGGACCCTTTATTGGGTGGGGATGGGAAGATCTCGCATAAGGATAGATGCCAGGAGGCGTTCGAAGCTTTAAAAAGGGCACATAAAAAAGTAGCTGATAGGTATAACCTTGGGCGTGTCCCTGTTTCGGTTACTATTGGGGACCTGGTTCTCAGTAAATGCTACCCACTGAGCTCCGCAGCTGACAAGATCTCGGCGAAGCTGAGTGCTAGGTGGGGTGGTCCATGGCGGGTAGAGCGTTTTCTCACCCCTGTTACCCTTCTCTTGAGTGATGTTGGTGACCCATCCATCACAAGACGAGCCCACGCATCCCAAGTCAAACCGTTCGGCATCAAAGAGTCCTCATCCCTGGTTCAGGGATGAGTATGTTTGTAAATACGTGCTGTTCAAGAGTAAGTGCTAGTCTGTAAGTTAATTGTAAGTCCCGCAAAGAGACCGCTTAGTACCCGGCGGAAAAATAAACTTAATATCATAAACTTTATGTTGGAAATTGTCTATAACTAGACTATTGTCATCTGATACCATAATTTCAGATACTTGATGGCTTGATAAAGTAGTTAATGTTAAAATTGCATTCACATTTTCAAGATAATCAAAAAAATGATATAATAACCCATTAAATTTAAACAAAGGGCATTTTGAAAATTAGGTTAAGATATCAATAGTTCAGAGTATTCAAGAAATTTAGAAAAGTACGTTGAGCTTAAGAAGATATGTTTTGGTTGAGTGTGAATAGGGACTCTTGCTTCTGGTCTTGTGTCAATCGTTCACCCTTCGTTTAAATTGACTGATCAAGGGATCTTGGTCGAACATTCTCTTAAGAAATGCTGACATAACCCTAGTTTGGTTCATAACAAAAAGACCTAATTTAAGGCGCATCACACATGACTGCAGTTCTGTACATTGGCTGAACCTAAACTAACAATCAACACTGATTAATTGTGTGTGATAAGTGCTAATCAGAATTAGTTTTCAGTGATTCAAGGGTCTGTCTACTTTTGGTGAAAAGGGGTTATTTACCTAAAAACTACACATAAATAATTTTATACACCCTACCTAAGTAATGCTTAATATTACATTAGAAAACTTTGTTCCCCTTACAGGATCAGCGAGGATGGGGTGGAAGGGGCTCAACCAAAGGAACTGCATCCCGGAAAGGGCCATCCATAAGTAGATTTTTTTATATAAAAGTGATCCCCAACATGATTTAAACGCCCCCTGGTTAAAAAGATGTATACATATCCTTAGAATAAAAATGAGCGCATTCATCGACACACCCATGGCACGTTCACTAATTCACATCAAATAACAATTGAATATAGCAAATGTTACAAATGTTAATCTTGAATGCTTCACAGATTCACGGCAGAGACATTGCACATTTACATTTAAAGGTACAACTAAATTTGAATCGTTGAACAAAAATAAAAGGCAGATAACATTTCAGAGAGCAACCATGGTTGGTAAACAGTGTCCTAAGCGTTGCCTCGATACAATAAAGGGTATTAACAGTAGCATCTCCTCATCTTAAAACAATTAAAACTGTTAATAAAGTAACTAAGAATGTAACTGGGTGTAATTTGTACATTAGAAGGTTCTACATAAATTTTAAAGTCTTTCTAACATTTACTCCTATGAAGATTACAGAAAGCTATTGGAAAATGACCAACCAAATGTAACTAATTTTATGATCCACAAATTTTGTTAAGACATGTGATAAGTTATTAGGTGAACATGTCCAGAACAAATAAACAGGTAATTTTCTTATATCGTTTAATTAGAAAAAGTCATTTTCAGGAAGTTGGTTATAAAAAATTTTGATTAGAAATTTGAAGACAGTGCTATTTACAGTGAGAGAAAAATCTGTTTCCTGCATGCTTTTGCGCATTTTTCGCGGAAACCATATTTTTGATAAAAATTACACCCAAAATTTAAGCCATAAATTTGTAGAGACTTTTTACTTTGATCTTGAAAGGAAGGATTATAAGGGCCTAACAATTGATATGACTAAAGGAAATATCTACAATAAAAAGAGAATCGTGATATTCTCATACGTTATTTCTTAATTTGTTTTGTGAAATCAACAATGGCTTATCGAGGTTCAATGTACAAGTATAGTGAGGAATAATGTACGAATTTTTTTTTAAGTCTGCTAATTGTTTCTATTATGATAACAGTAAAGGGCAATTACCATTAAGCAAGAAAAAAAAAAAAGCATTCAAATCTTGTTCCAAAATATTCAAACAAATCAATTATAATAGGTAATGTCACACCTGAATATTAATATATAACAAAAATTTTCTAATTCATCTTGATTGTACAAGATGTACCCACCATGAACAATGTGCAGTTATATATGAAAGTTTCAGAGATTTGTCTATTGAAAAATTTCATACTTTTAATAAAATAGTAAAACGATAGTGCTGGTTTAACTTACCCAATTCTATATAAAAGTAGATAGATGAACTTGCATATTATAATTGCCGATATGCATAGTGTTCAATATGCGGGAAGTATCAGGAATTTCAGGCTGTAATAAATACAATAACAACCTCCGTTATTATTCCATGTTGGTACAGTCATTAAACTGGTGGCCGCGCGAGTATAGAAATTAGTCATTTGTTTTGCAGTACTGTAGGAAATATGCCAGAAAAGGTGGCAAACTTCTAATGCAGATCGGACAATATGGGCATCCAAATATTCTGCTGTTCGTGCACTTTATTCACAGCTTGATAAAGTTGTCGGTGCCTTAGAGGAAATTTCTAACAACCCTCAATTCCATGACTGTTTTATCAGTGGTTAAAAATCTTCTCAAACAAATTAATTTTAAGTTTGTTTGTTACTTTTTTATGTGGGACAAAATACTAAATCAGATCTCCCGCGTGAATGAAAAACTACAGCACAAAGATATGACCATGGACCGTGCAGTTAGTCCCTTGAGTGGATTGAAAGATGCTTTACAAGATATCCGAGATACAAGGATGATGTTATACCGGATGAAGCATCGAACATCTGTGCTGCAACATCTCTTGAAATTGACTGCTTCTTCGTGGAGAAAAAGGGCAAATAAGAGGTGACTAACTTAGGAAGAAAGTGAGGACACTGTTTTGACAGGAAAAGAAAGGTTAAGTATGGACTTTCATGTTATTTTGGACAAGGTCTTAGAACAAATGGAGTGGCGTTTTAAATGTTTTAGTGAAGTGTTAGATTACTTTAAATTTTTTAATGGGCAAGTCTTTGCAATCTATGACTGAAGAAGATTTAAAAGCTAGCGCAAAACGCTTAGCAAATAAATATGATAAGGATCTGGATGATTCTGAAATAGAGGGGGAAATAGCTAGTTTTAAGTTTCAGGCCAGTTCTTTATTTGAAAAAAGTCAGATTTTTCAAAAGCAACCGCTCTTGACCTATTAAATTTAATCCACAAAATGTCCATAGCCACATCTTATCCAAGCTTAGTAATTGCTTTCAGATTATTTTTAACATTGCCAGTTACTAATGCATCTGGTGAACAAAGGTTTTGGTAAGCCAAAAAATAATAAAAAATTACTTAAGGTCATCAATGGGTCAAGACAGGTTAACACACCTGGCAATTCTATCAATAAAAAAGATATTGCTAAAAATATTAATTACGATGAAATAGTAAAGATTTGCTGCTGTTAAAGCTAGAGTGTACTGTAAGTATAAAATAAATCTGTTGATATTTTTAAATAATATTACTTCTACATTTTTTCATAAGTAATTGAGGTAGCAAATAATTATAAAAAAAAAGTATTCTTCATTCAATTCAAACTATTTACAATTTTTTTTCTTTACTACAACACCTATTTAAGCTCATATAATCAGCACAGGCTATTGAAAAGATTATCTATTTAAGATAGTTTTTAATAAAAAATAGTAAATTATAGTAAATATTTAATGTGAAAAAAATAATTATTTTGTTATTATTTAATACAAATTAGCAAATTATAAACGAGACAGTAATTGCAAGCCACAATAATAATTGCAAGATTTTTGTTATACAGCTAATTTTATTACATCTGCAACATCTGCTACATAAAATCTGACACCATCACCTGTTTGTTGTGACTGGGCGGACACAGGGTGGTTGGAGAAGGGGGTGGGGGGCGCCAATGTTACTGTCTGCCCTGGCGCCAATTCCTCTAGCTACGGCCCTGCTCTATCAGAAAATATTTCTTTGGGTGCTGTGCCATATCATATAAATTTGATAAAATTGCTAGAGAATTGTGCACATAGTAAAACAGATATACATGTTCTATGTCTATATGAGAAATGTTTTTCTTGAAATAATAAATTTAATTACACCAGAAAATTCAACAAACAAACAAACAATTGCTTATTTTTTGGGGAAGACATTTTCTGTTTCAGCACCTATTTATGTGAACAATCAATTTTCAATGTTCAAAATGTAGTTGAAAACTCAAATTAAGAAAAATATGTTTTAAAATCCTCATCTTTTTATTAATAGTTCAAATATTATCATTATTTAGTAGATTTAAAATGTGTACACCTGCTGCAAAAAACTTTTAGTTTATATGTTACCTTGCACTTGGTATCATTAGGCCGGTCATTTTTGGAAAACTAGTTAAAAATTATTATTTTTAACAAAACTATATATATTTAAACACAAAGTATTTTATCAGTATTTAATTAATAAACATGGGCAGGACAAAATAATTTAAATAAATTCACAACATTTCTGTTGCATTAATATTATTATTAGCACCGCGTCTTACTACCTGTTCGGGTTACGCAATGTTGTTTTTGCATAATAGCATTCAACACTCATCATTTTGGAAATA
This sequence comes from Timema podura, assembly GCA_033556935.1. Classification (NCBI taxonomy): domain Eukaryota; kingdom Metazoa; phylum Arthropoda; class Insecta; order Phasmatodea; family Timematidae; genus Timema; species Timema podura. Next base: position 78,236,875 of record JAVRXN010000008.1, on the reverse strand, counting down.
TTTATTTAACATATACATTTTTGGTGTGATTCCCTAAAAATAACATTTCCAATCACCATTTAATTCCAAGTATGTAGGGAAAAGACCGCAAGGGAGATTAAGAAAGAGATGGGAGGATCAGATACAGAAAGTGTACGGGTAAGAAGAAAGAATGGAAGTGATTAAAGTAGAAGAATGGTGAAGGATGGAGGAAGATAGGTTTTTACTAACTAATCCTGCTGGTAATAGTTGATATTTTTGAACAAAGTTTTTTTTGGATAAATATATGTAAAATAATAATAATGAGCTCATGCGTACAATAAAACTCTTACATGTCTGTGTGAGTGGCTGCCTCCCAGCTCCACGTACACAGCATCTTTGTCATACACAACTCCACCCACGCCAGAGAACGGAGCGTAAATGAGCCGCTCCTTCTCCACCAAAGTCCTCTTCTTCAGTTTATCAGGAAGCGGGCAAGGGTCTGGGAGGAACGCAACATCACGGACTCTCAATCACCGCAACCTGAACAAGTGGTTGGCCCCAATGATCACTACAATTATTTCACTCATCTACATTTGGTGCCTTGGTGAAAATAAAAACCAAGAAAATTTTATAAATGTAATTTAAAACTATTGGGGATATTGCCGGGCTGGTGTTAAGCACTCTTTAGGGTTTGTGACCAAGTATAGTTCTTGTGGCATTAAGCACTAGCCTGGATGCTCTCTCCATGGTAAAAGGAAGGAAAGAGAGGTCTGCCTGCCTCAGATTGACTCGCCCAAAATTCTAGAGGGTACCTTCAGGCTGACAGCCCCTAGGCTGACTGTCTAATCAGGCGGGTTCGAGCAGCTAGAGCTGTAGCTAAGCTCTGTAAAATTATCTGTGTAAAGGTGGGAAAAGGGGGTCCCCCAAGTGTCACACACTAAGCAGTAATAATGTGTACTCAGTCACAGCCAGGGATAAGTGGTCAGGACATTTACACGAGGTCCCCACTGGGCAACTTAGGGCCAATACTTTGGAAACTGAAGTTAAATATAAAGCTGACTTTCTGACCTCCTTCATGACGCTGGTGTTATTATGAGGGGCCAACTCCTCCCTCCAAGGACCAGAAAAAGATTGGGTGGTGAGGGGGGAGGGAGTCTCAAGCTTCTCTATGATGACAGGTTCATCAACTACCAGAGTCAGTGGACCATTGTTCACTGTGTGTGCTATAATATAAACTCATCGTCATTGTCATCATCAACTATTTCCAGCATGTGGCCAGATCAGTTTAGTAAAATGACTCCATGACTCCATATTCCTCTAGCCTTCCACCATTCTTCCTCCTTTAAAAGCTTCCACTCTTCTCCTCTCACATGCACACATTCTGTTATCTGCTCATACTGTCTCTGTCTTGGTCTCTCTTGTGGTCTTTACCCTACATAGTTCATCTCCATCATTCTCTTTTGTATTCTCTCCTTTTCCATCCTTATTACATGACCATAACATTACAGCCTTGCTTCCTCTACTATTTCATGTACTCACTGTACCTCCAATATTTCCTAGATAGCTTCATTCCTAATGTTGTTTATCATCATAGCAGATAACATGTTACTCACAAACTTCATTCCCATGCTCTTCACTTTCCTAAACTATCTTACATTCAAAGTCCGTGTTACTGCTGTAGATGTAACTATAAGTAAAAAGTATGCCCTATACACCACTTATTTACACTTCAAGGGCACTTATCTTCTCCATAGCAGGTTTCTTAAACACCTATAAAATCATTCCCCACGTTGCCCTCTTCTTTTTAGATCATCTCTAGTTCCCCCCTTCGCCTCAATAACGTTTCCAAGATTTGTACATGCTGTAACTTTCTTAGCTCTACTCCATTCATCTTTATAGCTTTACTAGGTCTTATCATCTTCCTTGTCATTACCATTTCCATCACTATACACTTCACTGTGCTCAATCTCATTTCACACTCTTTCACTTTCTCAATCGATTCCTGTACTTCCTATTCCCCCACCCTAACATCAAGTCATCAGCAAACATCATGGCTTCCATTCTTTCCTCTTTTGAGTTTCTTTGTCACTTTATTCATTACCATTTTCATTACCGTTACAAATTGTAATGGTGAGAAAACACTCCACTGCTTCACTCAGTTTCTTATTTGGAACCACTACATTTCCCCCTTCACCGTCTTAACACAACTCATGTTATCATCATACATATTCTTCCCTCTTATTACAACTCCTCTTTCCATTCCAGCCTCCTTCATCGCTTTCCAGACTTTTTTTCTAACCACACTAGCATGTGCTTTCTGCAAATCAATAAATACCATTACCAAGTCCTACCCAAATTAATTCTATCTTTCTATCAGCTGTCATATAGCAAAGATCAAGTCTATTTTAAACTTCCAATTCCTAAATCTTTACTAATCGTTCTTCCATCTTCCTTTCATTTACCTTCTTATTTTCTTTCCCAGTATTTTCTAAAAGATTTTTTGTACATTGGCACATCAGCGTTCCTCCTCTATAGTTCCTACACTTCTTCCTGTCTCCGTTTGTAAAAATCAGTACTATAATTCCCTTCTTTCAGTACCCTGTTCTGCTTCTACATCACTTTATGCACCTTGTATAAATATTGTATTCTAGTTTATATTGCAGCTCATTTCCAAAGTTATCTGGTCCACAGCTGGTACTTTTACCCGTTTCATCTTTTTAATGCATCCTCCACCTCTTTCCTCCTCTTCTGATAGTTCTTTATGTTCCTCTGCTTCACTCTCATTACTTTCCTCTCCTGGGTTGAACATCTTTTCAAATATCCTCTTCTGTCTTTATCTCTCTTCCTTCTTCATCCATCTTCTAACTTCTTGTCTTTTCTCTCTCCTTTTGTTTCTTACCTGACTATACTATACTTCCTTCCACATCCCTTTCAAGCATCTCTGTCTATTTTTCCATCCAATCCTTCCTGGCTTCTTGTACCACACACTTTGCTCTTCTCTTCTTCTCTCTACTTTTCCTCTGTCTCCTCATTCCAATTCTCAAAATACCTTCTAAATACTTTGTTTTTTTCTCCCCCGATTAATTCACTCTGTCATTCCACCAGGGTGTCTCCTTCAACTTTCTCTATCACTTGTCCTTACACACGCCTCCTTCAAAGCTCCCACCAAACTTTTTTTAAGCCTTTCTCATTACCCCACAACACTTTGAATCTCATCCATGGGCATTAGGGTTTTTGCCTTTCTTAAATACAGTATACTCACGATTATCTGGGGCTCCATGTTAACTGAGGCACTCATTCTGTCAAAGTGTCCAATTTTAACACAATATTTGTACAATAGTTAAATATTTTATACAATAGTTTAAAATTTAGCTTAACTCTATAATACAGTAACTGTAATACTTTGTAATGTAATGTGTTTTGATAAATTAATGACTTGAAACTTATAAACAATGTACACAAATGCAGTACATTCTAGTGATTTATAACCTAAAAATCCTACACGCTCCGTATCATCCGAGTTTTTTCATATCTGAGGTAGGTTCAGTCCCAATTACCTTGGTTAGTCGTGAGTCTACTGTACAATTCTCTTTCTTCTCATTTTTAAGCTTCCACGCCCTTTCCTCCCTTCTTGTTTTCCTACTTTTCTCCTTCATTCCCAACCCACTATGTTTGCCATCACCAAGCTGTAGTCACTATTTAGAGACACACTTGGTATCACAATAACGTTTAGTTTGTCTTTTCATTTCCTTGTCCATAAGGAAGTACTCTATAAGAGAGCTTTGCTCCCCATTCTAGCTTTTTTTTAGAAATATTATTTTAAATTTTAAATATAAACTGTCATTAGCAATAGCAATATTTTCATGTAATTATGAAGTATGAAAATAAAACACGAGTATATTAGTAGGTAATACAATTACTATGGCGTGAGAGACATTCAATCAAACCCATAACTAAATATATAATCAAATATAAGTCAACTAATTAACTTGGTACAAAACACACCATTTTATCATTATATTTGACTGAGTCATGTTTTCATTGGATGAACATTTACAGTTTCTAAAGCCACTGAAAGGTATTGTTTGAATACTTGGTTTATTAAAGTAAAAAAGGTATGACTTGAGTTAGTTTATTGTGTAACCAGCTTTACCTGGTATGTGGACACTGGCAGTCTTGTTCAAAGGAACTCCCCTCACAAAACCATACAAGCAGACTTTCCTGTCAGTCTTGAAGTTTTGTCTGACCACTTCAGGAGCAGTCATATCTTCCAGACGATCCACTGTGACAATAAATTGTAGAATTATAGCGTGATTGAGGTGAAAGGTGGAAGTAGAGAGGATTAATGAGAAGAGGACAGGAGAGAGAGTTGTTCTACAGGTGTGCAAGATACCTGCTATGGAGAAGAGAGGTGCCCTTGAAGTGTAAGGAAGTGTTCTAGAGGGCATAATTTGTACCCTTTGTCACATTATGCAGCAGAAACATGGAAAGTGAATGTAAGAGAGACTAGGAAATGTAGGCCATAGGAATGAAGTTTGTGAGGAACATGTTAGCTGTCACGAGGAGAAACAGATTAACACATTGCACACAGCAGCATGAAATTACATGGTAAACTGTCAGATACCGGCCAAATTTATGATATTTGAATTTTTGCTGTGAGAATACTTTTTGACATGTAATACTTTTTTATGTGTTTATTATAGAGTAATGTATGATCTTTCAGATTTTGTATGGACTTTATTTTGTACATACAACTTTTTTTTTTCATATTTATTAGCGAAAAAATTAAATAAAGATTTGTACACATTTGTTACACAAGCTAGAAAAATTTATATAAATGAATTACAAATTAAAGAATAAAAGTTAAATTTAGGCCTAACAATAATTTGCCTTAGTGTGGTAGAGAGCAAAGCAATATTGCACACAAAATGCTATATTGCAGTTTTCACAAAACCATCTAGTGCTGCCACCCAGTATTTTTTATTAGCTAAAACCGTCTTAGAAACATTTACAGAACACTATACAAGAGCGTAATTCGGTTGATTGCGTATGTTAACATTTAAAAGAGGACCAGAGTGTAGCTCGGCCATGGTAACACGCTATCCAACATATTCGGTTGTGGTGTTCAATGTGATAAGAATGAAGTTCTCCGGAAAAGAGTGGGGGTAAAAGGGAAGTACATGGATAGTAAGTAGAGGAAGCAAGACTGAGATGGTATGGGCATGTAATGAGGGTGGAAAAAGGAGGATTTCAAATAAAAATGTTGGAAATGTGTATGTAGGAAAAAACAGTAAGGGAGGCCAAGAAAGAGATGGGAGGAGCAGATAAGAGAAAGTGTTCAAATGAGAGGAGAAGAATGGAAGAATTGAAAGAGGAAGAGTGTGGAAGCATAGAGGAAGATGAGGCATTTTACTAAAATGACCCAGCCACAAGCCAAAAAAGTTGATGATTATCCTGAAATAAAGGCACCCTTAAAACAGTTTTTTGACAATTATCTTGTAAATCGTTCAGCATGTCAAAGTGTTTGTTATAACAAAATATAAACTATAAATATTGTAGAAAAATTGTATACAAAATTATGTTTTTATAGTTTTCTTTTTGATCCAAACTGTTTTCGCACAATCTCGCAGTGAAATGTTTGGAGTTTGAATGTCATTTATGGAGTTTTATATTTAATTTTTCCTATCACACCCAGGTTTGCTAGGTTTGGAGTTGCTAGGCTTGGGGATTTAGTTCCAATCTTGCCCAGGTTTAGGGATTATTTTCATATTTTACAATCATCGGTGTTGCATATGAGGCAGGAAGGATGGGGGTAGAAGAGGGCGGGGGGCAAAAAGCAACCCTGCTCGGTGCAAAATTTTACCTCACCGCCTTTGCACAGATGGAACAAGTGTCTCAAATAATCAGATTTGTTGAGAAAGTATGACTTTGTAGCAATTTTATTCCAATTAACGGCAAAACTATGAGGTAATCCCAGCGCTAATAACAAGGAAGCTGAAAGAAGAACTAAATCTTTAAGACTGCAGAGGTCAGTTGTACAACAATGCAGCAACAATGTATGAATTAATTCAAGTGTTCAATGTTCAACAGTGAATTATGAACTTGCATCCATAGCATCTTTGTTACATATAATAATAAATCTCTAAATATGATTGTGTTTATAGTGTTTATGTAAATGTCTCAGCAGTAACTTTTTTTGTACTGTGGAACGTCTATTTACATACTTTTCCTGTTCTACTCACGATAAGAGTATATTGATAGATGTGGTTAAGATTACAGTGAAGGGTCATTTTGATACAAGATAGAGCTCTAAAGAAGCTACAGTAAATGTTATTTGGAATAAAATAGACAAAGTGGTTGATGCATTAGGGTGATTGCGTGATACACTGATTGAAACCCTCGAAACACATGAGGATGTGACAATGATTATCAATTTTATTGAAAAGTTTGAATTTTTAGCTAGGCTTTTCTTCTGGTCTGAGGTTATTCTTCAATGATATGGTTCAGAGATGCCTTCAGACTAAAAAATAACATTTCACCGAGTGCAGAGTCAAATTGTAACTTTGATGCAATTAGTTGATAGCTGGAAAAATGAACGCAGTGACAAGTCCATTTCTAAAGTTGAACAGTTGTGGGGAAAATGAGAGTGACACTGAGTAGAAAAAATACATGCTGAATATCACGCTGTTTTTCACATCGCTAAAGACAAGAGACAGTTTGGTTACCTTTGTAATGCTGAATCTTTGTTAAAAGGGTTGGATATTCAAAGTCCGGAGCAGATTACTGAGCTACACGTAAATGTAATAATCTATCCCAGCTTTATTATCAAGCTTTAAATGGACTGTTTTCCAAAGGGACTCCTGTTGTGAATTTCTTTAATGGGATTAGAGGCATACAAGACATTTGCTACAGTTCTGTAAATACTATTGACATTGCCAGTGTCGGTAAGTTGCATAAACAATCTAGCAAATTAAAACTCAAGGTCATATCTAAGATCAACAATGTCTCAAGATAGGTTTATGAATCTGACAATATTTCGGTTAAAGTCACCAAAAACTTTTATCCGTTAAGGCTAAGAAAGTTTGTTTATGAGTTGTGTATAGCAATAATAATGGCAAAGTATAATTGAATAAAAATAAACTTAATAGATTTATTAAGCTTGTTTTAATTCTGTATTTTGTGGGGTGGGGTGGCAAGGTATACCTGAGAGAGCAGCCATTTTAACATTCGCCCAGGGCGCCAAACATTATTGCTACGCCGGTGCACAAGCATACTCATCCAGGATGTAAGGGTGTGTCATCACTAGGGAGCAGATTTTGCCTATTTGTCTTTTTTTTGCTTGATCGTAAAATTTAGCCAGCTAGGATATGTATACATTTAAATTATCTAGTGATTAATTGCAAACATTCTACTTGACATTAGATCCAATTTCACTATTGAAAATATAGAAAAGTATCTAATGGTTAGCAGCAAAGTTAATTGCCTGAAACCCACTTTGGGCCTAAGGTGTAGATCTCGAAATAGATAAGAATGCTTGATGGCGAGGAGAGCCAGGTTAAAATCTCGGTCAGATGTACTGAGGTTTTTTAATGGTTTTTCCATTTCTCTCTATATATAATGTGGCTACACTTCCTCTATCTTCAACCTTCCTCACCCCTAGCACATTAGCATACCTATATGCATATTATAATCCAAAAAGTGGTCTTGCAATGCTAAAAAATAAAAAATTGGCTGTAGGTAATAGCTTGTAAAATCAATTTTACATTGTTTATTGTGTGCCTGATTTTTCCTTAAGTGCCTATTTATGTTCCTAGATCCCTTATTTTTAATGCCTATTTTAAACATTTTTGGTGCCTAAGAATCTGCTGCCTAGTCACCATTCAAACAAATTAACTCCTCTAGGATGCAAGGATGTAACATCCTTCCTATGCATAAACTCACCTATGATTTAAGGATACGTCAATCTACCCAAACATCAACTTACCTAGGATGTAAGGATGTGTCATTCTCCAAGTGAGGGGTCTGAACTTCATGACCGAGATGAAGCGACTGAGATTTTTCACCTCGTGGCGCAGGTACTCTCCATGTAGCAGGCCCGACAAGTAAAACAACTTAGCCCCGGCGTATACCTCTGTCCAGAACCGGTGTTTCAACACTTTCTTGACCTGCTTTTACCTGCTTGGCACGCTTCAGCATGTCAAGGTGGGTCAACACGCCCATAATACGTGGCATACCATGCACCTGACAGAACACCCAAACACAAAATAAATTAACATATTGTAACAAGATTAGAGTCCAACAGTGCGACCAGTGCCGCTTCTCACTGTCTACCCTAACAATGCTCCTTCTTCTACCTCCTTGTTTAGCAAGTATGCAGTGGAAGTCTCATTGGCGGCGGGATTAGAGGGGCGAGGGGGAAGGAAACGCACACTTCTGGAAGATAGCCCAATATTCTAGAAATGGAGGATTCCATGTGGATAGTGAAGTGAGTGGACTGGCGTGTCCGGGAGTGGACTAGCGTGTCCAGGAGTGGGCTAGCATGCCTGAAGTGGGTGGCGTGACCAGCGAGCGGGTCGGCGAGCCCAGTGTTTGTGTATTGCGGGTCCTCGCAGTCTCTCGTGTGCAGGGACTAAAGGTGCGAATTAAGTGGACAGGTGATGTAGACATTGATTGCTATAGTTGTGAGCTGTGTTAATAGTGTACATTTTTGTGACTGTTGTAAAAATAATTGAATACTCATTATGTGTCTTACAGTTATTAATTAGTTTATTTAATTTACTTCTTTTTATGTTTTCTTATTAGTTTATCAAGTTAAAGACTGATAATTATGATTATTATTTAATTCAATGACTTTTTTTGGTTATTAATTTAATTGTAATTTAATCAGTGTATTTATTGTTTTAGTTTTAATAATCAAAACCTTGAATATTTGTGTAAATTTTCATTCTTGTTTAATCAGCGACCCACTCCAGTATCCTTAAAATAACTCGCGGTTCACGTGGTTAAGTGTGAACGGCCCACGACCCTCCCACTGGGCTTAACTGGCCCCACCCCCAAGAAATGTGTTGGATGCCCCCTTAAAAGGGGGTCCACAAATACATATAAAAACTTAATGTTTAAATGTTTTAATCTTACTACAGTTTTAATTATAAATATCATCAAACAAATATTAGTTAATGAATATTTCAAATATCACCTTCAAGATACACCTTGTAAAACTTCCAATTGTAAAATTAGCTCTGTCAACATTTCAAATACTGTACTTCTTTTCTCATACATTCTTATGGTATTGAAAAACAAAGGACGTTTCTTGGAATGAGCCGAGTAAGTGGGGTCCGAGAAAATGAGGCAAACATTTTTGCTATCGCCCTAAGAAAGGAGAGTTGGTAGTTTATGTAGGTAGGTTTACTAACCTTCCCCACCCATTAGCTCAACATACCTACTTACTCAAAACATTATTTGCTAACTATGAAAGTTTGAAAGAAAGGTCAGGGGCAGGGGGTCCGAATAACCCCTATAAAAACATGAGCTTTCTACGCCCTCGGTGAGGTGACGACACAAGATAGTCAGACTTTAAGAGGCTAAAGAATGTGGGGGGAGAGAGGATGCTGCCCACCTCCCACCATGTTCTTGGGTTAAGACCATCCAATTACTTTTGTACCATTACAAAACTTAACAGCTGTTAAATTAAAATAAAACCTGCTTCGGTAGCATAGTTAGCTAACGTGCTAGTTGAGTTGAGCTAGACTGCCGAGGACGAGGAGATTGAGGTTCGAATATCAGTCAAGTGAATTGTGGGTGGTTTTCCCTAAATGTTTTTGTTCTCTAACTCCACACAAATGCGAGTTCACTTCATTTAAATTCAATCTTCCCAATTCCTAATCCATTAGCATAATTAGTACGTAAGCATATAACCCGAATGAGTAGTAAGACGCGGTGCTAAATAAATAAAAAGAAATTAAAATACAAACATGAACAGACCACTCGAATATAAAATTTGGTTATGATAAATAAAACTAAATTTGTGAATTAAACACTCTAAGCTGGTGGTTCCCAACGTGTGCTTTATGCCAAAATCATGATCAACTTAAGGATCACTCAACATAGTGTTCATTTAACATAACATTCTATTAATGTAAAGAAACTAGTGTGTGATCAGGATTCACATAACGTAACATAACAATAAGAGCAAAATACAGGCAATATATTTGGATTGTTTGAAAAAAAATTGTTCAGAAAAATGAAACCCAGTCATTTAGGGCTGATTAGGCTACAAGTATTTATTGCGGCTCTTCAAGCATTTAACTTAAACTTTGGAATCGAACTATTATTCAATCTTAAACTTTGGACTCTAATTTATTAATTTAAATGTTGGGCTATGATTTTTTTTTGTAACTATATTAATTTTTCAACTCTAGCTTGAAATTTGATTTGATGGTAAAATTTAACTTTCCATTATTTATGAAATTATATATGATGTTACATTTTTATATATGATTTGTCATCATTCTTGGTCTTTGCAATAATGGTATTTTAGTAGGATGTCACTTGTGTGATTGAAAGTTATATAATATCTTGATTACGAGTTTGTAAAATTAACTTTGCTTTATGAACTTTCCCATTTAAATTAAATCGTTGGATTTCTGAGTTTTTTTTAATATTTGGAGTACTCGAGTTTGTAATAATAACTTATCTAGCTGAGATGTTCCTTTTGAATGAAATCTTTAGAATTTCAAAATAATTTAATTTTGTAACTATTCGAATTGATTTATGTTAACTAGTCTCAGGAATCTTTCCCTTATAAATATATAGATTGAGGTATTAATATTTTTCTCTAAGACTTGACCAGAGAGAGTACTTTTTTGTATAGAAAGACCTATTGATCTAATTGATTATTAGTTGCTGACATGAGATAGATCTTTATAACATAAATTTCAGGTTTATCAAAAAATTAGTTTTGTTATTTTCTAGAATTGGCCAGTTGTGGATTTTGCTTTATTTTATTATTTATCTTGTTTTATTGTTTGCGAGCTTGCATTCTAAGTTTTTTGGTCTATATTTCCGCTTAATGTTAATCTATGTTACTAAACCCTTTTGCTGCGTTAGTCGGATATATCCGATCTCAGCATTATATCCATTGACTGCGGAAATCAACCTACCTTTGCTGCGACAATCGGAAATAGCCATAAGAGTATTAGAACGCTTAATTTTTCATACTAGCATGCCCATGTGCCTCTGACACCTGGTGTTACTTTTGAGAACTGTCAATTACCAGCTGCTAAATCATAACAATAGTAGTACTTGTTTACTTCCACATTTCACTACTTGTAGTACAGGTGGAATATTTATATGGCAGTGAACATTGTTGAGGGATTTATTAGTGTAGTATTTGTTATATTTACCCGGTTATTCTACTGGGTTAGTAACATTTAATTTATGATTGATGAATTTGTGCCATGTGAAGGGTAATAAATATTATATTTAGTTAGTATGACAATTGAAAAATTCAATAATTCAATGAGTTTTAAAATTTATTTTATTTCTTCTAATTAATATTTTATTTTTGTTCTTTACCTCATTTAGCGATTGGTTTGACAGAAGAATAACATTGCATTTGGGTAACATGTGACATAAATAATATGGGACTTAAACAATTTTATCGATATAAAATAGATATTATTATTATTTGATTTATAGACAACGTGGTGCTGAATTTCATATTTAAAATGCATTACTAAATGAAAATTACATATTTGATTATAATCATGATCATCATGGAAATTTTCAGATTTTGAATTTTTGACTTATAGTTAGCATTTCTGAAGGTATAAAGTAAAGATTAAATACGCAGAAAAAGGGTTAAATTTCATTAGATTAGTCTATTGCTGCCCTCCTGCATGTAGTGTTTTCTGCCTTTAGTAAAATAAAGAAACTATTAATTGACTGTTTGTATCTTTATTTTGAATAATAATGGGTCCAACCCCGTGTATGTGTAAAATGTTTTATGTTGCCTACTCAAAGAGTTGAGAAGGTAACATAGAAAGAGAACCCATCGAGCCCATCCATCACATTAAGAATTTACTGAACAGTGAAGTAGTTACTAAATGTGGTATTTAAGAGACTTACTATAAGAATAAGCTATAAGGCTTTGGAAAGGCGATGTCATTGGGTTAATTAATAAATGTTGCTATATTTACTAAACCAAAGTTTTAATAGGAATGTCAAAAAATGTGTCATTAAATGTTACAGTTTGGAATTTTATTGTGTTATCTTCCTTAGTCTTATGACTATCAGATAAATATTGTTATCGGGAGATTAAAGTTAGCGACCAGATAAAGGTTATCAACCACTTTAATATTTTACGCATATTATGAACTAAATTTATCTGCCAGATAGCTATCTGTAGGATAAATATATTTCTATGCAGAAAACACAAGGTTGGTACTGTTTTTACTGGTGTGCGCATGCGTATAAACCCTGCTGCTACCACTACAACCTGGCCAGTGGCTTCAACGCTCAACATTTGTTAAATAATGGCGGCTAAACGAGTGGGAGGGAACAGATGGCATCATGTGGGCGCAGAAGCTAGATTGTCTTACAAGTTCTGATTTCGGTGTTTGCCAAAATGATATTAATAGTTTGGTACAACGTTTAAAAAAATTCATTTATTTAACTCACATTTAAATAGTTTATTTTCTTATATAACTATAACTCTAGAAATATCTTGTTAGTTTTTATAAAAGTGTGAATTAAATGTTCTAGTTTTATATATAGTTAGAGCCTGGGCATGTGCCTACCAAACACGTGAACCAAGATTTTAACCTAAAAACAGATTTTGATAGACAAAACCTCATGAAAAACAACGCACCACTGTGGCAATGCCAATTTTAACTTTCAGATAAAAGTTATCAGGTACTTAACCCTCTCGATAAAAATGTGAAGGATAAATAAATTTTATCTGGCAGATAACTTTTAACTTATCAACCAGATAGAAATATTTATTGGCCAGATTAATATTTATCCAGGTGTCATAAGACCGGCCCTTAGTGGATTGTGTGAACCCTCTATTCTGAATAATGCTTTATATTTAGGGTATGGGCCGCTTGCTGTAGTTGATGACATTAAACCTTCCTATTAAAGTGACATCTGTAACTTCTTACAACTACAGGGCAACCTGATACTTCCGGCTAGCTATTGAAGTTTAGATACACACCTATAGCAATTACTTTTTCTTAAAGTGTATTACAATTGCGTACACCCTGCTTGCTGGGAAACCTTTAGGAAAAACACCTCCGATGAAAAGGATCAAGAATGAACCCCCGTATGCTGCATAGGTAAATTATCTGCCTGGCCAACACTGTAAAGTCGAGAGAGTTAATGCATTCTTTTGTTAACTTTTATTTTTCAGCCATTACTACGGCAGTATCTGCATACAAGAGTACTCTCCCATTCACATCATCCATGTATATATGAATAAATATGTGTGTTTATTATATATACATATATGTGTATTTTTATATATGTGTCATATTTATACATATAGTATTATTCTAAGAATTTTGAGTAAGCTTTTCACAGTAATCAGTGGCAAACAAACTTTGCTAAACAGACAATTAGAGGACAGGAGTCACCAATAAGTTGGAGTGTAAATTTAATTTTAACTGACAAAACATTTAAGAACCACATAAACAAATATAAAAATTTCTCAACTGATTCATTCTAATTATTATATTTAACTGCTTAGAATTGACAGGAAAAGAATAAAAAAGTTGATTTTGAAACTAGATACTCAATTTATTTATAGTGTTCACATTATCTAACCAAGATGGAAGAATATTAATCTTGTGTGTTTAATTTATCAACAAACTGTTGCTATAGAAAAAATTATAAACATAAAATTGTAAAAGTATTATAAAACCAAGAAATTTAATTTCAGTAATTTAATAATGTGTGTAGGGATGAGGATGGAATTTTATTTTGTCTTTTGGTATTTTTAGTCATTCATTTTTATATAATAAAGCCAAAGCTTTTCTTATTTGTCTCTAACTCTATAATATTTTACCTACACAGTGTATAATATAGAACTTTAGTTTGTTTTTTAGTACTGCATCTTACTGCCTGTTTAGGTTACATGCAAATGTACTAATTATGCTAATGAGTTAGGGATGAAGATCCGACACCTTAGCTCAGTTGGTAGCGTGTCTGCCTACTAAGCTAAGGGCCCCAGGTTCGATTCCCGGCATGACCGAAAAAATTATCATTGATGAAATGTAGGTTTACTCTTTCACAGTGATTAATTAATGGCCGGGGATTAGATGTTGTGCTTGTCCTAGTATTAAGTATATTATATGGTATATGAAGCTGTGACAGGCCTAGCCAGCCGGTAGTGGAAAATATACGGCCTGAATAAAAAAATACCCAGGCCACAGCCTGGAAACAGTAATGGATATTAAAAAAGTCAGGGATGAAGACAATTGAATTTTGAGGAAGTGTATCCACATTTGGAAAGAGAAAGAGTTGAAAATCATTTTACACCCGACTGGGATTCAGACCCCGATCTCCCAGTCGTCGGCACTCTAAAATGAGAGTTACACTTTAAACCATGCGGCCACTGAAGCAGGTTTTAGTTAGTTAACTCTACTTTAATGTTAAAACATTTTTATTTCATGAATAAAATAAAGTTTGGTTTCAAAGTAAAGTATTAAGTATGTTGTTGATGGACTGACCTGACAGATATTCAAAAATTCAAATATTTCCATCTCGAAACCAAAAGAAGCATCAACTAGTAACAAAACCAAGTCAGCAACTTTTGCAACGTCAATCATGCTGTTGATGTCGTTGTTACATTCCACAATTGTAAGACGCCTTTTCTTACCTGTGAAAGAAAACAGAATAACATTGTAGAAATAAGTTTTTAATAGAAAACCAAATGGTTTAGGTTGAAGCAAATTGATGGGTCGGTAAATGAAAAATAGGGGGAAATAAATTGATTATTTCATTTTTCGATTTCTTTCATTTCAACCAAGAAAACTATAGTAAAATTAAATTAACTGAAATATAAATGTAATTAAAGTTAGACCTAATGGGTCTGTGTCAATTCAACAAATGAAGGGTGCCTTCTCAACTTTACATTTTTTAAATTTTGTTTAAACTTAGCAAAGTTATTAATCATGTTGATTTATGAACCTATGATAAATTTTACTTTCCTAGGTCAAAGTGTTCTAAAGTTGTAGGGCTTTAAAAACTGAGGAAACGTTACATTTTCAGTGAATAACAAGTATTGAACTATTAAGATTTGGAGTCTTAACTAATATACAAAGATATATATCTATAAATAGCTTTTTTTATCCATAAATAATCAAGTTTTAATAATATTTATATAGCCTTATCATTAGAACACGAATGAGATAATGGATATTTTTGTACTTGCCAGCAACCTACACAGATAGAAATAAAATTATTTCACAATCAATATAAGTGTATTATTTGACAATTACCTGATCCATGTCCACTAGTGGCATGGTTAAATATACATATTAATATGCACATAATATCATATGTATTTAAGAATACAGAGAATTGAGAAAGTTGGGTGAACAGAAATCACGGTTTTAGTGCAGTTTTTATCTTTCTTTATTCATGTATTAAATAAGCTAGCATTCATTTCAAAGCAGCTTTTTTGTTAAATTCCATCAAAATTCATTTCCAAAGTGTCTTGAGTACAGCTAGGCAGTTGAGTAGAAAGAGATGTAGCAAGATGATTGATGTTCTGGTTGTGTGTAAGATAGTCAGTTTTATACCCTGTTTGATAGCATTTGTCAAGTCTGTCTAACAAGGATCATAATTTGATCCGTATGAATTATGTTTGGAACGTTTTCTTTTAATTTTCTCTATCAATGATAAAACACCTGACTGAAACTATGTTTCATCTTCATCGAATGATTTTAGGGCTGGCAGAATCCCTTTGAAAAATAGTAAGTTTGGGTTTTCTGGTTCTTTTAGCATGGAATTTGAAAAATGTGACATTTTGTTATCCAACTCATCGATATTTCATCTTTATATCCCTTACAATAAGTTTGGGACCAGGAGATACTTTGACTATGGTTTTTTCTGTGAATTTTTCCTTTCTTTGAAAAGTCTGTTTTTCTCCAAATACATTATCTATCTTTTCCGGTAAAATAATCATTAGTTGTAGTTTTACTATCTTCATCTGAAGAAACACAATCTTGTTCAGACTCACTAATATGGTCACTTTGAAATAAAATTTCCTCATCTTCAACAGAATCAGCGCTATCAATGTATTCTTCGTCATCTGACAGCTCCTGCAATATTTTACCGATTTATTCGGGAGACATAATTCTAAATAAATAAGAATTCATTTGAATTCTTGTCTTTTATAGATTTGGCAATTTTTAAACCCAATTGGTTATAACAGAGTAGCAAATAATAATTGAATTATTTTTAGGACAAAACAAGATGTAAATTCAATAACTATGTATTATATAACCTTGAAAGGAATTGAGCACAAGCTTCATAGCTCTAGTAAAAATAAAAAACAAAAATACCCAACAAATAGGGATAATGAGATTTGCACAGAAATGTATTCATTTATGAAAAATCAATTAGATAAATGTATAAACTTACGTGACTTGAGCGAGCGCGTGGGGTATGCAATACCCCAGTAATACACTCTTTCAAATAAATTCAATTTCCAGACGAACTAATTGATTTCACTGAACACCAACCATACCGACCGATAGTCAAGGTCACACTGAAGGAATAGACAGAACACGTCCGCCAGGCGCCTGAAAGTGCTACCACACACTAAAAAAAAATTTGAGTACTTTATACCCCAGCACGCCTGCTCGAGGGTTAAATTAGGTCCCCAATGATTTCAAACATCACGTTTTATAACACTTTAAATAAGTGAGTTTTGGAACTAAACTAGGAAACTTACCAGACACGAGTGTGACTGGCCCTCTGATGCTGGTCAGTGGCTGTTTTGTGAAACTCTTAATAAGGCATTGGATCAATGTGGTCTTGCCAACTTTAGGAGGGCCAACCACCGCAACTATTACCGGGGGTGGCTCAATCGGAGTTCTGTCGACTAAGGGAATATGCTGTTTTTTTGTCTGGATATCTTCTTTCCTGTAACATACAAACAATATGATGAATCCAGCACAAGTTGAAACACTTAATTTGGCCTTGGCTATGAACAAGCATGTTGAGGCTGCATTAACAATTGGAAATATTGGTTCAGATCATTATGATGAGAGGCAATGTAATATTTTACTTAACACAAAAGTGAGTAATATATGAATGATCTGGAGTTCAATGATAGCTAGTGTTTCCGCCTGTAATACAATGATTAAAAAGGCCTTAATATTTTGTCACTAATAGTCACTGCATAGAGAGAAATGCCTGCTTCTGTTGCTGCTTGGTTTAACAGGGTGTCCAGTCAAACTATTTTTAAAATTCCCTGACTTTTTCAAGTTTTCCACTTACTAAAGTAATAATATTTTAGACATATAACCTACACATTTTGTAATTGTGTCACTCTATGAAGGGTTTAAAGGATTTCAGCCTAATGAATGGGTCATTGGGTAGTGCGATCTAACGTTAGATTTCAGTGAGATCATATTGTGACATTAGAAGATCACCATACATGTGCTAATGACTCATCAACTTTGGTTAAAGACACAGGGTAGACGATTGGAAAGGTGACACAAAAATCACACAGTGACTCTGAGAATTGAGATTATACTCGACATGGACAACTGTACCAAATGAGATTCGAGGTGATATTAACTGGAAGAGAAATGTTATTTGATTTTTGTGTATTCTGTTGTGTATTCTGTTAGTGAGTATGCGAAATTCCAAAACATAGCTTTTACATGACTTTCCTGTGGCCATGCAAATTTCCTGAATTTTCCCTGTTTTCCAGGTTTTTCAAGTAGCTGGACACCCCGTCTAAAGTGTCACTCACAATAGACTGGCATGCCGATGACAGGAAGATCAGGCTTTTAATCTCAGTCAAGTAATAGTGCTTTCCCCTAAATGGCTTTCTAATTTCCCTCTAGGCAAATCCAGGTACATTTACTCTAAATTCAATCTTTCTTATCTCTAACACATTAGCGTAATTAGTAAATATGTGTATAGCCCAAATGGGCAGTAAGACACGGTTCTAAAAAGAAATGAATACAAAATAAAAAGTATGTATATATAGCTTAAGACAATGGAAAATAACATTGAAAGTAGGTTATAGATAGTCTTTTTTTTATATCAGTAATCCAGTACAAGACGACCCCACCTGATTTAACTTGACCAATGTGTAAAAAATGTGATTACCTAGTAAAGAAATTCAAGAAAGTAATATATTTTTTTTAAAACTTGAGCCTTTGTAATTAAAATATGCATTAAAAAAAAGGACCTACCCGCTTTGATGGCTGCATGGTCTAAGGTGCTACTCTTGCATAGACTATACTGCCGATGATGAGGGGGGATCATTGTTCGATCCCGGTGAGATGCACCGAGGGTGGTTTTTCCTAAATGGTTTCCCAATTTCTCTCTCTCTCTCTGTAAATGTGGGTACACTTTCTCCATTATCAACCTTCCTCATCCCTAACACATTAGTGTAATTATTAGTACATAGGCATATGACCCAAATGAAAAGTAGGAGACAGTACCAAAAAATAGGACCTACTTTACTCCTCTGTAAAATTAATCTTTTAGAATCAATAAATGGATAGGACTACTGTATTTTTTATCTAAGTTTGCCATTTATAACTGTTGGACATATCATTAAAACAATATACATTTCAGGCCTAGACTTACTTATAACTTACCTCCTAAAACGCCTTTCTGCTTTCACAGCAGAGTTGAAGGTAAAGGCTTTTGGGTTGCGTTGTTTGTCTGATAAATTTTGTTCTTTGGTGGATTTAGATTTCTTTTTCTCAGCCTTGCGACCTAAAAAGGACCATCCATATTAGTTTGTACCTATATATTCATCCTTCCACTTAAAATTATAGTGAGACATTTAGTAGTCATAGCTAGGACACAACACTAGAATGTTTTGCTGAGGAAAATATAAAAAGATATTTTATGAGTTCAATTACAAATTACAATATACACAACACAGGGTGGCTACAAAATATATTTTACAAAATTCCCTGACTTTTCCAGGTTTTCCAGGCAACATTTTTCAATTTTCCCTGACTACTTTTTTCCAGTTTTAATGATGGATGATGACTTTTGTTATTATTGATCACATATTAAAAAAAGTTTGTATCTACTTAACATAAACGGTTTGATCAGTTATTTAAGAAATTAAAATGTTATTTTATTTAGGTATTATTAACTTTTGTTTTAGTGTTTAGTTGCGAAATTAATGGGATATTTTAGATATATTTTTTAATTTCCTGACTTTTCCTTATATTTAGTTAAATTCCCTAACAATTCCCTGTTTTCCCTGTCATCCAAAAATTCCCTGACTTTTCCAGGTTTTCCCTGTCTGTAGCCACCATGACAACAACAAAAGCAAATTTTCCAATGATGACAAAATTAATATATTAAAATTATTATTTATTTAGTAGTTTACAACAAAAGCAAATTTTCCAATGATAACAAAATTAATAAATTAAAATAATTATATATTTAGTAGTTCAATAAATTTGGGGCTGAAACATGATTGGCCAATTTTTGAAAAACAAGTTTTAAAAAAAAAACCACTACTAAGCAATCTAAATAATCACACTAATCACATAAAGTTACTGATGTCAAAATATTTAATAGGATCATAATAAATTAAATTTAAACCCAACTTTTGGCACCTATTTCAAGGGTTATTGTTCCACCATATTAATTAGCATTTCCTAGAATTAGCACAAACCAAACTAAAATAAAATAAACTTAAATAAACAAAACTAACCTAACTTTAGCTGACGTTCGAACAAATAAAACTCATACTTTTGAACAAAAAGAACACATATTTTAAAAATATATTTTAAACTATCATAAAACTAATTAAAAGTAAACAAAACCAAACTAATCCAGCCTAGCCAAACCTAACCTTCAAACAAGTAGAATTAAAGGTTTAAAGCTTTAAGCTAGTTACAATCTACTAATTTTTCTGCAAAGTTGGCTGGTGCAAGTTGTAACTGTGTTTGTGCCCAGCGGACCCAGGCGTTTTATACAAGTTAAACTGACGAACCTAGGGCGTAGGCGGAGCATGTAGCCACCTGGCAATGACGTACACACCCTCGCAAGCCATGCTCAAATCCGCTCAGTACACTTGGTGGTCTAGTTTAGAATGGAGTTGAATGGAGGTCAATGGATGCAACTCTTCACACAGAGCCATTCTCATCAAGCAATGTTCCCCAGGCGTGGTATGTCACAAATTATGTTATAACATTAACATATATAGTTAGATATTCATATATATTTTATTATGGGAAGTCATTTTCTCTAACTGGTGTAGTTTGTATGAGCAAGGCCTGCTAAGCTTGCTACAATGTTTGGTTAAAGCAGTTGAACAAGTTTTAGGTGAGAAAATTTAAGAAATTCTGTTGTCAAACGACAGTGTCAAGGCATAGATCGGTATGATGCCAAACAACATCGAAAAGCAGCTGGTTTGCGGGATTAAAAACTCTCCCTATTTCATTCTCCAATGTGACGAAAGTATCAACATTGCTCAATGCTGTCAGTTGCTTGTTTTTGTTCATTTTTTAGATGACAATAACATAACTAAGGAAGAATTGTTATTATAGGTGGGTGAGCCTCACTGGATTTTGTATGAATGGAGCTCCCGCTATGCTAAGATCGTGTTCGAGCTTAGCAGCTTTGATGAAAGAGAAAAACTTATCCACATTGACAACACACTGCCATCGCCAAGCATTAAAGTCCAAAATGTTGCCGGAAGACTTGGCCAATACAATTAAAATGGCCATAAAGATGGTGAATGGTGTCAAAAGTAGTGCGGTAAACACTCCTGTTTTAAGAAAAATATGTGCAGTCTTGGATGCAGAGCACAAGGCCCTATTTTATCATACTGAGGTTCGTTGGCTCATCAAAGAAAACATGTTTGAATTCTTGTATGAGTTAAGAGAATAGTTGAAAGTGTTCTTTATCGAGAAGAAAATGCAACATTTGTTGGAGCAGTTTTGTGAACCAAAATTTGAGATGTAAATGGTATATTTCGTGGATACTTTTGCCCATTTGAAGTGGCTAAATTTGCAACTACAGGGTTATGGAAATGAAAAGTTGGAAGGTGTCGCCAACATCTTTGTGTTTGAAGACAAACTTGGTGCATTTCTATGCAAAATTGATCTGTGGATTGACAAAGTTTGAGATAAAAACTATTTTGCATTTCTGCCGTTGAAATCCCTTGATGACAAGACCTATGCTACCATCACAGACAAGCTCCAACATAATGTGTTGAGTCCCTTACAAATACTCAAGGACGAATTCACCTGTTATTTTACAGAATATGGTAAAAATAAAAGTGAAGCCATTAAGAAACTAATTCATAATCCTTTCAGTGTCAAGCCCAAGGACTTGCTTGATGAAATCCAAGACGAGGTTATCGAACTTCAAAACGATAGTAGCTTCAGATACCTTGAATCTGGTGTAAACATGGAAGAGTTAGGTTGTAAAAAGGTGATTTCGTACCCAAACATTCGGCATACAGTATATTATGGTGTTTTTGACAACCTTTTTGTGTGAAAAGGAATTCTATCCTTTACTTTTGATCAAAAACAAACAAATAAATCATCTGTATGCAAGCAATAACATGAGATTAGCTTTGAGCAAGAGTATCACCCCAATAATTTCACAGGTAATATGAATTCAAGCTCAAAAATCACTGAAAATCTTAAGAAAGACATTAAGTCAAAAATTATTATGAAAAAAGTAATGTAAAAATATGTGATTTTAAGTAATAATAATAATAATTATTATTATTATTATTATTATTATTTTCCTTAGTTGCCTGAAGTCATTAGGCCTAGGCTAGAGGTCTGCGCCCTATTGTTGGGAACCACTGGTATGGGTGGCAAAACATGTTAAATTTGTCATAATACTACATTTTAAAAAAATTAAAGAATTCTGCCCTCTTTGCGAACTATTTACTCTCTTATTTTCTTCTACAATAAACCAATAATTATACCAGTAACATAAATTATGTGTCTGTGTATTGTTCCCTTTTTGTCTAGTATTTATTTTATTTGTTTATTTGAAGTATTTAATGTGCAATTTCTGGAATAAATGACTATATCAGCACACGGGAATTTCTATGAGCAAGAGCGAAAGGGCCTACCAATTTTGCTGGGAAAGGTATTTTCACATACTTTACAGGATTCTTTTGGATGCCACAGTCAACTGGTGGCTTAACTTTCCCTCTGAAGGAAGTTGTGTTATGGCTTTTTTATCGCTCAAGAAAAATTTGTCGGCCCGGGCTGGTTTTGAACCCATGAAAATTGGGTCCTGAGACGAGCACTTTACCCCGAGACCACCTAGATCGATTATTGTCTAATACAATAAAACAATAATCATACCAGTTTTACTTACAAGCCAAGTGTATTTGTGTGCTTGCTATCAATGTTAAAGCTCTTTGTAGTGTTTTTACTTTCTCTCTATCTTACAGGTAGAGAAAGTATGGTGATCGTCAAAAAAATCGAACTCGAGATTTTGATGAATCTTGACGTTTCATGACTCTCTGAATCCGAAAAAGTGGTTTTTGAATTTCCGTCTGTCTGTCTGTCTGCACCTCCAACTAGAGCCTAAACTATGTTACGGATTGAGCTAAAACTTGATATCTATGGTTTTCATAGGGTTGCCCCGAGGGGTTTTTGGAATTGGATATCCACCCCTAAAATTAAGGGTAGTTTACTGAAGGGAAAAAAGAGAAAAAGTCAATTTTCTCAAAATCGGCTCTAACGATTTTGATTAAATTTCATTTATGAACATTAATAAATATTCCAAACAAAATGGCTGCTCTCAATATTTCGGCAAAATGGCTTTAAGGGCTCCGGTCTGATGTGTAAATTAACATTTTTTTATAATAGATCCGAAACTATTTGAGATATGAAATTACTTAGCATTACAAATATGTATATATATTTATAATACAAATATTTTATCCGAAACATATTTTTATAAAATCAATAACTTTCAATCTATACGCAATTATATATATTTTTTTAACTTTTTGGACATTAAAGTTTAAGTATTGCGACCATAAAAATAACTAACCTGAAATTTTAATGGATGTCGACGTCTCATGACCCCCCGAACCCTAAAAAATAGTCTTTGCAATGCCGTCTGTCTGTGTGTCTATTAAAACTTAAAATTAAGAGTAGTTTTATAAAGGGCGAAAAGAGAAAAAATAGGTTTTCTCAAAATTTGCTCAAACTATTTTGATTAAAATTCGTATCTAGGTATTGAATAAGATTATAAATAAACTGGGTATTTTCATTTTCCTATAAAAATGATTTTTAGGGTACTTTACAGAAGCGCTAATTTCCGTATATTCACAACTATTTGAGAAACTAAACAACTTATCATTGCAAAATTGTATGACTATTAGAAATAAAAAACTTTTATTTGACATATATTTTTATAAAAGCAACAGTTTCTGAGATATTTGCAAATATATTAATACAATTTTGTGAGCTTTAGTTGTAAACATATACTACTTAAGTCTTAACGCAATAATTCTCCAATGCCATAGAGTAATTAAATATAAGTATCTAAAAAAGTATGTTATTTTTCCTTTAAACTCTTAGGAGAAATGTTTGCACAGCAATGATCTATCTCCATTTTAGACTCAATAGTCAACATCTACATTTTTTATTGGTCAAAATGTATAAATGAATAATTAAATATCAATGCGATGACTTGAAGATGTGCAACACCTTATAAAATGTTAAAATTTTAACCAGAAATCGAAATTTTAATACGAAGTGTTGACCCTTGTGTACCCAATATTAATCTTTTTTATTTCATTATTTTGTAACCCCCTCCTTTATTTTTCTCAAAATTTTTAATAAATAGTTCTAATCTTCTTGTAAATGTCAACCCAAAATTTTTTTTTACATTCTAAACAAATTAAGCCTAGTTTATCAAAGGTTTTAGAAGATTGTTTTTGATTGTAAGGGAGAAAGTAATTAATCTAGATCTAGTGTACATGTGTACCAAACCCACTTACATAAGAGTAGCATTTAAGGGGAATCATGCACGTTATAAATTGGTCATGGGCTAAATTGAATTACAAATGAGTAAATATGGTCAAATGACCCACTCCAAGAAACCCTTTCCCTCCTAAAACACTGAAATATATCTGCTTTGGTTCTATAATAACTCATTTCAGGGTTAAGACCTATGTTACTAATATGCTTAAAAACTACCCTGCGATAAAAAATAAAAGGTTAGGCCTACTTGAGTCCTTTTACCATAGTAAATAAGCAAATAATTATTATCTTCCGTGAGAGGGGAAACGCTGGTCAGAAAGTGAAGTAGGGAAAGTGAGAGAAATTAGTCATTCAGACAAGAATAGCGGGTAGTTAATATTCCCTCCTGAACCCACAGGTCAGATCCATTAGTTGTATGTGTAGAAACAAAACAAAAAGATTGGGAGGCACGGGTTTAAATCCCAGCTAGGGACAAGTGATGTGTTTTTTCATTTATTGTTTTGAAATTAACATAAAGATTAATTAGATAGTTTATAGTTAATAAGCAGTGTTTTAGTACCGTAGCTACTCGACTCGCTTAAGGAGAATCGTGCATCGGATTATTTTCGAGAAAACATTTTTTTTCTTCAGCAAGACTCATTCTAATTGTGTTTTGATTTTAAATATGTATATGTATTTTTTTAAATTTTCAATTTGTTTTAAAATCTGTTTTAACTGATAAAATTTGATTAATTTTTTTTCTAAACCATAATTTCTATGTATTTGATTTTTTATTTGACTTAATTACTTACTTTAGATTAAAGTGTACATATTTCAATACTATAGCCTAAATACTTTTTAAATGATTAAATATTACTTCCACATCTAAAAATAACATTTTTATAAAGTAGTTTGTAATTATTTATTTAATTTTTATCTTACTGTGTTAAGGTTTCAAATTTATATAAAATTTCTGGTGGATTAGTTGTGAACTACCAGATGTTTGATTATTGCCTCTAAGAGATCGGCTTTTAAAACTTTTGATGAATCCATCTTGTGGTGTAAATAGCTTTAACACATCACTTCACTTAATACATTTATGCATGGATCTTCCATGTTTGAGTGACTCGACAATACCTGAAACTAGCGGAGAATTTAAGAACTTGGTTCTAACACTTAGAGTAGACAAATATCCCTCTCCTCTTCCCACTTATTATTATCTTTCACAGTTTGAACTTGTGATGGCTGATGACAGCACTCCCAGCTGTGGACACCCCCACTCAAACAAGAATATCAGTTTATCCCATCTCGTGTTGCAGTTCTGAAGCTCATCTGGTCAGATCATTTCACTATTTAGTGATTCCATAATTTAGCTTCAGAGTAGTAGGTTGCTCGTACACTTTCAAACCTTAGGCCTACCGAAAATCTTTTAGAGATTTTTTTTAATATGGCAAAAAACCCTCCACTGAGTCATATTCACGAGAGGAACAAATTTTCTAAATATGGTCGCTAGATGGAAAAAGAAGCTAACTGGAAAGTAACTGTTTTTTAGTAAATATATATCTATGTGGAATATCCTAAATTTGATAAACAATGTCATTCTTGTTTTAAAGATAACATATTTTATTTATAAATATTTTTGTTTGAGAGAAGTCATTGAGGAAAATAGCAACATTATGACAATTTTTAGTTTGATCCAGTCGTGTCACCACAGCTTGGTACATTTAGTCTTCGTGAACCAGCGTGACATGAATCAAGCTTTTATTATTCAGTTCCTGACTAAACTTGACATTGCAAATAACAATAACAGATACTATCACAAGGTGTACTTTAAAAGTAATATGTCAACAATGATATAAAATTTAACTCTATAAAGTATTAGGCTACTACATATCCATCACTGCTCAGGCTCTTGGCTTTTTGCTAATGTATATGAAACCATCCTTTATAATTGTATCATTGACTTCAAAGCTTTACTACACATTTCTAAACCCAATGTATCAATTAATAGACTTATAACATTGTATACAAATTAGAACGTATTTTGTGTGTTTGTGTGTCTTCTGTGTGTTTAAGGATGTGTGTAGGCGCTATACAGTGCCTCCAAAACCAAGATACCTAGAAAGCTTAAATCCTACTAATACAATATATAAATTAAATATTATCTGTCTGTGTGTTATTTAATCACACCTAAATCAATGTACAGTTTTGGAAACATGGACAACTAAAAATGCCAGGAATGTAGTGGGATTACTCTAAATACCCCATTAATTCTTAAATATTTGAAATTTCTAATTGGAGGCATCTTAGTATTTTTTCTAGAAAAGTCCAAAAGACAAAAATTGAATATGGCGGATTCAAAATAACCAATCAAATTAGGTCAGAAACGTTGAAATGAATTATTCCTTTTTCTAAACTGTAGTTGTTACAGTACTATGTAACTTTAATTTGTTTTTAAATGTTTAACAACCAATTATTAATACTCTGTCACTCTTCTTTCACTATTTACTAGCAACAATAAGCAAGAATTCAAAATATTGTGTATATAGAAGTTAACCTTTAAAATAAATTTCAGCTTTTGACACATTTTTAGAGTCTATCTCTATTCTGACATTGTATTTTTAGTCAACCTACTTTTAATGTTTTGTAACACAATTTAAAATAATAAATCATTAATATTCAAACATAATTTAAGATTTGATTGTTTTCCCTAAGGTTAATTTTATATAAAACTAGCTGAAATACCCATTCTTTGAACAGCTGGAGCTCTATTTTAACATTTCTTATATTTGCAGCATAGTTAGTTGTATTTTGCCCTAGACCTTCTTGCCACATTTCTGTTTTCTACCACACATAGATGTTGTTTATATTAGTTTTGAAATTTTTAACCCCTTCTCTCATTTAACCAACTCCTCCTTATACATTAAAAATTATTGAAATTACTGGGTTCTCTGGAGTAGTCCATTTAGTTTCTTGCAAAATTTCAATTTCAAACCCAAATTGAAGCTTTTTATCTAATTTAATCCGCCCATTTCCACATGTCCCATTTTGAGATGCAAATTATTTTTACGAAGTATTTAAAGTAACCTATGGTTTACAGCTATGCCATATTTTGGCCTTCTATCTATTTGATAAGTGGGAAAATTAGTGGTGAGTGAAGGCTTTTGCTTTTTTATATAGAGAAAATATATCCCCCAACCCCAATTTCACAGAGTCTCTTTTAAAAATTTGAAATGATCGAACCTTTTTGGTTATATGGAGTGGTCCCTTTAACTTCCTGCCTAGTTTTATTTCATAAGTTAAGAATGATTTTATTATCTGGAATGGTAACCCCCTTCCCCCAATACTCCCCAATTTCCGGATTCCCATTTTGAGATTTTCGTAGTTTTTGTAAGTACTCTCTGATGTACAACTATGCCAAATTTTATCCTGCTAGTTATATGGAAAGTGGGGAATTAGAATTAGTGAGTAGGTTTTATTTAAGTTTGAACGACCACCCCTCCCCCATTTCCTTAGTATTGAACTTAAAATTTCATAATTTAAGACTGGTTTTATTATTTGGATTAGTAACCTTACATGTGTGCCAAAATTAAATTTTCTACCTCCCCTTAAAGGATTTTTTAAAATTAATAGACCCCCAATATCCCACCCCCTCAATTCCCGGATTCCCATTTTGAAATTTGCTTAGTTTTCCTAAGTACTCTCTGATGTACAACTGTACCAAATTTCAGCAAGTAGGAGAATCTAGTGATAAGTGAGTAAGTGAGTGAGGGCTTTCACATTTATAAAAAATAACAAAGCTAAGCCAACTTTATGATTCCCGGTGCGAAGAACTGATGCACCAGCTATGCAGTATAATATTATAAGAGTAAAAACACATGTCTTAATTTGAAATGATGGATATAGGAGGTATTGATCTTTAATTTATATTATATATTCATTTTGAGATAAATTTATTCATTCACCCACTCAAAGTATGCCAACTATCTCTATCCTGAGCTAGTTCTATCCAGTCCACCTCACTACATCCTATCACTTTCAGGTCCATTCTGATGTCATTCTTCCATCTGCGTCTAGGTCTTCCCAATGTTCGGGAGAGGGGGGAACCACTTAAGAATAAACACCCTTAGTACACTAAAGTGCTACGGATTTATTGCCCGCGATTAGCACCAATTAAAGTGATATGAAGATTTATTTTGTGATATTGCCCTGTGATTGAGCCACTATATAATAGATTCGTGATTTTTACGTGAACAGCAATATCGGGTTTTACGATGATGCGACGCAGGCATGCCTTACTGCGCACTTGAACAAGGTTATGTGATCTGATTAATTCTGCTATTTAATCTTTTTTAATGAATAAGATTTTCGATGTTGCACACGATTTATTTAGATGATTATACCTTCAGTACTGAAGATATGATATTAAGTGATACAGTTATTGTTAAATTACAGATTGTTTTTCTTTGATTTTACTGTGTACTCTATGGAGTTAAGTTACTGGCATTGTCTTATATTACCGGCACTTTGATATTCAAAGACTGATGGATTCATATGCACAAGTTGCTTATATATGACCTACTCCCTTGGACCTCTTGTTAGCAGTGTCAAAACTAACTAACAAAAAAACTCCTGGCAACCTGATGTTATGAAACCTGGCTTCATATTGGGTAGAGGGAGCCAGCGTCATAAAATCCTTCTAATACAACGGAGTTGATCTTTTAAAGAAAAAAAAAAGTTTTAAACGTATTTCATTGTCATTATTTCTAGACGCGTGATTTTCCATGGATGGAGTATTAAAAGGAAATTTTACATACAATATTTTAAGAAAAATACACTTCGTCCATGGCTTTTTGTATACGAGAGGGGTCCAAAACAGTATCATTACAACACTCGGCCGGGATTCGAGCCTCAACTTCCCCATTACCAGTAAACTATACAAGATGAGCTTGATGTTTATTCTGTGTGTTGGTAATAAATAAATCTATAAATCATTTATAAAGGCAGTTTTTACTCTTGTATATCTCTACTCTTCATTTAACAAATTAATATAAAGTCTGTTCATGATAGGTTTTTTACCTAGATGACAGTTCAATTATCATATGTTTAGGTTTTGGGTTGCCAACACTTGTAAAACATCACTGTTTTGCTATAAATGTTAAGTTTTTTTAATTACATGTCATATTTTACATTTAAAAATGTAAGATTACAACATTTATATGAATTATAAAATAGCTAAACCCTTATTATAATATATACACATTAAGCTCAATAAACATACATAGGCCTACATGCTTCGATGGCCACATGGTCTAAGGCACTAATCTTGAAGTAGACTAGACTGATGATAGATAGGAAGATCAAGGTTTTAATCTCGGTCAGAAGTAGGCCTACTCCGAGAGGTTTTTTCTAAGTGGTTTTCTACTTCTCCCTTTACACAAATACAGTACACTTTCTTTTAATATAACCTTTCTCATCCCTAAAAACATTAGCGTAATTAGTACATAGGCTTATAACCCGAACGGGTAGTAAGACGCGGTACTAAAAAAAATACATGCAGACCTATTTAAAAATCCATAAACTCATGGCACACTAAAATAGCTTTTAAAGGAAATAAAAAATATTATAAATATATTTTTTGCAATCAAAACACAATGAGAATCAATTTCGTTGAGATTTTTTTTTCTAAAGTTCCTATGCACAATTCTCCTTAAACTAGACTTATATTTAATAGTATGTACTTTAGTAAATTATTATTACCAGAATGACGCTCCCTATGTGATTTCTTCTTCTCCACACCATTTTGCTCTTCCATTACGAATTAAGAGTCAGGAACGACCCAATCTTGCTTCTGTTTATACACTTAGAGAACCTTTCAAAAATATTTTAAGTCGTAAATGGCATATCTCTTCGATTAAAAATGCACTCAAAAACTATAGCTTCTTCTTCAAACAAAACAAAACTTTTTTTTAGAAAGGTTTAACATTTTCTTAGTGCTTTCCCAGTTCACTAACTTAAACACGTGGATCAAAGCTCCTATAACTCGCCATTTCTTGTTTATTATCAAATCAAGAATTTCATTGTTATAAGTTGGTAGTACAAAATTAGGATCACGAACAAATGACAAAAGGTTATCTCACTCAAAACATTAAATAATATTTTTTATTTATAGATAACACTAATAGTTTTATTAATGTGTGTGTATTTGTTCAAAACATTTATCTTAAGATAGATATAGTTAGAATTATATCAATAGGTTTGGAGATTTTTCTTTCTACACTATGGTCTAGTAGTCAACGTTCTTGGCTAGATTCCAAACGGTTACAGAAGTTTTTGGATTTCCTCTTTAGTTCTCGTGATCTGACATTGACGCCAAAACGAGCTAGTACCTATCTTATCACGCGCACAATTTAAATATAGTATAGAAGTTTGAGCCACAAAGCTTTGATTTTGTTTGAAGTAATATGGATATCAGAGAAAATAATTAATAGCTTTAAAAAATCTTAATTTTAATAATCATGGCTACTACAATAATTGTTTACTAATAAGTGTAAAACATTTAAAGTTGCTTCGTAATGCTAAAGATATGTTCTCTTTAGATAATTTAGCTCTGTACACTAGAGGTGGCAAGGGACTTTATACGCATCGTATTATATTTAGATTGTAAAGCTATTATTATAAATAAAATACATTAGAGCAGTGGTTTCCAGCCTTTCACGCGGTTTTACCCCAATTTTTGTTCCTGGGACTATCACGACATCTTGATCGTCTACAAGCATTTAAATCCTAGTGTTCGATTATTATTTTTTTACTGAACTCACGGCTATCAAAATTTAATTATAGTTGCTAGGTAGGTAGACTTTAGAGGAAATGTATCCTTATTTACTTGGAGGGAGAAGTGAAAACCATTTAGGAAATTTCACTCCCTGTACACCCGGCCAAAATTTGAATCCCAACCTCCCCGTCCCCCAAAAAAACCAAATGAGTGGGACGTTAAGCCCGCGTGCCCACAGATACTTGTTTTAATTACTATAAATTGCATATATAATAACTATACGGATGTGACTATGATGTTGCAAAAAAGAATGATCCAACACAGTTGGTATTTTGGATTGTATTGTATCAGCACGCCCCGCCCAAATACGTACTGTGCTGCTACAGTCAGCCTAGTCAGAGGGGTTGTATAGCCAAAAGAAACACAAGTAGTTTTTATCAGCTTAACAACTTACATTTATATTAATTCAGATTTTGCAACTTCTTTTGCACCTATAGTAATTCTAATTTCTAATAGATGGACAAAGTAATTATAAAGCTATATAAGCTCATCATGTCCCGTGACCACACCCGAACCACACCATGACCCAAATATGGTCGCGATCCCTTGGTTGGAAACTACTGTGGTAGAGTTAAGGGGTAGTAAGGCACTAGAAGGAATTCGTGTTTGACTCCTTTTGGGGTGACCTTTTTAATGATTTGTCTGTATATTAAGACCAGTAAAAGATATAAGGACATTTAAAAATGAAGAGAAATAGGTATTTTTAAACTAGGCATACAAACGAAACTAAAGAATTGTGATAATACCACCATTATAAAAAGAGTACATGATTGCGCAAATTCACCTCCTCGTATTCCCGCTCTCCCAAAACACACACACACACACACACACACACACACACACACACACACACACACACACACACACACACACACACACACACATTGCACCGAAATGTATTTGATCTAAAATTATATTTATTTCATAACCAAGCAAATTTAAATACTTTAAAAATTTTGAGCAATCAATTATTATGGTTGGTAATATGTATTTAATTAATAAGCTCCTATTTTTGTTGTCGTAATTAATTTATCTACTCACCGTATTACCGAAAACCATCACATGAAAACGTAGTAGTTCAAACTAAAACTTTTACTTGATGTGAGTAAGTGTTAAAATAGGCAATTCTATACAAGGATATTCTAGTTTAGGTTGGTACCACTGTTAACTGTGTCGTTCGTTTGATTTAGCTAATCTGTGTCTATTCCTATAAACCTGTGTAACACTTTAGTCATGCTCAATCTAAAACCGGTTAGTTAATTCTATAAACCTGCGTACTCTGACAGGTTATGGGCCCAGGC
The DNA here is from genome assembly GCA_033556935.1 of Timema podura. Classification (NCBI taxonomy): domain Eukaryota; kingdom Metazoa; phylum Arthropoda; class Insecta; order Phasmatodea; family Timematidae; genus Timema; species Timema podura. The sequence goes on along the minus strand of JAVRXN010000008.1, from coordinate 78,204,614 downwards.
TTGTGGTGATTTGTGGATTTTAGGACGGGTAATGTTATAAGTCAAGTGTGCACAGTAATACGCGTGAACTGTACGTGTTTGCTTGTTGTTGTTTTTTTGTGACGCCGTTGCCAATCACCATCGCCATAATGGTTTTAGAAGAAGACAAAACTTACAGAATTCCGCTTTTCGATGGCACTAATTTCGACAACTGGAAGTTTCGGGTAGAAACTCTTCTAGATGAAATCGATTTGTTGCCCTTTATTCAAGGTGACTATCGGGACTTGGTAAAAATTGCATCTAGTGATAGTGCTGAAATTAAGGCGGAAAAGGAAAAAGAGCTGGACAAGCTTCGTAAAGCCGATCGCAAGTGTAAGTCACAGATTATACAACGAATCTCAAATAGCCACTTGGATTGTGTGAAGGCTAAGAACACCGCTTATGATATATGGCAAGTGCTTCGTAACACATACGCTCGCAAAGGTATTGCTAATCAGCTTTTACTGCGCAAAACCTTGTTGATGATGAAATTTGATCCCTCTTTAGAGACCCTTGAAGTGCATTTTATTAGGTTTGATCGTACTATTCGGGAACTGAAATCGTCGGGAGCAAACCTCGAAGAACTAGATGTTGTCTGCCATCTTATCTTGACTATGCTATCTGCTGATAATGGTAGCAGAGCGTAGTTATTTCAGGTGGTTTTGATGAGCAAAGCAAACGTCAAGCAGAAGGTATTGATGGATGCAGCCAATCATTCTCTAGCGTTACTGATAGGAAGGCCACAAAATTGAAATCTTCGCAACCGGAATGTTGTCCTAATTGTAAAGAAAGCATTTCAAAGCAAGTTACTGGGAATAAGTGTTTTTTCTGTCATAAAGCTGGTCACTTTAGTTCGGACTGTCCAAAATTGAAAGGCAAGAAGCAGCAAAAGAATTCAACACGCAAAGCAAACGTAGCTGAAGCTAGTGATGATGAATTTAGTTTGACTGTGTCAACATCAGTGGCCTGTTGTGATGAATCTGTGTGGTTGCTTGACTCTGGCGCCACTGAATATATGATTAGTTATAAAAATATTAGTTTGGTTTCAAATAAAAGACGCCTATCAAAGTCTATTAAAATAAAAATTGCTAAGTCAAGTTCGATGTTGTGTGCTGAAGAGATCGGAGATATACACGCGTCTGTGACTCACAAAGGTAATCAAAACTTTATCAAGCTTTCCAACGTACTTATTGTCCCTGGATTACAATTTAATTTGCTCTCAGTTAGTAAAATGGACGCTAATGGGTTTAAAGTTGTGTTTGAAAAGGGGAACGCTACCAATCTTAAAGGTGATATTTTTGTGGCTGCTGCCACTCGATCTGGTAAAGTGTATACAATGTCTCTTTCAGCTCGTGAAAAAGCATGTGCTGGTGCTGCTAGTTCCATTGTAGCATCATCTGATTTGTGGCACAAGAGTCTTGGTCACATTGGCAAAACTGGTTTAGTTCACTTAAGTAAGATTGTAGATGGAATCAAGTTTGATCCAGGATCAATCCCCGATTTATGTGATTCTTGCATACAGGCTAAGCAAACACGCCTTCCTCACACAAAGCCACGTATTAGAGCTAAGCGCCCTTTGGAGATCATACACAGTGATCTTGTAGGACCCATTAAGCCCGTATCATATGATCAAAAAAGGTATCTGCTTACCCTGATTGATGACTATAGTCACTTTACAGTCATTTACACTCTAAAGGCAAAGTCTGAAGTATTTTCATACTTCAAACAATTTGAAGCTATGGCAACAGCTCACTTTAACCTAAAGATAAGTCGTCTTAGGTCAGATAATGGTGGTGAATTTGTGTCGCAGGAAATGCTCAATTATTTAAAAAAGAAAGGTATCCAGTCAGAGTTTATAATCAGGCATACCAGTCAGCAGAATGGCGTCGCAGAAAGAATGGGACGTAGCATCATGGAGAAAACACGCTGTTTACTCCTTCATTCTTCTCTTGATAAGTCACTCTGGACGGAGGCTGTTATGACTTCAGTCTACCTAATAAACAGATCACCTACTAAAGCTCTTGAAAACCAGGCTCCAGCAGAACTGTGGTATGGTATAAAACCTGATATGTTAAAACTGAAGGTTTTTGGCTGTGTAGCACATCTTCGCTTACCTAATCAAGTTTTTAAAAGTAAACTTGACAGCCACTCGAAAAAGTGCTACTTTGTTGGTTCTGCCCAAATGGGTACAGGCTGTGGTGTCCACAGGAACGAAAAATCATACGTGGGCATGATATAATTTTTGATGAACAAAAAATGGCAGGTACCACGAGCGTACCCATGGGCAACTCTCAGAATTCAATATGGTGGCTCCACCTGCACAGAAAATTTGTTTTACGTACACTTGATATTATTTTGTCAGAATTTACTTTTTTCAAATAAAAAATAGTTAATATTACTTTATTATCATCGCTTCAACTTTAACTTGTATTAAAAATTAATATAAGTCTCATCTTTTATACTCAAAACATGGTAACCACCGCCATCTTGAATAAGTTTGAATGTGGAAGATTATTATTACAAACAACCTATAAAAATGATTTTATATTTTATTTTTAGCTAATGATGGACGTAATTTTGAAAATAAGATTAATTATGATTCTATAAAAATTTAAAAAACCCAACCAATATAATAGTATTCATATTAAACTTTTTTTGACATAAGGGTAATGCAAGTTTTTAGTTAACTAATCATCGTCCACATCATCGTTCAACAGGACATGTTACAACATGCACCCAAGGCCATAGTTAGGGGGGTTTCAGGGTTCAACCCCCCTCCCCCCGAAATTTTATAAACAAAATATATATGGCTTTATTTATGGTTCAAACAATATCAAAATTAATGTACAAGTACAAATTAGGGGCTGTGTTACCATAAAAAGCACTTCAGAGATCTTCTAGATGTGTTTATTATTTAGAAAATTTTCTAGCCTTCGGCAGTCATGGTGTTATGTTGCCATAAAAAAACATTTCAGATGGCTTCTAGAGGTGTTTAATATATAGAATTGATCCTAGTTTTCAGCGGTTAGGGGGTTATGTTGACATAAAAAACACTTTAGAAAACTTCTAGAGCTGTTTAATATCTGGAATTTGTCATAGCCTTCGGCAGTTAAAAGGTTATGTTGCCATAAAAAAACACTTCAGATAGCTTCTATAGGTGTTTAATATTTATCATTTTTCCTGGCCTTCAGCAGTTAGGGGGCTATGCTAGTATAAAAAAACACTTTAGATAGCATCTAAAGGTGTTTAAATATATAGATTTTTCCTAGCCTCCAAGTGTTAGGGTTCATGCTACGATATAAAAAACACTTTAAAGAGCTTCTAGAGTTGTTTAAATATATAGAATTTTCCTAGCCTCTGGCAGTTAGGGGGTCATGTTGCCATATAAAAAACTTTAAAGAGATTTTAGAGTTGTTTAAATATATAGATTTTTCCTAGCCTCCGGCAGTTAGGGGGTTATGTTACCATAAAAAGCACTTCAGAGAGCTTCTAGAGATGTTTAATAATTAGAATTTGTCCTAGCCTCCAGCAGGTAGGGGGTTGTGTTGCCATAAAAAACACTTCAGATAGCTTCTAGAACGGTTCTTTATTTAGAATTTTTTCTAGCCTCCTTCAATTGAGGGATGGGCCCACCAAGCCCCCCCCCCCCCCCGAAATTATTGGCTGGCTACGGCCTTCCATGCACCGGCTTTGCAATTGCAAGTGAAGGGTAATCCTGCATTCAAGGAAGGTGTTATACTGTCACACATGCACTTCCCTAATCTTAAAATTTTGTTCGGTGCAAGAGGAACTTTTTTTGCATTGTGATTGGAAGTAAACTTTGTGAAGTTTCATCTTTGTAGTAACCGAAGTCTAGGGGGTCGAGAGCAGCAAAAAAAGCAAACTTTTTCCATATACAGTTTTGAAGGTGAGATCCCTTAACATTTTCTAGAAAGACTTCATTTGATGGAGGTAGCGAAGAAAGCTGTGGGGTTATACTGAGCAACTATTCCGACCAATTTTTGCTGACCAGCATTTTATCCTTGCCTCTAAAGTCGATTTACATTTTGTTTGTCGATAACAGGCATTCATAAAGAGCGACGCTTATTTGCCTACTTCAATTTTTGCTGTTTATTCTCCCAGCATTGAAAGTGAAAGACCTTTCTGTAGAGTATTAAGATTCGAATGGACACCTGCTATATAAGAACGATAAAGTTGTGCACGCCATTGCTTAAAAAATAGGCATAGTAACAACATGCGGTTTTTTGCATTGCATTAAACTTGTAAATTTAAAATGAACTATATTAATAAAAAAGGTACAAATTATTATTTACTTTTTACAATAAGACGTAATTTCAATTAAATTTAAATTAAATAAAACATGAAATACAAGAATATAGTTTTGAAGTTATCATATTATTATAGAGAATAAGATAATGTTCTATCATACACGACAAATATTTATAGTACAATAACGGGTACAAAATTTGTTATTTTCAAATTAAATCATGTCTAAACTGTTGAAAAAGTTCAGTAGCTTCCCTCTCCTCACTAAACCCCCTTTTGGCATTCTCTTTCTTACCATCTTTTTTTCCCCATGTAAACCCCGCTACTCCCCCTTCCTTCGAACCATTTTTATCCTGTCCAGTCAGGTAAAACCCTTGACTGGACACTAATTGTCTGCCACCTCCAAACCTGAGCTATTGAGAATGTTCCCTGTGATGTATTTGTATGATCTAGGTTAAAAGTTTTTAATAGAGTAAACTTGATTATGTTTACCTTATAAATAATTTGCATAGACAATGTTTCCTTGATTTGATAAAACCTATTTGTATAACGTTGGTTTTGTAAAAGAGAGGTGAAAAGGATTTCTCTAAATAGTTTTATTCATGTTTTATAGACGAACAAGACCTTTTCCCACTTATAGCAGACTTAATTTTGAAGATATTAAGATTCAGTGGCGCATCCAGGAGTTTACTTAGGGGAGGGTGGGCATGGGTGTTCTAGCTATTATTTCTATCCCCTGAAAATATTCATCAAATTATTTTAGTTTAATACAGCTTTTATTTTAGAGAAATTACACACACACACACGTATATACAGGTTGTTAAAAAAAGGGGTTCAGAAATTATGGATCTTGTTGTACACATTAACATGAGTTGAATGATTTTAATGATGTTACATGACCTCTAATTGTGCCAATACGTTGGTAAACTCAAATAATGACTATAATACAAATAAAAGTGTCTTGGAAATTATAGGTCCACAAACCTACTCACATAGAGGAAAAGGTAATTTTGTATTTTAGTAATAAAAAATAAATGGTACGGTGCACCACACAGACTTCCTCTTGCTTTTATCTTGAACTAGACATTTACTAAAAACTCGTTAGGATTTATGAAATGAAATATTATACACTGTTACTTACTCTATGCAAGGGTGGTTCAAAGGCCGTGCGAACCGGGCGGCTACCCGGGTCACCAGCTTGAGGGGGCGCCAAATATAGCTAGACATGACCAAACGTAGCCTGGGCGTGATATTAAAATAATCCTCAAACCTAACAACTTCAAACCTAACATAATCTGAGCGTGATATGAAAACCTAACGTAGCCTGAGTGTGATATGAAAATAGTCCCTAAACCTAACGTAGCCTGGGCGTGATATTAAAATAATCTCCAAACCTAACAACTTCGAACCTAACGTAGCCTGAATGTGATATGAAAATAGTCCCCAAACCTAACGTAACCTGGGCGTGAAATGAAAATAATCCACAAACATAACAACCTAGAACTTAACGTAGCCTGTGCGTGATATGAAAATAATCCCCAAACATATAACTTCGAACCTAACGTAGCCTGGGCGTGATATGAAAATAATCCCCAAACATATAACTTCGAACCTAACGTAGCCTGAATGTGATATGAAAATAGTCCCCAAACCTAACGTAACCAGGGCGTGAAATGAAAATAATCCACAAACATAACAACCTCAAACTTAACGTAGCCTGGGCGTGATATGAAAATAATCCCCAAACATATAACTTCTAACCTAACGTAGCCTGGGCGTGATATGAAAATAGTCCCCAAACCTAACGTAGCCTGGGCGTGATATGAAAATAATCCTCAAACCTAACAACTTCGAACCTAACGTAGCCTGAGCGTGATATGAAAATATTCCCCAAACCTAACAACACCAAACATAACGTAGACAGGGGGTGATAGTGGAGTTGCTAAGCTTAACAATCGTTCAATTTTTTATACTAACATGAAATTTTACACATTTTTTAAAATTTGTGGTTAGTAAAATAGAATCTAGTGCCACTCTTAAAAAGTTATTCTATATTTTCCAGCTTGAAATAATGGCGCCATTAAACTTTTTTTTTTTTTGCAATTATAACGTAAACCATTCATAATGTCAAAGTGTTTGTTAAACTTATAATAAAAAATAGAGGATGACGTGAAACGTTTAACGTATGTTTAACATTTGTGGAGTTTACCCTTCACTTTTTTTCCTATCACGCCCAGGCTACGTTAGGTTTGAAGTTGTTAGGTTTGTGGATTATTTTCCTATCACGTCCAGGCTACGTTAGGTTTGGAGTTGTTAGGTTTGTGGATTATTTTCCTATCACGCCCAGGCTACGTTAGGTTTGTGGATTATTTTCATATTTTCCGAGAGTACAATCACCATGAGAAATGTGATAGCTGGCAGCTAGCTGAAGATTTAAGAACTGTCAAAATAAAAACCAAATTAAAAATAAAATTGTTTTTGTGAAAGTTTTGACTGCCAAAAATGAAAATAAATCAACATATTATGGTCATTGCAGATAATATGGTTTGGCAAATGGATACATGAGATTTGCTCTGCTAACTTTTGCTAGCTGTTAGTTACCTACACTCCTATAGTGAATGGACTATATTATCCACCGGTTATGTAGAGAGGCGCCAAAAACCAGTACCACCTGGGCACGAAATTTACCTCAGGCCACCCCTGACTCTATGGCATTAGGAACAAGGAAAACTGTTACAGAAAAAATTAGGAAAAAATAAACATCTTTGTCAACTATAGAGCATAAGAATCAAATTTATTTTTAAAAACTTGTATTAAAAACAGTGGTGTAGTCGTAAATTTAGCAGTGCCGAAACGCAAGGTCGTAGCAACCCCAAAATTGAAGTGGGGTTTTGGGACCCCGAATCGCCGTAGGCGAAAGGCTTGCACAAACATAATTGCCTCTAAAAGCTATTTGGAGCATCTTTTAATGATTACTAAGGCAGAAACTTACTTAACGCACTTCCCCTAAAATTTCAGGAATTCGCATAGAGCACTGTTAATTTTATCAGAATTTATTGATTAATAGTATGAAAAAAGTTTTAACATAATATTGATATAAAATCAATTAGTTAACTTAGAATTGCAAAGTATAAAACTTTACTGATTTTTTAAAAAAATATTTTGCCACGAAAAGCAGTGCCAGAACGGCGTTCACCAGGGTTCCCACTCCACTACACCCCTGATTAAAAAATATATATATATGTTTATAGCTCAAAACTTATTGGTTTTATAAAAAAAAGATTTTTACATTTCATAGTATACTACAACTTTAAAATAATAAGATATTACGAGTCTCAAATAGTTACGGAGAAATGATAAAAATTTGAAAATCTGTCCTATGTAAAGTACCCTCAAAGTCATGTTCATGAGAAAATGAAAATGTCCAACTTGTTTATAATGATAAACTATGTTTAGATATCAAATTTAATCAAAACCATTAGAGTGGATTTCAATAAAATATATTTATTCTCTTTTTGCCTTTCAATAAACTAGCCTTAAATTTAGGGTTAGATATCTAATTTCAAAAACCCCTCGGGGACCGGAGAGGGAGGGGCCTTATTTAAACCCCAGATACAAAGTTTTAGCCCAAACAGTAAAATGGTTTCGGTTCTAGCCCAAACTAAGGTACTAACAGTCAAATGGACTTGCGGAAACAACTTTTTTTGTTTCAGGGGTCTATGGAACGTCAACCATTTTCAAAATCTCGGTTTCGAATTTTTGACGATCACAATATTTTCACTCCAAGGTGTCGAGACAAAGTAAATATTAGTTTACAAAGTTTAGTTACCCACAGACGTTGCTTGCTGTTGGTTTGATCGCCATTGATGGGGAGGTCAAGGTTCGAATCTCATCTACGTGTACTGGAGATGGTTTTTCCGTTAAATGTATATATATACCTTTAACGGTTTTCCACAAGTGATTTATCACTCTGGTTTTACAATCTTTACTCCATGCAAATGCGGGTTCACTTTCTCTTAGCTACCTTCCTCATCTCTACCCAATAAGATTAAGCCGTTAATAACATGTGTTCTGAACGTAGCAATAAAAAAGAAAAGACTTGGTTTTGGACGGGTTATAATCATATTATAGTAATAAATTAATAATTTTAAATGGAAACATGGTTTAGCGAGCTTTATTTAATTTTGATTTTTTTTAGATCATAAAATACAATGTTCTTGTTAGTATGGTGTTCGAAAAATTTTAACAGTAGGGCCTATTTGTAAAGTGAAGTAGGCGTACAGTACGTAAATTATATTTAATTGAAATAAAATTTTAAAAATTACAATTTTTCACCAACTTTGGCCACCTTTTTCTAACTCGTTAATTTTTTTAAAGATATTTCCAATTTTTTTTATCAGGCTATCACCTAGAACAAAGTGTGGTTTTCACTTTGGTTTTTATATCTTCTGTACAAACAAATTGTGGTGCACTTATTTTTATTCTAACCTCCTTATATCATGTATTTAAATAATTAGCGTAAGTAGTGACTGTAAAAACTATGTCACTGAAAAAAACAAAAAGAAATGGCTATACATTTTTCAGTATAGGAAAGAAAATATATATTTATATATTCCTACAGTAATAGATAAACTAAATAAAAATTTCACAATTTACTGTAGATAATGATTTCCCAAGGTAGCTCAGAAACACTATACTTTGACAGGGATTCGAGCTCTAGTCCTTTGACTTTGGACGTCATTCTACAGACCCCGAGATCTCGGCTAAAAACCCGGTGTCACTCCTTGAAGAGAATAACGTGGATTAGATTGTCTTTAGTTGAGTAGCAAGCATTGATCTCTATAATATAACTGGATGGACATACAAATGCACATTCCAAGGACAAAAGCGTGACGCTCAAGTGTATCGTCTGCTACACTGAGGGGGGGAAAGATTTAACGGTTTCTTTAAATGTTCTTACCCGCCTCGGTGGCGTAGTTGGCTAACGCGCTAGTCGTGTTGAGCCCGACTGCCGAGGACGGGGAGATCGAGGTTCGAATCTCGGTTGGGTGAACTGGGGGTGGTTTTTCCTAAATGGTTTTCCACTCTCCCTCCACGCAAATGCGGGTTCACTTCCTCTATTCAACCTTCTCAATTCCTAATCCATTAGCGTAATTAGTATTTAAGCGTATAACCCGAATGGGTAGTAAGACGCGGTGCTAAATAATAATAAAAATAATAATTTAAATGTTCTTATGCGAAAACATGTCTCTGATGAATAAAAGTGTTATTGTTTGAAAATAGTGAAGTATTATACCACACTTTCCTGAAGAAACATTTACATTAAAGGATATACAATCCAGTTTTACAGGTAATATTGTACAAATACGAATAAAACCTTAGATATTTCAATTTTTATGTAGTTATCATCAATGTTGTTTACAGTCTGCCACGACTACACTTATATTTAAAGTTGGTTATTAGCTTGTATATTGGTTTCAGAAACCATATTATAATGAAAGTTTGATAAATATAATGAACAAGGTATCTTAAAACTTGATTACATTTGTTTGAATGACAAACTTTGAATAGTTGCCATGCATTCAAACTATCACTTAGGTTATAGGCTTTTGGAAAGTATTATTATAATAATACCTGTTTTTTTTAAGTTGGCTCATATCTTTCAGAAACCATATTATGTTGAAATTTCGATAACTATAATGAAACAAGTTAGCTAAAAACTGTATTAAATTTGTTTGACTGACACACTTTGTGTAGAAGTCTTACGTTCAAATGATAATTTAGGTTATTGGTTTGTAGGAAGTACAGTATCTACTAAATCCTGATTTTAGTAATAATTCCAATCTGTAAGGCTTTATTTCGTACCAGAATACTATCATATATATATATATATATAATATTTTGGTAGGATGAACGGCAATTTAGAACAGAAGTAGAAATTTCCTTCTGGAAGGTCTTTTATCCTAACTAAACACAACTATAGGGTAGGATTCTGGTACGAGATAAAGCCTTAAAAGTATGCTTTTTTCAAAAATCATCGTACATATTAGGCTACATCAACTTATTTAAATAAAAAACTAACCAGTTTTGAACTTTTATATGCTCTTCAAAGCTTTAACTAACATATTTATTTAATTTAACCACTCTCATATTGATGCATCTAATATATTCAATCAAATTAATGAACGGTGTCAAAATGCCACATTGCCTTCTATGCGTGAAAGAGAGAAAGAGATACCCGAAAGTTTCTTTCTCTCTTACCCAATGGTATGCAGACGACAGTTCGAAAATTTCAGCCACAGATGTCCATCCAGTTATAGTATAGAGATCAATGGTAGCAAGTAACAAAGTTGAAAGGATTGAGGGTTGGGGTGGGGGTCTGTCTGTAGAATGTAAGAACACTCTTAATAGGGGGTAAAATATAGGGGATGAGAGGGGTCGGTGGTGTGACTGCCATAACTACAGCAGCGCACCTCTGGTGAGGTGATAATACATGGAACTACTTGGACGAGAGATTTACAAAACTTCGAGATGTCCATCCGAGTGCCAAAAGACAAAGCTGTCGTGTCACATACACTGAGAGCGTGTGGAGCCAAGACATCTATATGACATCTTTTTGCTTTTCCACAGTAGCGCCAACGTTAATCATTGTTCTTCCCTTAACAGATGATTACATGATTCTTTGTATTTGCAAATACAATTTGTTGTAATGATAAATTGTTACAAGAGTTGAAGGAAAAAATACTTAAAATAAAACATGAACAATTGAAATGAAAATGGATCCCTGAATGAAATGTACTAATTTTAAATTACAATTTAAAAAATATTGAAATTTGTGTGTGCTATTATTATTAATGTTTCCTTGTCACCCCATCCCAATCCTACCTATGGAATTCCAAGTAAATACAATTCTAATCTGACAAAATAAAATAAAATATATTGTACTATTACATCTATTCTTAAACAAAATTAATTAATTAAAATAATAATCTCCGAACATGGTTAAATTTAGGAGTTTATAATACCAGAGTAAAAGAAACAATAATATAGGTTAAGCATATATGATATTGGAGTTTTGAGTAAAACAGAAAAAAATTAGTATTGTTAAAAAAATCAGTGGCATTAATATTTTGAAGTAAAATAAAATATTAATTAATGCTCTGGATTTAATAAAGTGTCTGAATTATTTAGTCTTTTCTGGAGGTTTTATATTAATCCTGGATTCTTAATGATAAAAAGAAAGAGAGAGAGAAAAATATTTATAGATGAAGATTTGGCTGGATCTCACCAAGAGAATATGTTGTGTTGAAATAAAAATTTGTAGGAAATTTGTTTCCGGCAATACAACGCGTTAAGCTGCGGCCAAACTTTGAAGTGCATCGTTTAAAACTATTTACAAAATTAAAAAAATATAAGGAAATACATGTTAGGGTGACAAATAACGTTACAGTACTTTGTCTCTTTTCTTTGATTTTAGAGAAGCCTGTTTTGGCGTTTCCGGCCAAAAAGTATACGTTTAAACGGACTTGGAATATATTTCAAACTGTCACATAAATGTGATATTGACGTTTCTAGAGTACCTTTGATGGAGCAGGCAATTTATTGTTAATTTCTCTTCTTGCCAATGTTTCTAATGTAACATCTGTCACTGAGCTCTCACAATTTGATATTTTCAAATTATTTACACCCTCGTGCTTGGACTATATGATATGCCAGTAACATCTTTATAATTTTCTCCTGTATTTTCTTCAAGGTTTACCTCAGTTTCATCTGTACGAATTTCTTACCAATGGCACCCAGGACGAATGTTTTTGAAAATCACAGTCCGCTTTAATTCAGTGAGTAGAAGCTGTACACTATCTAACAGTTGCGTTTTTGTTACAGGGAAACCAGCATTGCCTAACTGAATAATCCAGTTTTCTAGAAGAGTCTCTTTATTTTTAGCATCATTGTTGAAAGACCCATTTCTTCTTTCTTTTATTATAGTAACTCTAGGTACTTTGTGAGTTTTTGCAACCTGAGCCGCTGGCATACCACCCCTTACTGCATCGAGTGCATTTTGCATGCCCTACTCTGTATAGTTCAGAACAGAAGCCATTTTACGTCTGTAAAGTAAAAAATGAAACTATTCTAGCGCGAAATATTTGAGTAAATATTTAAAATGATAGTCAAGTCCTTAATTTTAAAACTTAAGATTTGAATTCCCTTAATTATTTCTGATGTTCAGTAAATTTCAACATACCAATTATGGACAGGTAGAATGTACCATTAATCGACACCATTTTAACAATTTATTTTATTTTTCGTCTTTAGCTAGCACATGTCCATTACTGCTCCAAAAATGATTAACAAATTAACAAAGCCAATTCTTTACTGTGACTAACATTGCTTTCTTTATTTAAGTGGATTCAACTACTAAGTTTTACTCTAATGTCTCAGTTTGTTGCGTTTCAACTATTTTAATAATTACATTCCTTGGGCTATTGCTTAAATAGTTTGACAAAGTATTCCAAACTTGACTAAAATTGATATAATTTCTTCTTCAACTGAATTGTTGGCTTTTTTTTTGTTGGAAACAAGAAGGTTTACCGTAAATATACATATTGACACATGTGAACTATTTTATTAATAATATATTAGTCATGTATGTAGATCACAATATTAAACAATTAATATAACATGGCTACTCCCAAGATGTAAAATGTTTTAGTCCTGTTTACTTTCCATGGCAATGTAAGTTTGTTGAAGTCTTGTTTATTTTCCATGGCAACTCAGCTATTTACCCTTACCACAGCGCACAATAAACCTGTACCTCTTTGTAAAATACATAATTCACAATAATCAATTGTCATCAAGTTATGGACACGAGGTTCCATTACCGGTCACAGTTGGAAAATGTCGTGTACCAGTAATGAGCATGCACATAATTGCATGCTATTTTACTAATAAACAAATAATTAACTTTTTCCTTACGAAAAATATATTCTATTTCACCTACCTAGGGTATGAAATGTCTTCTTGGGTATAAAAGGTTTAAATCGCGATTAACATAGTCCAGGGTAGCTTAACGTTTAACACAAGAAACACTGCCACACCAGTGAAATATCCAACACAGAAAATTACAATGCCAGTAAACAATAAGCGGATTTAAACCACGGCCGTAGCCAGGGAGGGGTTTTGGGGGTTCAAACCCCCGCGAAATTTTATGAACAGAATATATATGGCTTTATTTATGGTTCAAACAATATTAAAATTAAGATACAAATACAAATTAGGGGGCTGTGTTATCATAAAAAGCACTTCAGAGAGCTTCTAGGGTGTTAAATATTTTGAAATTTTCCTAGCCTTCGGCATTTTGGGGGTTATTTTACGACAAAAAAATCTTCACAGAGCTTAAAAAAGTGTTTAATATTTAGAAATTTTCCAAGCCTTCGGCAGTTAGTGGGCTATTTTACCATGAAAAAACCCACTTCAGAGAGCTTCTAGAACTGTTTATCATTTATAATTTTTTTTCTAGCTTCCAGCAATTGGGGGATGTGCCAACCAAACCCCCCCTGAAATTATTGGCTGGCTACGGCCTTGATTTAAACCACAGTGGTAGTCATTTAGTGAACTACTTCAGAATACTTCAAATTGACACATAATATTAATAGATAGCGAATGTGTGTAGTTTGAGGCTTGTTTTATGCATAAAACTGCCAATATATCCATCATTGGAACACTGTCCGTTAGACCATTACTAGGGCGTTTGTCTTATATGGTTCTTAATTATTAAACTTTAAAGTATCCATATTACGGGCATTTTCCACCCTACTAACCCTGCAATTACGAAGTGGCTACTTTCAAAATTTAACTACAAATCATACATAAAATATCACATTTTTCTACATGAAGTTTCTAAATTTCTAGGGGGATGATCCCCTCACGGGTGCATGCCTGGAACCTGAGGTCAGAATTCGTTACTGGTATGCATGTTATTCTTATGAATTGTGCATTGTACGCTATGCACTATTTACTATTAGTTAGGCTTTATGCATGAATATAAACCCAGCCTAGAATATCGTATTTTTTAGGATGATTTAGTATTTGAGTATGATTTTTGACAGCTCAGGATTACATTTATGTTGTATTTTCGTATACAACCTCATTTTTTGATGTCATAATTATTAAAAAAGCAACGTTGAATAGAAATCTCAGCCACAATGGCTGCCATGATTATTGAGCCCAAGTTTCCGAGCGCTGAGGTGTAGGAACAAGTAACAATTTTGTAATTAATTCTAATTGTAGGATAGTGATTGGATTGAAATAGAATCGTAACGTTTAAAAGTTATTTTCAACATTTTTAGCTAATGGTGTTTATTTACATAAACTAAGTGTTAAGTTAATAATAATGGAAAGGAAGTTTGATAAATGAATGCTTTGTTTTGTTAATATACGTAAATTCTCTTTTATAATAGGTATATTTGTATTTAATGATATTTGATTCTAGTAAAGCTTCGTAGCAAAGGAACGTTTATTTATTTAAAGTAAGGATTACAGTGTTAAACTGTACAACAAAGTTTTATAAAATTAGATTAATTTTTGTTTGCAAAACAATAAAGCTACTTCATTCGTTAATAATCTTTGCATGATAAAAATAATAGTAATAATGATATTTTAATTTTAAATAAAGTATGGACTTATGGTAACGCTTATTAAACTGTACTTTCCAAACTATTGTTTATTAGTGGATGCGTCTTGTTTTAATTTAGTGATTGTTATTGTATCATAAGATGAATAAAACCATTCCTGAGAACAACCAAAGGTAAATACAAAATTTAAATTGTATTTAAATAACGGTTGTATGCACAAACTGCATAATATATTATAATTTTAAAGTATTTTGATACAAACAAGCTATGTGAGCTACTTGTGCCACAAATACATATATATATATACTTTTTTTTAGGCTATCGTTTGGCTTGCCGTTGGATAAGATTGGTATGGACGGAAATCTACATCCTGGGCTTCGTGTAAGAAAGTTAAATATGACTATTTTTTGTGGACTTATTTTACGCAAAGAAGCAACAATATGTTTAATACATAAAAGTAATATTTACCCTTTTAAACTTCCCAACAAAAATGTGAAAATTATTTAACTAATAATATTCTCAATTAAGCCTTCGTCAGTATTTTGTTTATGCTTAGCCTCAATGCCATTCATATTATTTTCCTCAATTCCCAAACGAATTTTAAGTTTGTACAAAACTCTATAAGCACTAGTTTTACTGATATGGCATTGTGTATATAGAATTCAGGTAGGAAGGAACTATTAGAAAATACAACCATATTGTTATTTTGCAGTCAACATTGATTCTATTTTACCTTAGTATTAGTATAATTTCATAAATTATCTATGTAAGCTACAGTAAAAGTTGTAAATCACATAACTTTGCATATACATTCTGTAAATATTGTTTTGGGGTTTTTTAGACTATAACTGTCAAAAAAATGTTCCTCTTTAAATCAGACTTCAATATCAGTTAACGCTAAGTCATAATAATACAATGACATGCTAGAAATTAGATTGCAAATTGGTTCATTTTTGGTTGTTTTGCTTTTTTTTCCCCCCCCTCTGTGTCCGGGTTATCCTATCTAGGTTTTAAACATACTACTGAGGTAGGAAGGAGGCATGTATAGTTAAAAGGAAAAGTACCCGCATTTGCGTGGAGTGCCAGTGTAAAGTCATGTTGGCAAACTACCCTCAGTACACACGGCCGGGGTTTGAACCCCATTCCTTCCCGTCAGCAGCAAATCAGTCAATTAAGAGTTTTACGTCTGAGACATGATCAAAATTGATGGTCCTATCAGCATCATTTATTAACCATGGGTTGTACTGATGGGTCTATACTAGTAGAGTCGACTACGGTATTTGGAGAGCTATGTGGTAGAATGTGTCTCGTATGCGGTTTACGTACTGTACATAGATAGTGCCCAAATTCCTGTCAAGTTGCCGTTCTTGACTCCATGGCATTGCATATTTCAATAATATTACTTTTCTTAGGCTCTGTTCCTGAAAGCCTACCTCAGTGTTGGGAGTAGAGGCTATAGTTGGTGCCCCAGTGCCGCCAAGATTGTTCTGCAAGCCCTCAGGTAGGCCTAAACTTTATTGATATGTAACAAAATTATATTTAAAAAAGGTTTTATTTAAACTGTTTTAAACATGTACAATATCTTAAATAGCTCTGGGATTTCAAAAAATGCAATGATTATTATTTATATTTTAGATGAAATATAACTCTTAGTCCCAAACTATAACAAACTACATACAATAATTATTAAAGTCAGCCGGTTTATGTTTTAAACTGTAAGCTTACATAAAAATCCTCTTAGGAATTATCATAAAAAATAATTGACATAGGCAGGGCCTTACTCATGAATTTTGTAAGAGGGAGGATCAATGATATTTTTTTTAATGATTAAGTTTAATTAACTGGTTAATAATACAATAACCTTGTTTATCTCTCTCATCGGACTCTAGTTGTGGTTGTTATGGTGTGTTGTGAGGTCTTCGGGTTGGGTATTAGTTTTTAGGTCTGAGAGCGGTTCCTTGGGAGGGGAGTTGGTGGACTACGTCTTGTCTTGATTGATTATTTTTTCCTCCTTTGAGTGTACCAACCCAAATGGGGGTCCGCAGAGGAGGCGTGTGTCCAACGTCCTTAGGGATGGGTTCCTTGCAGTATTTGCAATTACATATGCTGTACAGGTGGTCGGAAAAGGATTGGAATTCTGAGAGCCGGAATAAGGAGTGTTGCTTGACTGGCAGGAACTAAAGTCGCTGTTGTAGTTTCCTGTCGTTGAGGCATAGGATGTGAGTTCTTCCGGGATCAGTAGAGATCAGCGTTCGGTGCTTGGAAGACATGCGGGGGAGGAGAGAGGGGTCTCAGTTGATGTGGGTTCTGCGGGGAGCACGGTCGTTAGAAGCAGGTTTGGATAACGAAGACGAGGTGGGGAGGAGTGTGGGAGCAAAGGGTCTTTAAACATGACATAGGTTTCCGCTCGATTTCTTCTGTTTTGCCCTCCCTTTCTGCGACATTAACGAGGATGAGTGGGTCTCATGGATGAGAGTAGAGGTTGGTGAGTAGGGATGGGTTGTGAAATCACAACTTGCTCCTTTGTCACTGCTCCTCTGACGTCACATTCACAGCCTGTTCCAGACAGACGAAAGGAGCTGTTCCTTTTTGTCACTGCTCCACGGATCAAATACACGCTGTAACAGGTCCGGAGTAAATTTTTCCTCGTCTCTTTGTTACAGGCAGTGCTGTAACAGGTCCGGAGCAACCTTTTCCTTTATGCTCCTGAGATATTTTGGAGCAGTCGTACAGTAAAAAGGAAGTGGATGCTTTGTGTTCCTGTCACAGCGCTGAGATCAGGTCCGGCGCAAACCTTATTTATCTAACATTGGTCTAGTTTAGATTTGGTTTGGGGAGTCACAAATGAGTTTTGAAGGGGAAAGCTTTCGTATTACAAAACATTATTTCCACAATACAAGTACAGTATGTGATGTATTCTCACAATAAATTGATACGTTGATGATTAACATTGAAGAGACCCGCTTGGTGGTAAAATTATTTAAAGCAAGGGTCGCAATCTACTGACTGACTGATTTTATCTAGCCCACAAAATATTTAGCAAACAAACAATTTGTTCAAAAAATGGGCTTAATAGCTAATAACTAATTGGTAAATGTAAAATTGAACTTTAATTGCTCTACTTTTTTTGCTTTACTTTTTTTCAAATTAGCCAAACTTTTTTTAAAACCCATAAAGCCCGTGATAGCAAAAGGGTTGCCAGCCTCTGGTTTCTGGCTTCACTCTTGCACTAGAATGGACTGCCGATGACAAGGAGATTGAGGTTCGATTCCGGTTGGGTGCACTGAGGGTGATATTTACTAAACGTTTTCAACTTTAATTCCAAACAAATGTGGGTGCACTTTCTCTAGAATCAACCATCTTCATTCCTAACACATTAACGTAATTGGCATAATGCGTATAACCAGAACGGGCAGTAAACGCGGTGCTAAAAAAAACTAGGCTGTGAGTAGGTGCAAATATAGTAACAGTGACAAAAAGGAGCAGGTAAAAAGGAACAGGTCCAGTGGTGGAGCAGTAACAGATTGCTCTTGCTCCACTAAAGGAGCAGTTTTTCCCATCCCTAGTATGGCCCACGATATCAGAAAGGTTCCAGACGCGTAGTCTTTGGGCGTTAGTCTTGCAATAGACTTTCTTTCTTTCATAAGTAATTTATTTATTTTCACACATAATACATTGATAAATTTTAAATTAATAAAGAAACATAAATGAAATCATAACACACACCAACCCCTTTGGGTTCTCGAATGATACATACAATAGGTAATAAATTACCAGACATCAACATACTTGGTCAGTTGGTGGAGATTGGGTCCAACCCTTCCCCTAAGCTTAATCTCTAAAACTTATGCTAAAACACATATATATTACACTCTTATATTTAACATAAACAATTAATTACCCTACAGATTACATATATTTACAAAATTGATTGTTTAGTCCTTTTTTTTTTGAGAATTTGCCGTTTGTTGGGTCCTTTTGCTTTGGCGCGATCTCTTGCAAAAGTTCGTAACTACGTGGTTGTTCCACTGATCACGCATTAGGGAGGTTTTTGGGGGTGGCGGATCGTCTCACTTGCCGTGCGGTGGTTGACCTTGGGGAGGTGGAGGGGTGACCTGGTGTGCCCATTCGCCAGGGGGTGTAATTCTCTGCTATAGGTCTCGGAACGGTCACCAGGTACCTTACGCCTACGGTCGACGCACAACAACCTAATATGTGCTATATTTATGGTGATGTTTCCTTGAGTAGGCCTAGTAATATTTTTAAATATTTGTATTTTATTGGGACGATTAAAAATGTAAGCTCAAAAAAAAAAATCCCACAGTCATTCGCAGCACTCAACCATTTATGCATGACGTATGGGAAGACTCCAGGGAAGAAATTATTAAGTAAGTCTTACAAATATCGCTTCTGGCTGGAATCTACTTCTGGAACAGTCTATGATCTCGTCTCATTATGTTGATATTGTTTTATCTGGTGTAAATTTATTGCTCAATGGGAGGAGTCTAACCCCCAAACCACCCGCCACCCCCCTTTCGTGCGTACGGCTCTGGACATAGTAATTTATTAATTTTTGTCTTGTAATTATTTCCTTTTAAGGTCATAAGAAAATGTTGGACATAAATTATTTGATAGAGAAGGCTCGCAAAAATAAAAGTTAACTAAGGTAAAATAACTAGGCTTGAGGCGGCCCTGGATACCACTATTACTTAAGTAAATTTGTATCAATGATGGCCGTAAAATAATGTTTGTATTTATAAAACACTGCTCCTACCGTGTAACCGCTAAAGCATGCAACAGACCAATATACTTATTATTCCTTGAGTAATGAATGCTTGTCCAGTCACTGTCCCTGCAAGGAACGCAACCAACATTTTTCTTGACTGTGACGTCATTAGAGGACTGTTTTGAAAGTATAATTATTTTGACCCTGTTGGTTATAATTCTTACCCGTGCTCTATGCCTTACTACCTGTCTGGGCTATCCTTGTATTTACCCAAATGGAGTATGACCTTACCGTCACTGATAAACTAAGAATCGAGTAGAGTAATGCCTTTGTACACGTGACCAACGATGTTGGTTAAAACGATATTTTTACTCCTTCTAGGCCTAAGGGCGCCCATGTGGGTTTTTCAAAGGGGGTGGATTGGAGTCCCATCTGCCGGGGGTGTGGTACTCCCTCCCCCTCCTCTAGAGAACATTTCAAGAATGTAACCTTGTGGGAGGGAATTTTAGATCATTTGAAAATAACTCAAAGCTATGAGTTTCGTAAGACAATTTTTGCAACAAAAAAGTTTCTGAGACATTAATAAAAATTAAAATGTAGTTGTAGCTGAACTATTTAAAAGAAACATTACATTTTTTACAAGTTTATTGAACAGAAGAAAATTAAAAGAAAGCTGTTGAAGAAGGAATGGGAGAGAATCTAAATTTTATCATTTTATCTCTGTTAATTTAGATATTGATTATTCAAAGTTGTTAGTAGCAAATTGCAGCCAAATCCCAAATACACAATTTTGATTTTTTTCATAAATTATCAAAAAAGTAAATGTTGCAGAGTGATAAGGGGGCCTCACATGTCTAGGCCTAATATGAAAGGTAAATATTTGGGTTTACTTTCACGTATAGGGTTATTACTGTAATGTCTTTGCAAAGGATATGTAAAAGTTGTTTACACTAAACGGTAGCAGCAGTCATACCTTGACACCATGTAGTGGAGTCAAGCCAGGTAAACTTGATACCTTCGGAAGGAGCGTAAAACATCATCTAGTTGCATGATTTTACTTTATTTAAGTGAAGACCTGGGGCGAATCCTCCATGCATGCTTAGAGTAAAAAGTATTTTTTACAATCCTAGTAAAATTATTGCTTTGATGGGCATGTTGATCTCAGCCGAGCATACGGTAGCATTGCGCCTGAGTATGTATCTTACCCGCAGTGATACATGCATCTGGCTTAATTTTATTTAGAAGGGTGAGATATGCCTGGAGAGAGTTAGTTGTGTTATGCATTGTGCTAGAGAAAAGTATTTGGATCTTAATTAAACTTTGAAGTCTCCGTGTTACGGGCGTTTTCCAACATCCTAACCCTGCGATTACGAATGGGTTTCTCTCAAAATTTAACTACAAAACATACATAAAATGTCACATTTTTCAACATGAAATTTCAAAATTTCCCGGGGGAGAAACCCCCACACCAGCTTCATAAATCCTCCACGAACGCATGCCTGGATTCTAAGGTCAGAATTTGCCATTGGTGGAGACATATAGTCAAATGTTGCTAAGCAAGCCTAAATATATAAATATACACGTTGGATTTACAGTTGATAAAAATGGAGTTGATTCCAGGGCGATAGTCTAATAATAATCATAGGCATCTGTAGAACAGTTAGTTGTAAAGGGGCCCAAGGAAAATAAATATTTTAGTGAAAAGGAGGGAGAGAATGGGGAGGAGTGAAAATGTTAATTATAAGTATAGTAATTTTATTTATAAAAAACAACAAAATTAAGCAAAACCAAACCTAAATGCTTCTTTAAATCAACAACTAAATATTACTTAAAAAGGAAGTCCATAATGAGATAGTTGAAGTGTACCAAACCAGTGTTACTGACTTAAATACCTCAATCACATCAACGTAATTAACCGACGAAGCCAATTATTACTGTTCCATTTACAAAATATATATTTTTAGTTTGTTTTTACATGCTTCGAAATAACTTAAATTTGTGCACATTCATTTCTACAACATTCTGAACATTATATATTACTCAATTTGGCATTTAATGTGTAATGCATAGAATCTGTATTTTTAAAATCAAAGACAGTATTTTAGACATTAATAATCTGCACACAGCACTCCACAGAAGTAATTGTTGCAGCGTGTGAGAACTCAATTAATAGATTTTCCTCTCTCCCCAATAATATTGTGCAATTATTTACCCTGTTGTGTGTCGAAATAGTTACTCTATCCCGCTACCCTCACTTACCCTACCTTGTGCAATCATGTTCTATGCTGTGTGTTGAAATCCTGATTGCAATGAGAGCTTTAACAAAACAGTGGTTTAAAAAACAACAGAATTTCCCCTCTAAACCATGTCTTGAAATCATTTCACCTCCCCTATTCTGTCTGTCGCAATCCTGATTTTTATTGTGTATTCCTGATGAGACATGTAGTGCCAGTTTGGCAAGCATTGATCACGACATATTTAAACAGAAATTTAGCGCCTACGATGATTTTCCAGTTTAGTGCGTGTATTATTTGGTTTTGATAGATATTGTTTGGAGATAGGCTGTGGGTTTTCTGAAGGGTGGGTATGGCCCTCGTGTGTGCTGTGGGCAGTGGTGCAGGAACGTTTTTATTAGGGGGGAGTAAAAATAATTATTTGCTTTTATAGGGGATAACATTTTTGAGATTAAAAAAGATCAGGTAAATATAATACATTACGCGAATGATTGGTTTTGATAAATAATCGCGTAACACGAAAACACGTAAAGGGAATTGATTTTTAACATAGGTGAGATAGCGAAAAAGTAAATAAAAATTAAAACTTTTAAATGAATGCAATTTTTATTAATTTATCTAACTAGTACAATACCATAGGTAGCCCACACCTTTTGTTAATCTTCAATCCCCTGAAATTTGTAAAAAATGCAATTTTTAATAAATGTATCTAATTCATACAATGCTACAGGTACACTTACTGTTAATCTTCAATCGCATTATAAACCAACTGGATCTGGCAAATCTTAATTATCACTCTCTTGCTCTCTTGAGGGCCCTTGGACTGTAGGCTCTTGCTCTCTTGAGGGCCCTTGGACTGTAGGCTCTTGCTCTCTTGAGGGCCCTTGGACTGTAGGCTCTTGCTCTCTTGAGGGCCCCGGGACGGTAAGCTCTTGCTCTCTTGAGGGCCCTTGGACTGTAGGCTCTTGCTCTCTGGAGGGCCCCGGGACGGTAAGCTCTTGCTCTCTTGAGGGCCCTTGGACTGTAGGCTCTTGCTCTCTGAGGGCCCGGGGCGGTAATCTCTTGCTCTCTTGAAGGCTCTTGCTATCGTGAATGCTCTGAGTCGTTAAACTGAAGAGTTTAAACTTTTTTGATGAAATAGTTAAGATTCAGCTGATGAGCAGCATTCTTCCTATCTCTATAGAGTGCTTTGTAGTAAGCCAAATAGCTCAATCTCTCTGGCAACTTTGGCACTTAAAATCCATGTTAGGGTCATTCTCTTCAATAATTCTAATTGCACTGTCAATGTGTCTAAAAAATTCATCAAGTTGTTTGATAAGCTCAACAACATAAGGCTCTTCCTCTTCATCCTTTATGCCGTACTCCATTTCTAGAAGATCTTCAATGACGAGTTCTATTGAGTGAGATTGGAGCAATTCACCACATTTGCCTGGTCTACGTACTCAAATCCAACATCTTGCTATGTCATGTCTTGAATTGGAAAGCTCGTGTTCAGGATCAAAATCACGAGAGTCAGAATCTTTAGGCCAAATATTTTTCCAAACTCCCGTCATACAGGACTGTTTAACATCTGCCCATGCATCTCCAATGTTGTCAATACCACCCCCCTAACACCAAACTGTACAGTAAAAATCTTTGTCTTCACTGGAATGTGCGTGCACAAGGTCACGTCACCATTGCACAGTGTGACTGCGAGATTACAGCCAACCAGGATATTTCTTGATCGCGTTATGACGAAAACGCGTAAAGTGATATCGCGTATAACGAGGGATACTCGTATTTAACGGTCCCATTGTGCATGTTCCTCATTTATTTTAGTCATGCCAAACATGGAATTAATACACACAAAACAAATTAAGAAAAATTATATCTGATGTTAACTTAACTAAAAATTAGGAATCACCGAAAATTACAGTAGGTTTCCATACACCTTTGCCCTATATTCGTTACTAGCTATAAGACCACTAACTAGTTTTGCAATTTTCAAGTTTGTTGAGCATCTCAGGGCATACATTCAGCAGACACAGGTGATTTAGTCTACGTTGCCTCATCGTGGAGCGAAGATAGGTTTTATTTACAAGCATTGAAAAACTTCTTCCCGCAGTAGCTGATGTAGCTGATATCACTATTAGAGTTTTCAAACAATGTGTGCTCCAAGCACATTTTATTTCTGTTATGCTACCTTAGTGTGAACTTTGTATCTTGACTCAACAAGATCTTTACATTATCTAAAAGTTTTACTATATTATTTTGGGGGTAAAAATGATACTTTTTACCCCCCTCAATTTTTAGGGGGGTTAAATTTACCCCCGTAATCCCCTGTTCCTGCGCCACTAGCTGTGGGTTGAGTCCTTTACCAAAACCTCGCATAAGGGCTTCTCCATACAGTCTGTTAACTTCAAATAAGGTAATATTTCCCCTACCTTAGTTTGACCTGCTTGCAACACAGATCATTGACCCTTGGTGTGTCGCAAGCCCGATGACGAATCCTCACAGCTATTTGCGTAATCTTGATGTGTCATCTGGCACCAGCTTGGTGAACATTAACACGACTTGTTGAAACAGGATTAAAGTATGTCATGGGTGACGTCACCAGAATGTATCAAACCTTGTGGTTATTGCGAAACTTTGTTGTGACGTCTGAACAGGAAAATAGGATTGGGTGTTGATGTGATGATACATGTTTTTCGTGAATAAAACACAACATAATAGACATATATTTATTTAATCAGGACTATACATTTTTAGATTAATTTTTTCTACGATGAATCTTAGATGTGTTAGTAAAATGGTTTTGAGTTCACAATCCAACAAGAAATAATCCAAACCGATGAATTGTTATGTAGAGTAGATGACACTGATCATTCCTGGTTTTTAATGGTGTTTTCCATCGTAGGCTGCTCGAGATTGAGGCCACCCTTGGCTCTATTAGCATGTCATATGCATCCAAGATGAGCCTGTCGATAAAATTGTTGCAATATCTGGTGACGAGAGTCGACCACATATCCCTCCGGTTGACGGAGACGCTGTTGAGGTCCCACACCTCGCATAGACTGGCACAGATCGGTATGAGATCTGTGACCCGTTTGAGGGAAATGTGCTCAGCGTCAGGTTAATTAAAATGACGACCATACGGTCGCCGCGCATGCTTCTCAGAGAGATTTCATGAATAGTTAAGCTTATATTCTGAGGAGGTTGTGTTTTGTTGTAAAACTTTGATGGACATCTTGTAGTTGCACAGCTCTTGCCACTCTTTGTGGCTAAACACCACACAATTTCTTCTGCATTTTTCTAGCTGGACAAAGGGCACACAGTTGATGACTTGTTTGGCGTCAACATAGTCCAGTGGAAATAGCGTGTTGAAACTACTAGCTATGGCTTTGCTTTGCGCGTGCAAACAGTTTTGGGTATTTATTGGCTTTCCATTGTGTGCTTTAGGAGTTTGATCGCCTAGATGGCTGATAGCAGACTAACTAAGATTATGGGCATCACGCTGTTGGGACGCTCTCTATAGCCCCCACCACTCTAGGGGGAATAAAGAGTGAATGCTGATTGGACACAGCCTCTTGAGGTGTGGCATTTCTCATAGCCTTGGTGTCGTTTTCTGTGTGCTTGGTAGAAGAGAATACGGTCAGGAAAATCTTAGTTAGAATTTTTAGCACGTTTGGAGAAGGTAAATGAAATGGTAATGCCCGTAAACGTCTAAGGTCGTGTCTTGAAGCTGTACCTTGGATAAGACCAATTGGAATTTTTTTCGTATATGTGGCAAATTAGAATTTATACATAGTAAAAACCCATAACTGTCAAAGTATTATCAGCGCCGATAAATATGGCGACCCAATGCATCCCAGGCTTGGTGTGTTGATCCGTGTTGGTGACGAAGGTGGTAGGACGCGCTATTCTTGTTGGCAGTTGATCATCATATAAAACATCCTGGACGGGAGAGTGGAATGCTGGGTTTGTTTTCAACACATGTTTTAAAGTCTGAATGCGCCTCTTCAATCAGTTAGTCTCAAAGTCCTCAAACGATGGTGGCCGAACTTAAATTGTATATAGAATTATGTGCCATGCATGTGCAATAACTTTAAAGTAGATCAACAATTCTGGAAATTGTTTTTAGAATGGCTTACTTTTACATCCGTGTTCAATGTACACAAAGTAGGTCAACATATATTTTTAGAACTACCTAATTTTACATCTGGTTCAATGAACTGGCCCATAATAGCATCCAAGTTACCTGAAAGTAGGTCATTGTGTATCTCCACAAGGGTTGCAACATTCTACCGCAACCAGTGTTGCGGACTTTCTGGTGACGTCACCCGTAATTATTCTGTTACAAATGTCGTGATTAATGCCCGTCCAAATTGGCGATATACTCCACATCAAGCTTACCCAAGCTGGGTTGTGACACACCAAAGATCAAGTACCTGTGGTGCAACTAGGGGAAATAGTTGCGGTGTGGGGAAAGGGAAATATCACCTTTATTGAAGTGATCAGTCTGAAGCCCTCGTGCGAGGTTCCCTTACAGCACACAGAGGGCCACGAAAACCCACAGCCTACCCCAAACAAACTCTTTCAAAACAAAATCACACATGCAATAAATTGGAAAAATATCCTAAGCGCTAGAATTCCTGTTTAAACATCCCGTGATTAATGCCCGCCAAAATTGGCACTACATGTCACATCAGGAATATGCAATAAAAATATAATTGCGACAGATCAGGGCTGTGACATACAGAAGTAGGGGAGGTGAAATTATTTCACAATACAGTTGGGGGAAAGGGGTAATTCTGTTTTTTACAAACCATTGTTGTTTTAAGGTTTTCACAGCAATCAAGATTGCGATACACAACATGGGAAATGATCGCACAATACCGAAAGTAGCAGGTGGAAATTCTATCAAATTAATAGAGTTTTCATACTCTGGGACAACTACTTCTGTATGCGCGCCTATTATAATAACTACAATTATTTCTATTTCTAAACACATGTTTCTTTCTTTTATTAACAATCACTATTTATAATGGATGTGGAAATTAACTTTGGTTACGGATACATGCCATCTCGGGTACATCTCTCGATTAGATTAAATATAATTGAAAAAATGCCCGGATAGCTCAAGGCTATAATAAGGGCACGCTAAGACATGGTTCCGTGTTCGGTAACCGTGTTCAGATGTCATTTTAAAACCATATATAATTTAACTGAAATAACAACTTATTATGTTAGTCTCTCTAGGCCAACACCTCCGAGAACTGGGTATTAGTGCTCTTAATTCACCAGAATGCGATAGTTTGGCACACCTTACAGTACGAGGGTGGACTGGGCCACTGGAGATATCCCGGTCTGCCGCAACTACTTTAAACTAAAATAAAGCTATCCATTCAATTATTAAGTTTATTTTCATTAATTTTAATCAAAAGTTCCAAGTGAGTAAGTCTTAGGGCACCCGGAATATATATGATGACATTAAATGTAGCCTAAAACTGTTCTGTTCGTATTTTATTGATGTGTTTATAAACAATTTCAAGCCAAACGTTTGAGAATTTATTTAGTGAATACTGACTGTTACTAGCTTTGTAATCTACACAAATAGGGGTGCAAATCATTTTACATATTATAATTTCAAAAATTGACTCCAAGCTATTGACTAAAAATCTATAAGCATTTTTGCTTCAGATAGTAGAAAGTAGATACGATGTTTTAAGTATTCTGAATACTGACGCAATCATAAATAATGTAGTTGAGATGGCCTCGGGATTAAATTTACTTAAAATAAAATTTAAATGCTTCATTTCACCACTTCACATAGCTTAATTCGTATTTATGGGTGTATACTAATGGCACTTGGAACCTACCGGTCCACCCTTGCCACAGAATAGGTTACAAGTTCAATTGGTTTAATTTTAATCATCGTGTATAGAATGGCAGTACACCGACTCTCACAATGACGTCACTGACATGGATATCATGGAGGTTTCTGTAAAGACTGGTGTCTTGTCACTGACAACTAAGTTAGTGGCCTCTCGCATTGATAACCAAGGTACTGAGTGACATTCTCTCCTCGCATTGATAACCAAGGTAGTGAGTGACATTCTCTCTCGCATTGTAAACAAGGTACTGAGTGACATTCTCTTCCTCGCAGTGATAACCAATGTGTGAGTGAATTTCCTGCAGTGATAACCATTATGAGTGACATTCTTCTCGCAGTGATAACTAAGGTACTGAAGTGACATTATCTCCTCGCATGATAAACAAGGTACTGAGTAACATTCTCTTCTCGCAGTGATAACCAAGGTACTAGTGACATTATCTCCTCGCAGTGATAAACCCAAGGTAGTGTAACATTCTTCTCGCATTGATAAAAGTATGAGTGACATTCTCTTCCTCGCATGATAACCAAGGTAGTGAGTGACATTCTCTCTCGCATTGATAACCAAGGTACTGAGTGACATTATCTCCTCGCATTGATACTAAGGTACTGAGTGACATTCTCTCTCGCAGTGATAACCAAGTAGTGAGTGAAATTTCTCTCCTCGCAGTGATAACCAATGTAGTGAGTGGACATTCTCTTCTCGCAGTGATAACCAAGGTAGTGAGTGACATTCTCTCCTCGCATTGATAACAAGGTACTGAGTGACATTCTCTCCCCGCATTGATAACCAAGGTAGTGAGTGACATTCTCTCCTCGCATTGATAACCAAGGTACTGAGTGACATTATCTCCTCGCAGTGATAACCAAGGTAGTGAGTGACATTCTCTCCTCGCATGATAAACAAGGTACTGAGTGACATTCTCTCTCGCATTGATAACCAAGGTAGTGAGTGACATTCTCTCCTCGCATTGATAACCAAGGTACTGAGTGACATTCTCTTCTAGCATTGATAACTAAGGTACTGAGTGACATTATCTCCTCGCAGTGATAAACAAGGTATGAGTGACATTCTCTCCTAGCATGATAACTAAGTACTGAGTGCATTATCTCCTCGCATTGATAACCAAGGTACTGAGTGACATTCTCTCCTAGCATTGATAACTAAGGTACTGAGTGACATTATCTCTCGCAGTGTAAACAAGGTACTGAGTACATTCTCTCCTCGCAGTGATAACCAAGGTACTGAGTGAATTCTCTCTAGCATGATAACTAGTACTGATGACTATCCTCGCATGTGATAAACAAGGTACTGAGTAACATTCTCTCCTCGCAGTGATAACCAAGGTACTAAATGACATTATCTCCTCGCAGTGATAAACAAGGTACTGAGTAACATTCTCTCCTCGCATTGTAAACAAGGTATAGTGACATTCTCTCTCGCATTGTAACCAAGGTAGTGAGTGACATTCTCTCCTCGCATGATAACCAAGGTACTGAAATGACATTCTCTCCTAGCATGATAACCAAGGTACTGAGTGACATTATCTCCTCGCAGTGATAATCAAGGTACTGAGTGACATTCTCTCCTCGCAGTGATAACCAAGGTACTAAGTGGCATTCTCTCCTCACATTGATAACCTAGGTACTGAGTGACATTCTCTCTACCATAGCTTGCAGGTTGGGGGACCTCGCTCGGCAGGAAATAGTGAAGTCTAGTGTAAATCGTATTATATGTGTGAATTGTTTCAGTTCTGGAGTTGATGGACAAGGCTCTCTCTCAGAAAGGATGTTGTTGAAAGAACGTCTGGAGGAGGGATGTTGGATAGTGGATACTCCAGCGCCTCCTGGGGCATCTCTTTGGCTGATACGGCACTTTATAGGTATATTACACATTCCATGGGACATCTCTTCTCAGTACCAGTGTTTTGGTTCATAAGAAGAGTGAAAATATAATTCCTGGGGACTACAGCAGTAATTTAATTCCAACTAAACACCTTTTGTCCTTGAAATACCTAAATAGATAAATCAATGTTTGTTCATCTGCCAAAATGAGGACCTTGGTTAAAGCCCGGGTAAGTCCTATACCTTACTACATTACTACATACTCACGATGGGATTGTCCACGTAGTGAATTCCTAGTAGCAGTTTTGAGTTTTAAAGGGCCGTTTCAGTGCCAACGCGCCATTTTCGATATATACTGTCGTATTCATTTATAATAAAAAGAGAAAAATTGACTAAGCAGAGGTGCTTGAAGTAGTGTAAGCTAGAAGAGAAATGATATGAAACGCAAATTTAAAGAAAATTATTTCATTCTTTCATTTAAAGAAAATGCCCACAATCACGTTTTATAAGAACATAATATCTAATATCTAATTTATTGAAGTCTGACATAAAACTCTTACTGATTTGTGTTGTCATCTTTTTAAATAAATTTATAATTAATTTTTAATCAAATAAAATAAGAAAATTATGCTATTCTACTCACGACCATGAGTGGAATTAAAACTTTCACTCACCCGTGGACTAATTTTAAACCATTTCGAAGATATTCACCATAGTGAAATATAATTTTTAATAAAAAAACAAAGCTAAAATGAACACATAATATTCCTTTTAAATGCCTTGTTATAGATAAAAAATGAAGTGTTACTGTTCCTTTGCAGGCCGATTGCCGGACCCTCTCCTTAGGGGGGAGCATTGGAGGCAGTTGGCATCAGAATGCAGTGTTGCCATTCAGCATATGCACGCCACTGAGAGGACAGTGTGCCCCGTGCACAAGTTGATAGCTCGGTACGACCATTATTGCCATCAGTAGAGTTAGGGGAAACATCGGAGGTGGTGTTTTTAGTTTTCAGGAGGGAAAGTGTGAAATTGTTGTTTAGAGGTGTATGAATGTATAGTGAAGAGGGGTCCAGGGGCTCTTCTTCGGCGAATTTTTGAACAATGGGTGTCTCTAGAAACAATCTATTTGATATTTTCATGATAATTGTAGGCATTTTCTCAAAGTTAAAGTAATTATTTAGAACACAGTTCATAATAATCTTCTACACAGATATATAATTTAATAAAAAATATTCTCCTTTAAGTTATAGCAAGAGTAAAGCTAGAATTTGGGTGGGCATAAATTACGTGTTATTAGGTACCAATACAAGTTTGAGCTGGCACGATATACTCATGTACCCTCCTGTTTATGCACCACTGGTGGTCTGTCTAGTCTAGCTAATTTAAGATGTGAGCAAGAGAATAACATCGATAGCTCTGTGGCAAAGCTTTGACGCGTTTAGTCAAAGATCCTGAATCATATTCCCGTGATGTCATTTTTTAAAATTATTCCTGGATTAGACTCTTCTGTCGTGGTGTCATTTTTCAAAATAAACCTAAAATATATATTTATAACAGTAAATACTTTGTACCCGACTAATTATGTTAATCTTCATTTATTGTGCCATAAAAGCTTTTCTTCACTAATCAAGTAGTACAGTTAGGAACGACTTAAGAAGGTCCAAATATGCAGATCAAGTTTTATTTCTAAGAAACTTCTATGGTGTAAGTGTAGTGAGAACTAGAACCTGCGTATATCCCTTCACCTGCGAATATGTTTTAGATCGCTGAGCAGCACTCGCAAAGAGGAGTACCTGATTCTCGAGGCTCTGTTCAAGCTGGTCCACGATCTGTCTATGGACCGCAAGTCTGGACATCTCAACTGGGTGGCCATCAAGTCTCTAGTCCAGTATTTCACCCCCAGTCTCGTGACCAGACCTTTCATACCTGGCCTGACCACTGAGGTGGGTTCCTTCCTACTTTCACTTGACACCAGACCAGTAGTTTTTACACATAACTTTTTCTTTTTCTTTCTCAATTAATCATTTGCACTATACATTTCAATTAATTAGTTTCTTCAAAATATTAAATCTCAACTAAAACATTAGCGTATAACCCAAATGGGTAGTAAGACGCAGGGCTAATAAAACAACTAAAATATGGCACATTTAAAAGCTTGTAAGCTTGGGATACAATTGGTGACAGCCTTGAAACATATTTCTAGGGAGACTGTCACTTCCATCCAATGATGCTGATGACGTGCTACTACTGGCCAGAAGTACGCCTCTGGTGCTATCATCTAGATCACACTTCTATCATTAGCTCAATTCTACCTTCAGCGACAACACCTCCTTCAAAAACAAGCTGCGGCTTTCAATCGGAAATAAAGCAACAGAAGCAAGGAGAAACAACCATGCCTGATATTAATCTTGATGTGATGTGTCTCGGGACAGCTTAAAGTCGCATCGTGAAGACGGTGTGGGTCAGTTAATGGGGTCGGTCAATAACTCTCTCTGTAACTTCCCCCACCGAACTCACGTGACTTTGGAAGACATCCCTAAGATAAAGTGCTTTTGCAGCCTGGAGGGTCATAAACATGACGGTTATATGCTAGGAAACAGGATCGGGAAGTGGAAACCAAATAAATCACGTGATAGACAAGAGAACAAAGACTCAAGGGACTCAATGTGGTGGAATTACTCCCGAAAAGGGACGAGATAGTGGACTTGTTTACACGCTGGTTCACAAAAAGGCTGAAGCACTTGTGAGAGACTGCTCCTCCCAGTACGAGGACGATTTTTCAGCATCAGAAGATGAAAGATACCGGTCTAAAGATCTGCGAAAAACAATTTGTGATCATAACAACCAACAAAATAATTCATTACGATTTGGATTATCCCACATGTTCTCAGGTGATCAATTGTACAAAAAATATAATTCAAATGCAGATGGCAGTTTATGTCCTGTTCAAAGAGTAAAAAGCGCTGATAAAGTAATTACTATTCAACTAAAACACTCGTCCACACAAGCGAAGACTCCAAATCTCCAAACAGTGTCACACACTATGATCCGTCAGAACCGGAGATGTACTCTCCTTTTTCCGAAGACACGAAGTATTTTTCTTCGGAAGATCTTATTATAAATTCTCCCCACTCGGTTCCTATATGTAATTCTGAAGGTATGCATTTTTGGCATTATCCAAGATAATTCAAATAGGAAAGATAAATTGTTAATCAGTCCGGAAGAAGAAGGCTTTGAGCTTGGAATCCAACAGAAAGCGACTAGAGGACTTGACACTTCAGGAAAGTCTGAAGGCGTTCATCAGATCGTCAGTGGCTTCATAGAGAGCACAGGAAGAATTGAAACTTCAAGAAAGACTGAAGACGATAAGATGGTCACCGATTTTATAGAGCGCGCACGACTACTTGAAACTCCAATAATGTCTAAAGACGATCAGACAGTCGCCGATTTCATAGAGCGTGCACGACTACTTGAAACTTCAAGAATGTCTAAAGACGGATCAGACAGTCGCCGATTTTATAGAGAGTGCACGACTACTTGAAACTCCAAGAATGTCTAAAGGGATCAGACAGTCGCCGATTTCATAGAGAGATTAAGTGCTCTCAACTCCTAACCAAGGTAAGATAACAGATGGTTTGAGCATACCATTTGATTGCGGTCAATTGACAACATTGGATGATGAAACAAGGGAACAACGTGAAAATACTCGATTCAAATATGATATTAAAAAAATTAAAAATTTTCTGTACTAAAAAAGACCAAAAAAACCAACAGAAAACGAGGATTTGGAGAATAACATATTAACGGATAATAACTTAAAAGATGAAGGTGGGAAACATTCGGAATTACCTACAAAACTTGAAGATCAATTTTTCATGCAGAGCGAGAGGAAAAGCAGCCGTTTTCGTTTCATCAAAACGTTTAAAAGAAAATCACGTTCTTTGCCCAAACATTACAGACAATGGAATACACCGCAAGAATCGCCTAGTTTACTAGACGCCGATTTGGATTTTAAGAACCGTCGGGGCAGAGGACGCGCCCGTCTGGGACATCTTACAACCGTATTCGGAAGATTAATTAACCTTTGGGAACACACACCGTTCAACAGAGGGCAGAGTTTTCGCCATCAAGCTAAAGATGTTAGCGTAGGGGACCTTATTGATCTGAAGGACTAAAGTTGCGTTATTTTAAATGAAGGGGGAGGTTCATTAAAGACTAAAGATGAAGAGTTGAAAGTAGTAACAAATGCAAGCCATTATTACAAAGTGTAGGGGAAAGTTTGTAGACAAAATATCAGAAGAAGGTAATACTCACGTGTAAACTAAACCAACTGTTGATTTCCTTCAAGTTTAATATACAGCTATGAATGAATCTATCATCTGTGTGGAAAAACAAGATGCAAATTTTTCAATTTGTGCTTTTTGTGTGTTGTATTTTATTGTTTGTGGAGTTGGTTGGAGCAGATTTTTATTCTTGTTTGAAACTACTCTACATATCAACTTTTCCCCCTAACCATGATATGAAAAGATTATGCAAACATTTATGTAAAATAGTTAAGTTGTTTGAATTATAAAGCATATGTCTTAAGAATAAAGGAACATGTATTTGCAACATGTATAATTTGCGCATATTATTTGCAAATCAGGCGTTACCTGCCACACGTAAAAAAAAAATGTTGTCAAAGCGTAGTAAAAATTAAATTGTCACAAAATAGAGCTAATGACTACATCCGAGTGGGAGCTATCAATTATATTCTTGATAACACTTAATTATGTACTCTAACAGTCAAGGCAGTGGGCACTAACAATAAAATAGGCATGCATTTCCTTGCTTCAAACATTTAGCCAGTCCAAAATGTCAAAGAGTGTCTCCCTTTTATAATATTCATGGACCTTAGGACTCTGAGATAAAGATGTGAATGGCACTTTCACTTTCACTGCGGCAACCGTATGAGATTTAACTGTGGTACTATTGAAGTTAATCTTTCTTATCCGAAAAATAAGATTTCAAGCAGTTAAAGTCTGATACCTTATGTAACTGTTTATTGAGTTAAGGGTCCTAGATTAGATTCCCACCATGGTCAAACAATGATCATAGGACAAATTGGGTCGTCCCCTATCACGATGATGATGATGATGAAGAGGAAGAGACTTGGTTTTGGGTTTGTTATAGAGTTAGTAAGTTGTGTTTTTATATCATCAATTGGCCCGAAATGTGCATGTTAGATATTCCGCAAAATAATAAAAACAAAGTTTAAAGTAGCATTTTAAAATTATTTATATAAGTACGTTCAATACCAAGGTTATTAATTTCTTAATATAAGGAGTAAGGATTGGAAAGGCAACTTAGAATAAATGTACTCGCATTCGTGGGGAAAAGGGGAAGATGATAAAACCATTTTGATAAATAACACCTCTGATTTCCCCCGCTGAGGTACGATTCCCGACCTCCCTGCTGTCACCGACAAACCAGAAAAGAAGATACTGACATCTTTGACCGTGTGCCCACTGGCGTAAGTTCTTCAAGTAACATGACCGGAACTGGCAGGGCTCGACTGGTATACGAACCTTTGTTCCCCAACTTTTCGCCGTCTCAGGGTAACCTGCGAGTGCTCGACGGACCGTGTCCTTCGTCGAGGACGAGCCTTGCGAATCAGGAGGAGCGTGCGTGTCGAATGTGACAACTTGAACTGCCGGCTCTGGACATGAGGTCTTCTCTCTAGCGTGTTTGATCAGCATCTGTACCGAGGGGGTAGAGGATGTCTCTCTCCTCCACGAAACTTATATTATCAATTAATTCCTGGGCTAGTAGCTTATTGGGGTCATTGAATTGAGAACAACTGAAAATATGTGGATGTTTATAAACACTTTGAACTGCTTCAAAGATATATAATGTTTAAAAATAGCTTCCTTAAAAGTACGAGCCATCGCAGGCAGGCCCTCCCACACACTCCCCACCCCACCTCCCTTCCCTCCAATACCAAATATTGGTTTCACCTTTGAATTAGTACCAACTAACTTAACCTAAAACATTATCTGTCTAATACTTCACACCCAGCCTACCTAGATATTTACTAATTGGATTGTATGAACCCGTATAGAAACAGTAAATATCTTTGTCGTTACCACCCTGAATCAAATTACAAAAAGAAAATGTCAACATATTAAGAGCTTGGAATGGAAAACAAAAAGTGCCTGAATCTAGGACCATATGCAGAAATATGATAAATGAAAGTTGGATTGTTTGGACATTTAAGCTGGATAAATGTTTTAAATATTATGTCTTAAAAAAAGTAAGACATTTGAAGTTTTGTACATTGCAATTGGTGCATTGTAAAGAATGTAAGTGTCAAAATTTAACCATGACTTTTTTATGTCTTGAAATAATTAACTATAAATACAGAATGTATACGTTGGTTATTAATTGAATGGTTCCTTAAAAAAATTATGTTACGGTGCACCGCACAGAATTTCTCCCGCTTTTATCTTAAAAATAGACATTTACTAAATACGTGTAAGATTTGTGAAATGAAATAATAGGTCTATACATTGTTGTAGAAACACTACACCAAATATCATAACCTAAATAATATACACTTACTTACTCTATGGCATTAGGAACTAGGAACACTGTTACAGGAAAATTGAGAAAAGAGAAACATCTTTGTCCATCAAAGAGCATAAGAATCCAATTAATTTTCTAAGACCTGAATTAAAAAGTATTATATTTGCTTATAACTCATAAATTATTGGTTTAGTAAAAATATATTTCAAATAAAAGATTTTTATCTTTAATAGTACTACAATTTTATTATGATAATTTATTATTCAAATAGTTGCAGGGAAGTAATGAAAATTGGAAAAAATCCCTAATGTAAAGTACCCTCAAAGTCATTTTCATGAGAGAATGAGAATTTCCATCTTGTTTATAATAATAATAAACAGTGTCTAGATATAAAATTTAATCAAAATCGTTAAAGCTAATTTCGAGAAAATTGCTCTTCAGTAAAGTACCTTTAAATTTAGGGTTGAATATTTAATTCCAAAAAGGCCTCAGGGGGACCTTTTGAAAACCCCAGTTTTATCCCAATCGGCAAAATAGTTTCAGCTCTAGCCCAAGGTACAGATGGACATATAAACAGGCAGCATTACGAAAACCCCTTTTTTGGCTCATGGGGACATGAAACGTCGACATTTATCAAAATCTCGAGTTAGATTTGTTTTGATGATCACAATAATTTTTCCTCGAGGTGACAAGAGAAATTAATAAATTAAAACTACCAGACCAATCCAGTACAGAGGAATGTAGGCCTAGTGTCACAAGTGTTTCAAAACATCAATTCAACAAATAAATTAATTCTGCACTCTTCCGGAATCGAACATATTTTTAGTAGGGGCTTGATTATTTTAGCTGGTAGATGGTCAAGCCAGGTGGGGGAAAATGTAGTTTGATTTTTACCTATAGAAACTGGGTGAAAATCTTGTCTTGGATCACTGAACGCTTTTATTAAGTTTCTATACCTTACTAACAGGATGGAATATAATTTAGCTAAATACTTAATACTTAGCACCGCGTCTTACTACCCGTTCGGGTTATACGCTTAAGTACTAATTACACTAATGGGTTAGGAATTGGGAAGGTTGAATTTAGAGAAGTGAACCCGCATTTGCGTGGAGGAGAGTGAAAACCATTTAGGAAACACCTTAGTTCACCCGACCGAGATTCGAACCTCGATCTCCCCGTCTCGGCGGTCGAGCTCAACACGACTAGCGCGTTAGCCAACTACGCACCGAGGCGGGTAATTTAGCTAAGTGAGCTCAATTTTTTATGGAGAGGGAGTGAGTTTCTATTTTTTTTAAAACACCCTTAGTAGTCCCAGTTGGGATTCAAACCCTAAGCTCTTCACCACCAGGCTACAGGACGAGACTTGTGCCTTAGTTGCGTGCCCCGTGCTATATTATAGGGACTGATGCTATCCATAAAAAGTGGCAACTGCACAAAACTTGAGCTGATATGTTGTACGTGAAAAGAATATAGTACCTAACTTTTTTATTTGGCAGATAAGGCCCTTTACATGAAAATTGAACTGTAGCAAGTAGTGCGGCTAAAACAAAACGCACAAGTATTCGAAATACTTTAATCCTGCAAACAGAGTTTGGTATTTCAGAAAATTGACCATGGCTAAAGTCGCCCGATCGTTTGAATGTCATCAGTGGAGCATAGCGCCGTGTCGTTTGTGTGTGTTTCTTTTTACAAATATTCGTGAGAATAAAAAAATAAGATTACATTTT
Organism: Timema podura; assembly: GCA_033556935.1. Lineage (NCBI taxonomy): Eukaryota > Metazoa > Arthropoda > Insecta > Phasmatodea > Timematidae > Timema > Timema podura. Next base: position 78,166,731 of record JAVRXN010000008.1, on the reverse strand, counting down.
CGCGGAACTTGGGAATTTCTAACTCCTTTGTAAAAATCCCCCCCTCCCCCGGGAATACGGTTTATTTCTTCAGTCCATATTTTGTGGCCGTGGCCTCCCCCCCGATCTATAAAAGAGAGTCGCTCCAGTGGTCAACATTTTGTTGAGGCCCAATAAGAGACGGAGGGAAGACAGTGTGCTTGATGGCAAGGAACGTCCGGGCTGTGACTAATGGATTGGGAATGGTACACCAACACTCGAGTAGCAATGTCATCGGCTCGCGGACCACAGGTAAGGTAGCATATTATTAAATAGCTGGATCATCATCACAAGAAACTTATCCGAGAATTAAAACGCTATCTGATATTGTTGCTGAGGTACGACAAGAAACGGCGCAGTGGCAAAACCGTTTGTGCGCGCGCGTGGCCCATTTGCGGGTGAATTGACCCCCTCAAAAATAAAATATAAATTTATTACCTACTATTTTGAATCAAGTTTACGTTTTGCACCCCAACTCCAGCGATGGTACGACTGTTTATGTTTGAGGGGCGGGCGAGTTTAGTGTAGCCCCCCCTCCCCCCCACATTTTTTAAGAATTCCAATTTAAAGGTTTTGATTTGCATCATTTTGCATCTTAATAGTTTTTTCAGAAAAAAATGTTTGATTCGAGAAAAAATGTATGGGCCAAGCTCAGCGTACGCTGCTTTCCTAAACACAGCATGTGATTTTTCTTATGATACTATTAGTCTATAAATGTCCTGTTTCGCACCCAAAACTGGAGTTTTGAACCTTAGACCCTATTAGTTTAGCAAAAAAAATTATTTTTTTATTAGAACGCAAATTTATAGTGTCTTCTTATGTTAACGGATTTCCAAATAATATGAATGTTTAGTTTCGAAATGTTTTTTGCGCTATAATTTCGTTTTACACCTTAATAATTAATTGACTTTAAAGTAGAAATATATTGCTTTTATGTTTTGTTTGGAAACAGCTTTGCAACGTGGTATCTTTTTTGGCTTTTCACCATATGATGATCATCATCATCATGGCTTTTGATACCTTTTTACTCTGATATACACACATGAGTCTTGTCATCAAATTTGAAAAATATAGTCTTGTTAGTGACCTTTATTATTAATATTACATAGCTAGCGTCTTACTACCCATTCGGGTTCTACGCACTTACACTAATGTGCAATGGTAGGGTGATTGTGAGATGAAATGGAGGACCTACAGTTTAACGTGGACTTAACGTTGTGATTAATACACGTCTTGTCAGAGGTGAAGGAAGGGTTTGGCAATCAGATAGATCTGTGCCGGGACCAAGGATTGAACCCCGGATCCCCAGCACAGAAGTCTGACACCTTACCCCTAGACAACCAGGTCATCCTTAGTGAAATTTCTTTTGTACATGGATAAGTTTTGTGACAGGTTTTACTTTGTGCGCTATTTATACTTTTCTCCTTATTCAGCCACTTTATATTTCAATATTAGGCTACGTTAAAATTGAAAGGCCCTTCCTACTTCTTGTAGTGTTACATCTGTTTTATATCTAAGTTATCGGAGCGTAAAACGCTAAAAAATAAAGTTCAAAAAGTAAATTTAAATGTACTGTACTGTATGTATATCCAAGCTATTATCAGTTTCCTTGTATTTTTCACATATTAAATAATTAATTTGCTGTGGTAAAACACCATTCTTAGGTGGAAAACACGAGAATTTATATTGGCATAGGAAAACCACAAAATATCTTGGATGTAGGGAGGACTACGATAAACTCACCTCTCTTTTTCTCATAATATATTTTTCTTTAAATTATTTTATTTTTCAATTACCGCGTCTTACTATCTATTCAGGCTATAAGCATACATGATAGCTACTCTAATGGAATAGGTATGAGGACGAAAGAATTTTAAAGGTAATATACCCGCATTTGCATGGAAGGAGAGTGGGAAAACATTTAATAAAAACTACCCTCAAAATACCCAACCGGGATTCGAGCCCCGATTTCCCTACCATTGAAACGGGTAGTTGTTAAACTGCAAAATAAATCTTATAAAGTTTAATTTTTTTTAAATGAGAGGATTCTACCCTCAACTTGCCCCTATCCTGCCAAATAAAAATGGTTGTACTGTATTTGGGTTTGGGGTGCAAAACGCCATACCTGGATGAAGAATCATGCACTACAAGACAATTAAATTGACATAGTAACCAATAAATACTATCACTAAGTTAAACTTAATTTTCCTCAAAAGAAAATTATATATTTTCTCGCTAAACCATTAAGGTATAAAATGCTATACTTGGGTGAAAACTGTGCAAAGCCAAACTTTTATACCGGCATTAAAAAATATTTCCATTTGGGGGGGAGGGGTTACACTTGGCCACCCCAAAACAAAAATGGTCGTACCGTCTTTGGGTTTGGGGTGCAAAATGCAATACCCTACTTGGGGGCGAAATAGGTTCAAAACAATGACATATTTACGTTTTAAATTTGAGGGTGGAATTTGGGGGGTCAACAATTTAATTTTTTCTCATTAACTATTATTTCTAGCTAATCCATTGAGGCTAAAAACTAAATACTTTGGTGCAAAACAGTGCAAAGTAAGAAATTTATTTTGGCATGAAAACAGATTATCAATTGAAGTATGCTTAACTTGGCCCTTCCAATCTTTGTTATTTTAAATTAATTTTTCTTGCAAAACTATTAAGGTGCAAAACACCATACATACTTAGATGCAAAATGGAGCAACGCCAAACTTTTATATTGGCATAAGAAAAATTCCATTTGGGGAAGACTACGCTTAACTTGCAACTCCTCCCATCCCTCCTAGACGTAATACTTGGGTGCAAAACATTGGTATATTTACATTTTAATTTTGAGTGTGTATGGGTGTCAACTTAAGTGATATATAATATTATTATTATTATTACCGCGTCTTACTACCCGTTCGGGTTATACGCACTTACGCTAATGTGTAATGGTAGGGTGATTGTGAGATGAAATGGAGGACCTACAGTTTAACGTGGAATTCGAACCACGGTGGAGGCCTGGCATTCCTCACATTCACAAGTTGTGATTAATACACGTCTTGTCAGAGGTGAAGGAAGGGTTTGGCAATCAGATAAATTTGTACCAGGAGCGAGGATTGAACCCCGGACGCTCAGCACAGAAGTCTGACACCTTACCCCTAGACCACCAGGTCACCGATATATAATAGCTGACAGTTATGTAGGAGAGTCTTGACTAAGATAGTGCTCTCCAATTCCGAGCTATCTACATATTTACTCTAATTTAATTTAATTTAATTTTAGCACCGCGTCTTACTACCCGTTCGGGTTATACGCTTAAGTACTAATTACACTAATGTATTAGGAAATGGGAAGGTTGAATTTAGAGGAAGTGAACCCGCATTTGCGTGGAGGGAGAGTGGAAAACCATTTAGGAAAAACCACCCCCAGTTCACCCGACCGAGATTCGAACCTCGATCTCCCCGTTCTCGGTGGTCTGACTCAACACGACTGGCGCGTTAGCCAACTACGCCACCGAGGCGGGTCATATTTACTCTAAACCGTTAGAGATATTAAGGTAGAATTTAAAGGAAATATGCCAACATTTGCATGGAAAGAGAGTGGAAAACAATTTAGAAAAGATCTACCTCAGTTCATATTTCCGGGATTCGATCAACAACCTCCTCGTCATCAGTGAACCGAACTAGATGAGACTGATGTTATGAGTCTCATGTATGTATAGGTTAGCCCTGTCACCCCCACTGGTACCATTTCTAACGTCAGAGGTGACGTCAGAGTTAGTATATAGAGCTAAGTGTGCCGTCCTAGGCTAAGTTGGTTGATTTAAATCCTGTGCTAAAATTACATCTATATTCAAAGGGATCGCTGATGTTACAAACTAAATAAAAACCAACCCAGGAAAATTGTTATTGGTTTAGTGGCCTGCATGGGAATCAAGATGGCTGCTGCGGCCATATTGTTACTGCCCCACTTGTGGCTGTCGGGGTGTCTTGGTGGCAGATTCCCTGAGCCATATTATCACCTAGATAACCGCCACAGCGAGAATTACGACCCAAGATTTTGGTTGACGCCTTACGAGTATCCTATTGACGCCTATTACTATCCAGAAGACTACGTGGATATGAACTACAGCTCTAATGATGGCTACCCACAAGATCCATATCTCACCAGGTACGTTTGGGGGCCAAAATGCTGTGGTACTACTAGTCATTATTACAAAAGCAGCCATTAGCAACATAATCACAACAACCTTAGTTGCCTACTTGGTGAATTCGAAGCTATTATGCAAATCGGGCTGTATCTTAATTTGACGCATTTAAAACACTCGAAGCACTTTCACACTTATATACCCATGTATGAAATAGAAAGAGAGGGAATAAAATTAGCATTTCACCTTGCGAGGCCTCTTTTTGTTCTCCTGATAGAAAATTCCCTATTTAGCTGACTATTATAAACACTCACTCTACTATTTGCTCCTGGACATCATTGACTTGAATTTCAAAATTACCTTTTTACTTGTTTATTATTTTAGGTAGACATAATTATGCTTCAAATGACTTTTTTTAATCTACATCCTGGCAGGAATATACCTACAAGTCCTTTTTGTGAATAGACCAAATTTTCTAAGCTGAAGACGATTAAAAAATACGTTCGCAAAAAATTACTTTAAGATAAAAAAAAAATGTTAAGACATGGTAAGACTATTTTTAGAATTATTTAAGAATTTATGGTTTTGGTTTCAATGTTTTATCTTTAAAACTCACTGAATAAAATGTAAATAAATCAACGTAGGAAATCCTAACTCCATTTTCCGCTACGTCACAAGTAAACAACGTCCTTAGAAACTAATAAAATACAGGAAAACGAAGTCACTTGAAAGGACGTGGCTGCGTGTTGGTCATTAGGAAACAATTGAATGAAGAGTGAAGTGATAAAAACCCTCTCAAACTTAGTGAAATTACTTATTGAGTCCTTTCAACCTCCAGCCAAAATAATAGGTTTATTTGTGTATTCTAACGTGGGTTATTTAGCGAGCACTTTACTGAATACTGATTATATCAGTACACGACTTACAGACTAACATAATCCTCAGTCCCCTGACCATCAGTTCTACACTGTGAAAGGGAAAGCTCCAAGTTCTAAGTTATGATATATTTAGCGGTCATATTGAGAATCTAACCCAGTGGAAAAATTCTTAAGCGACTCAGCCACGGAGTTTTTTTACGCACCACATCCTATATTTCATTCGGACTGGCCGCAATTTAAACTAATAAAGTTGAGATAAGATGTTTGAATTTTTGCGTAAATATGCCCGAATTTACGCGAAGGAAGTATTTGAAGTAATTTAGGAAACATCCTCCTTAATACATACGACTAGGATTCGAATCCTCGTCACCGACATTCCAGTCTATTTTTTTTAGTACCACGTTTTATTATCTGTTCGGGTTATACGCATATCTACTAATTACGCTAATGAATTAGAGATGAATAGGATTGAATGTAGAGGAAGTGTACTCGCATTTGCGCGGAATGAGAGTGGAAAACCATTTAGTTAAAACCATCCTCAGTACACCCAACCGGGATTCGAACCCCGAAATTACTGTCATCAGCAGTCTAGTCTATTGCGAGAGTGACGCCTTACACCAAGCGACCACCGAAGCAGGTTTCCAGTCTATTACAAGAGTATAGTTTTAGACCTGGGGTGGGTAACCTTGTCGCCAATCGCCATAAAAGTGTGGCACCCGTTCTCACAGTAAAATAAACTTTTCCCTGACGGTTGTTAATTGAAATATCCTGCATATCATTGGAAACATTCCGCTTTCATATATTCGGCCAATGTTTCTGCAACTTGTCAGACCAAAGGATTGCCAAACTTCGCATTAAATTGTTTTACTTTTTCAATTTGAGAAATTTGTTGTAACTGAGTATAGTCAAAGAGAACATGATTTGAATAAACTTGTTAAAACAAACAGTGTGTGCTGTTTTAAATGTTCGATGGCAGCAAACTAATTTCTCAGTTTTTAAATGGTGTGGCGAATTTCACTTCTCATTCGCCACACCTGTGGCTACAGTGGAAAATATGTTGCCCACCTCTGTTTTAGTCCATTCGACCAACATAGCGGCTAAGTACGTATTTAGATGTACAGTTAAGATGCTTTTGGACTGCTTGAATGTCTGTGAATTTTTATCTGACTAATAATATTTGAGAAAAACATGTGTGCATGTCATAATTAAGGGGCCACCTTCTAGAGTGAGTAAACCCATTACAGTTATGGTTGTAATGGCCACAAAACAAATTTCGAAGTTTTTTTTTTCTCATCCATCATACATTTCAAGATCTCTAAAGGTGTCCACCAGTCAGACAAACACAAACAAATATAATTAGAGAAACACTGGATTCACATTAGTTATAGTAAATAGGCTAAAATATTAGTGTCATTTCTGAGTGAACCTTTATTCACCAGCACTGCAGCACCTCTTTGGCTTTTATTATTATTATTATTATTATTATTAGCACCGCGTCTTACTACCCGTTCGGGTTATACGCACTTACGCTAATGTGTAATGGTAGGGTGATTGTGAGATGAAATGGAGGACCTACAGTTTAACGTGGAATCCGAACCACGGTGGAGGCCTGGCATTCCTCATATTCACAAGTTGTGATTAATACACATCTTGTCAGAGGTGAAGGAAGGGCTTGGCAATCAGATAAATCTATGCCGGGACTGAGGATTGAACCCCGGACCCTCAGCACAGAAGTCTGACACCTTACCCCTAGACCACCAGGTCACCTCTTTGGCTTTTAGGGCGTTTTCAGCTCAGACCCTCAATTAAAGGCGTACGAAGGTTTGCCTAACACTAGGCGTTTGTGTGGGGGAAATAAATCCTGTGGTTTCAAACGAATAACTATTTTAGTAGGTTTTATTGACCTTGACGCTGTAAAGAAATGTTAAAACGTGGTACTTCTAACAACATCAAAGCACCTCTATGAGACGGAGCCGCTTGTAGAAAATAAATAATAAAAATAGTAGTGTAATTATTTGGAATCGGGTTAGCTACAAGTAAAAAGTTTCTCAACTCAAAAATGAAAATGCCAACACTCAAGTTCAATAAGATAAGTTTATGTCTCTATAATATTTTCTTATTTATTAGTGATCATACCCACCTCGGTGGCGTAGTTGGCTAACACGCTAGTCGTGTTGAGCTCGACCGCCGAGGACGGGGAGATGAGGTTCGAATCTCGGTCGGGTGAACTAGGAGTGGTTTTTCCTAAATGGTTTTCCACTCTCCCTCCACGAAGATGCGGGTTCACTTCCTCTAAATTCAACCCTCCCAATTCCTAATCCATTAGCGTAATTAGTACTTAAGCGTATAACCCGAACGGGTAGTAGGACGCGGTGCTAAATATTATTATATTATTAGTGATCATATTTTTCAATGTAATTTTATAAATTGTGTTATATTATACCAATGTGCGTTGTCGGTTTTTAGACTATTTCTCAAAATAATGTTTGGTTGTACAAACTAAGCTTAGCCTCAACGAGTCGTTTCAGAGCCAACACGCAATTTTATATATTTCTTGGCATAGCTTATTATTTATAATAAAATAAGGTAAACGGACCACCGATTAAGTTATACATGTTTGTAAAAATGTCACCCAAGCCCACCTATTGTTCAAACAGGGCCTGGTACCAGGGACAAAGTGCGCGGCCCCCCCTCTTAAACCTTATTTGTATAGGGAGCAGTTAGAAAAAAAAGAAGGGTAAACGAGTTATAGACGCTATTTAAAGTGGTCTCCTCACGATAAATATTTGAAAATTGGGCTACTCTAAAAGCTATTTTGAGTGTCTTCACCTGGGAAATCTTTGGAAATTAAATATCTCTTGAAGCTATTTAGAATAAATGTTCAAGAATATCAGAGGGGAGTGAGATAAATCTAAAGGGGGAAAGTTTATTCCGGGGAAGGGAGGAGTTTATTCCTTTCAGGAAGAGACACGTTCCAAGTTCTTGAGGGGGAATGCCCCCCCCCCCCTCCGTTTATTCCTACACCAATTCTTTAACTTTGGTTTGGACCTTTTATTTTTAAAATTTGTAGTCACTTTTACAAAAGAAAAGCAATGTACGTAAATTAATACTTAACATAACCGAACATTAAAATATTAAGCACATGATGAAGTATTAAATTGCACTTGATTTTCTGCCTGTTTTCTAAAGTAGAATTAATTTATTAATTTATTTTCATAGTTTTCTAAGCCTGTCATCTTGTACTGTAAGACGGGTCTATTCTACTTTACATTAATATACGTCTTAATTATTATCACTTGTTAAACCGCGTCTTACTAATCGTCCGGTTTATTCACTTATTTATTATTATTATATTATTATTATTTATTATTATTATCACTGCGTCTTACTACCCGTTTGGGCTATATGCACTTACGCTAATGTGCAATGGTAAGGTGATTGTGAGATGAAATGGAGGACCTACAGTTTAATGTGGAATCCAAACCACGGTGGAGGCCTGGCATTCCTCACATTCACAAGTTGTGATTAATACACGTCTTGTCAGAGGTGAAGGAAGGGTTTGGCAATCAGATAAATATGTGCCGGGACCGAGGATTGAACCCCGGATCCCCAGCACAGAAGTCAGACACCTTACCCCTAGACCACCAGGTCACCACTTATTTACTAATTACGCTCATGGATTTAGGAATGATGGCTATATCTAGAGAAAGTATACACGCATCTGCATGAAGGGAGAGTGTGAACTCAAAAACAACAACTCAGTACACCTAAGTGAGAATCAAAACTCTATCTCCCCGTGATCGGCAGTCTAGTCTACTGCGAGGGTAACACCTTAGACCATTACGCCACCGAAGAGGGTTCATATTTACTACCACCTATTTTATTTACTACTAGCAGAAGTACTCGGCACTCTCCGGGGTTACCATGCAATGCATTGCGTGGCTACCTCAGGCCTTTTTCCTTGCTTCAAGGAGGCAGAAAAAAAAATCTCTTCATTTAATTTCTTTCGATCTAGTATTTTAATAAATAAAAAAATAAAACATTTAAAATTCCAGTTTATAGTTGCACAATCATGTTTGTTCACAGAAGCTAATTATTTTTAAATGCAATACCTCTGTGTGCGTTAGATATCGCGCAATGACCATGACAAACAGAAAAACTCTTCATTTTATTAATATAAATTTAAAACCCGGAATTAACTTTTGTTAACTATTTCCATCTATTACTCCTTATTCCAGTTTAAAACTAATGCAGTTTACTGCATTTACAATTGTGTCTGTACACGTTCTCCTTTCTGTTTCCAAGCAAGTTTTCTAGGCGTTGGTGATACTGCTGGCCACACTGGTTGTCTACAATATGCTGCTATCCCTTCACGTCGGCTCTAGCTCTTGATGTCGCTTGTCGCCAAATGAATCACGGCTGTGATGAACTCCGCTTGCTTCCTCTATAATTACAGTAGCCCCGTGGCTTCTTTGGTGCTGACTGACAGCTCACAGCTGACAGCTGATAGCTTTGAAAAGCTACCAGACCAAACTATGTATCCCTACGCCAACCATATGATCTGCAAAAAACATGTGTTTAGCAGCTGTCACTTCTGACAGTCAGCTGTGAACTGTCAGTCAGCACCAAAGAAGCCATCGGGCTACTGTACGTAGGCTGCCTGTCGGAATATTCAGGCCTTTGCATGGTGATGGCCGAATCCCTGTTCTCGCACCAGTCCTCGGGAGGCTCTCAGGAAACCTAGAGGATCAAATCATTTTAAATTTATTTCTATCTCAGTTTCGTTCTTTTGTCCTAAGTCTTGTGCCTCCTGATTTTCCTATATTTAGTTGTCTCCTATCGTCTTAATCCTCATTCGTCTCTTTTTATATCGTCGTTGGTCTATCTTTGTCTCTGTCGTCCTTCTGTCTTTAGTCTCTTCAGGTAGTCTTCTTTATGTTTTAGTGATTTCAGTGTTGCGACTTTGTCGAAGTATTTCCATAGGACATCATCTCGGAGTATGAAATATACTCGATGTCCTTGAAGCATGTGCTGTAGTGGTGTCCTCAGCTACTGCGTTATAACACACTCCCATACAATATGCTGGTGTAGACACTTCTCCTCAGTCGCATTGTTTAGTCTCGGTCAGTCCTATTCTTAAGAGAGGTGCTTTGTACCGTTCATGACTAGTGATGTAGGGGAAAAGTCCCTGGGTGGGTTGCAACGGTGTTAGCTCCAGCCTTTCTTGGAAATTTGGTAAAAGGTTGAATGTTCTCCTTCCTTTTTCACTCTCCACTCATCTTCTTTGCTACTCATCAATCACAGCTATTATTACGTCTTGAAAGACGGTGGTTACTCATTCTCTGATCTTTTCTGCTCTTCTTATATTGCATTTCTTTAGCCAGTACGCTGCACCTCTCTTCCGTGCTTCTAAATCGAGCAAGCAGACACCTAGTGCGGCACTTATTGCCAGTTTAATTGTCAGACTCACTAAGTTTCACTACGAAACTGGGCCTTGGTGCATTTGTTGATGTGGTCGAGAATGCTCCAGAGAACCCCAGAAGAAAACCCCTCTGAGTCCTCCTTATCAACTCGGCTGGCATCACATATTTGAGTCTGTGTGTCCATGCACTTTCTCTGTATAGCTCCCTATGGAGACCAATATAGCCTAGTGGTATCGCTTTATGGTCTTCATGGAAGAGGAAACATCCTCTGCCCTATACTAATGACACTGTGCATGGTCCTTTTGGCTTTTCTACATACTTGTTCCATGTGGGATTGAAAGTTTCACTTTTGGACGAGCGTCACACCTAGGTATCTTGTTGTTCTGATCTGCCTGATGACTTGACCATTTATCTTCTTCGGATTCCTTAAGAGCGTCCTCCTAAACAGCATGTAGGTAGTATTCGCGGGTCCTATCTTTAGTTTGACTTTCTTGCACTATGTATCTAGGCTTTCTATTACATGCCTAGACTTGGCCTCGAGTTCTACTCTTGATTTTCCATTAAATATTATCAAGTGATTGTCTTGGAACCGACTCTATTTCCAGCAACCCAAGGTTCTTACACAACATCCCAAAACATTGGTCCACTTACTGACACTTGGGAACATCTCTCGGTCATTTCTTTGCTTAGGGACATTCCGGACATTTCAGGGTCACGTGTCTCTTCTTGCAGTAGTCCTGGAAACTGTGATACAACACTTTCCAGGACATCTATTTAATTTCACGTTGCCTTTCGAAGAATTCAGGCCACCACAAATTGTCAAATGCCCCCGAGACATCTACGAACATCCCGACCGTGTATTTTGCCCGGTATTTGTCTATGATGCTCGTAGCTGCACTAATCGCATCACAAGCAGAATACATAAATACCCCCCACATGGCAACAACTGGTTCGATCTGTATCGCCTACCTAAGTTGGGTGTTATCCATGGGCTACCAAGCGCGGCCATGTCATTGTGTGTTCCAGACGCAGGTTCGACGAACCGTGGTGGAACCGCGGTGGCGAGCCCTGGTACTATCCGACCCGACCCACTAGAGTGAGGCTAGGTCAGGGCAGATACAGGCTACTGAATCCTTCAGACGCTGAGCTGAACTGCGACTTCCCGGACTCTGAACATATTATCTCAGTACGTGGCTGTTTTATTTAATACTCTCCACACAGTGGTTTACTCTAAGAGAGGAAAGGTATCCTAGCATTATAGTGGAGAGAGTATGGGTAGATTACTCTGATAAGTCCTAAATGTAAAACCAGCTTTTATGTAGCCTACTCGGTTGAGATTCGAACCTCTACCTTTCTGTCACTGTCAAAACAGTATTTTGAAATCCTGACACCTCCTAACACGTGATCAATGGTATGGGTGTACAACATTTGTTGTGTTGAACTTTCCTTGTCATATATGATCATATCTCCATAGAAATATTTGTTTAGGACATAATAAAACAAACTTGTAGTCAAACTTTAACACAGTGTCATTAATCTTAGAGCTGTCAATCTAAACCTATAAAAATTATAAACAAAAAACAAGTTATTACTACTAGGGGTATTTAACATGCTTTCTATGAATTAAATGAGCACTTACAAACAAAATCAACTCTAGAGCAGTAATGAAATCTAGTTTCCTGACAGTTTATTCATCATAGCGAAAAGGCACCCCCCAATTTCATAAATATCACCTTTTAGTCCGTGCCGGGAATCGAACCTGGACGCTTAGCTTTGTAGGAAGACGTGTAGCCGACTGAATTAACGTCGGACTACTCAGTGAAAGCGGATTATCGAATAAGTACATGCAATTAGATCTACAAATCTGATAATAATCTGACAATGAAAGTTCACACATCACGTCAAGAAGATATTCAGTTCATTTAGGTATATTTTGTATCTGTGAAAAATGCTTAATTCACACGTTCGCAGACTAAATATACGGCATATATGTTTTAGTGGCGCTACAATATGGATTGTCATAGAACTATTTGTTGAGCCATTATGATTTGTAACAAAAACTAGAAACACTTGATTATAAGATGATTTCTTTTCGAGCGAATGAACAGATATTTAATGTTGTTTTCACCTTGGGTGTTTGACAATTAGTATTTTGTTTCCGGTACCTACGCAACTCAACAATGATCGACACACAATCTCTACATTGATATGTGTGGCTTTGTTTTAAATCACCTCTAAACACTCTATGCGGCGGTGGACTTGCTTCTAGTTACACAGGGCATGCGCACTGAATAGAGTCAGTTGGTTGTGGGTGAACAATTTCAACTCGCGCTGAGCGGACAATGCAGCTAGCGCTGACTTCTTTTGATTGGCTCAGAGCTCGTCACGTGATCACATTTCATTTCTACTATAGTTCTACGATGAACATGTGAATCCACAGCAATCTTACAACATTCGGAAACACTTTGGGAGCATATCATAGGCGCTACCAGAAATTTATAGAGGGGGGGAAACATTCAATAAGGGCTGTAGCCAAAATGCAATTTCGGGTGTGAGGGGGTGTTTGGGAGTGTTACACTCCTCTAACCACCGGAGGCCCAGAAAATGTAATAATAAACCCTATTAATTACCTCAAGAAGCTAGTCTTAGTTTTTTATTATAGCCGATAGTAGTGATTTAAATCATGTAAAAAAACTCTCTTACACTGTATAGAAGCTATTATTCTTATACATGTTTTTTGCCCCTTTTTGAATAGTTATATCAAAAGTCTTGATCTTAAAATATAGCCAATATATTATGATACTTCTTTACTGCTCAATATTTTAGTCCTGCTTCATATTATTCAAGTTTGTATTAAAATTAATTGTGGTACTAGGGAAATAGGAGTTGGAATACCCCTTCCCCTCCTCTCAGGCACGTTACTGGAGAAAATATCTTGTTTTCCCTATCAACGCTTAATCAAGATAATTTAACCTTGATAGTTTATTCTATCTATCTAGAACGTGGTGTGGGTACGGGCGGACCTTGCTGAACCAGACGTCAGATCGCTCTACCGGCTGCACAAGGAACGAGGTAGAGACGCATACTCCAAGGTGACGGGTCACTTGCGTGGGTCAACCCTTTACCTCACCGGGTCACGCCACTGGACACGGGACTGTACCGTTGTCTGGCTACGAGCCGGGGACCTGGAGGCAGGGTCCAGACCGTCTTCCAGGACGTCCACTTCGTCCCGGACATCTGGCATAACCACCGTTCCCTGACCTACCTAGTGACCTACTATCGAATAAATGAATCGAACACTGGACACGTGTAGTACGCTCGCCGATAACCTTATCTATCAGTACAAAAACAAAATTAATAAAACTACTTTCCTGTATTCATATTATAAAAACGATTGTACCTTTTTACGATGTTTCATCATATTTGTGAGAATCAGGGGCGCCCGCAGGGGGTAAGATTCTGAGATTATATAAATATTAGAAGTAAGCTGATCCCGCCCAACAGTGTTCTTAACTAACGCTCAAACAGAGAGTTATAGAATATAACTAATAAACTAATTACTAGCGCCCGCCACCTGCTGACTTTAGGGTTGATAGTTTGGCGCGTGTGCGAGCAATTCCGACAGAACTCGCGAATAAAATCGTCAAGGTCAAGTGTCCACCCACGAATTTGAATAAATTTGAAACATTTTCATTGTGTCGTATCTTATTTCAGGAGACAAGGACTGCCTTAAAAAATCGCCTTAAAAAATCGTCTTATGAGGCTTCATTTTATAAAATTTTACCCACCGTACTGGGGGGGATTTTGCAGCCCCAGTCAGACACCCCGACTTACTAATTTACTGACAGCATGTTTAATTTAAAGTTATTACTAAAATATACTATTATTAAATAAAACATGTCTTAAAAATCAATTACAATGAATTTTAAACATCAATTTAAAAAATAAGAATTTGTCAACAAGTTAATATAGAGATATAAAAAAAGTCACCAAGAAATATAGTTTTGTTTTAGTTAATATATTTTATCGATTGAGAAAGCTTTTAATAAACCTGTTTTTTACTCTTTACTATTCTGCTTGGTACGTGGTCTTAATGCCAAGCTTAACTAAGTTTGTTCAATTAAGTGAAAAATGACAACGTGCACACGGAAATCGAACCCAGGACTTTTGGCTTTGTGTGCCATTGCTCTACCACTTAGCATTCTGATTCGACTCGTAAGCAGGGCCATATTTCTTTGTTGTTGGTGAATTGAGTCAATATGTTGGCCATTCAGAGCTACAGTAGCCCCATGGCTTCTTTGGTGCTGACTGACAGTTCACAGCTGACTTCTAACAGTCAACATTTAGGTATATACCTAAATTTTGACTGTCAGAAGTGACAGCTGATAAACACATGTTTTTTGCAGATCATATGGTTCGGCGTTGGGATACATAATTTGGTCTGGTAGCTTTTCAAAGCCGCCAGCTGTCAGCTGTGAGCTGTCAGTCAGCACCAAATAAGCCATGAGGCTACTGTATCTACAATCAGTCCACGGCGACTACAAGCAGAAGGATCAAACAGTTTTTTAGTCAACTGTGTTCTTTTTTTATTCAACGAGAACAAATTTCAATGCTTTATATATTTATTATATTCTCATGGAGGAACACATTAAAAAAAATGAATACAAAAATTGTGAAATATTTGACAAAAAACAGTTTTTCCCTTTTACTCGAGTTTGTTATTTATGTAACATGATTCATTTTTAAATTCAACTGTAGATTACTGAACAAGCATGCGTAAAAATGTATATCAAAATGCAATAAGGATTATAAAAACTAATATAAAATCACTCAAAAATGGAGTTCCATAGACTAAACATCCCAAAAGTTAACAACAAACTTATTAGGAATACAATCTGAGTTTGAGAATGTATAATTCACATGAATACGAATAGACATAATTGATATATTATGTAGGCCTACCGAACACCTCAAAAGATTCCCCATTCACTATTCATATATCTATACAAATGAGATAGGGATGCGTAAGTTAGAATTCAGACCATAGAAAATGTACCCGCATTCTCAAGTATGAAGAGTGGGAAAGCACAGAGGAAAGACCGCGTACAGTACATTCGACCGAGATTCAAACCCCTACCTTTCCGTCACTGGTGGAGACAGACTAAATGAGATTGAAGTTTAGTTTGCGTGTTCACCAATGTGGGACGGTCCCAAGTAAAATACTCTTATCATCGCTTCTTCTTTCATGTTAAAAACTGGTGATGTTTCCTCCCCACACACGGCTAAACGTAATATGGATGATCAACTTGGTTTAGCAGAAATGACAAACACACTATTCATCTGCAAGATAAAGGTAAATAAAACAAATGAAGCATATGGGGGGGAAACCACATCTTTTCAAATGGTCTATTCCTGTTTTTCCCTAGCTAAGGTGTGGAGCGTTACACTGTCAAACAATCTTCAGTTAGTGTGTAATCCCCGTGTCAAAAGATTAGCTGAAAAGGAAATATCCCCCATTCTTGTCACACCAAGACAAAGATAACCTACAGGTGTTGGAGGAGAGTAGAAGGGGGAGAAGCGGGGAAACCTCTGATCTAGCGCAACTCACTGTAGCTTCGCTCGTTGGGAAATCCGGTGGTAGTTACGGCCGTGTGACCAACAAGAGATGAACCAGTCTAGCTGCGTAGCCTTCAATGAAAAACCTCCAAAAGGTACAACGTGCAAATACTTTCTTCACCATGGTGAATTGTGAGCCGCTACGAGAAAAAAACATAGCGTGAACTCTTTAAAATTATTGGCAATTTGTACTGTTGATGGGAAAACGAAGAGTTTTGAGGTATTTTAAACTGTCTGAAAAAGACAACGTAAATCAACAAAGGAGAGTTGGCTTCCATTACTCTGCTTTACACCGCGTATTATCTTGGCAGCTTAATTTATTATTCCTGGATAGCTCAATGGTTAGAGCATTGGCGTTGCTAATTCAAAGGTCCCGGGTTCGATTACCGTGTTCAGGTGGCATTTTTCAATTTTCAAAATATGATATCTAGATACGAGTAAATCCACATTAAAACAAATATAATAGCTTTGGCTATTTGATTCTTATTATTAAGTTAGATAAGCTAATTTTTTACAAATACAAATTTGTATAGAAAATATTCTTAAAAACTAATTCAATATAAGCTGCCTATTATTTAGTTAAGCAATCCAAATAGTCTAAATTGTGGAGTAGTGAGTCCCATATCCGTAGATAAAAATAAATCTCACTAAATTTTCAATCGGGAGATTTTTCCCGGTAAGGTTCCGCAGTGGTGGGGAGGCGGAACCTAAAGCTTCTTACATATATACATAACGTCATCAAATAGTGGGTTGGCGGTCAATACGCGAGTATGAGGAAAGAACTGGAATTGCTATTATTGCTTTATTGGAACTAATTTGATATCAAGTTTCTGGTGTTTACAGCAATAGGATAAAATAAAACTGGGCCATCTCGATTGCAATTATTCCATTTAAATAGCTAGTTTTATTTTTTAGAAAAAAAAAGATAATTTACTAACACACACGCCTCTTTACATACAATTTATTGTTTTTATCCGTTTTTCTTCCGATTAACGCTGTTGTAGCTCCTCAAAATTCATTATTTATATTCATTAAGTTGCTGATAGCCATTCCTAGCACAAAGTACTACAGAATAAAGAAACTTTATATTTTGTACTCTGTGTTTTTTTTTTGTCTGCAGCTTACACTAATTTTAGGACACAGGATAAGGAAGATGAACGCTAAGAGACTGCGCCAGTAGTCAGCTGGAGGAAGAACACCGAAGTTGAAAATTACAATTGGTGTTGTGACCCCTCCCCCCCCCCCCCCATTAAATAACATATTTCAAATTCCAGTCCATGCTCCTATACCATTCAACGTTTATTTCCTGGATATTAAGATATTAATGATCAAACAAATATACAAGTACACCCATGTGAGCTTTACAAATGGGGGTCGTATTGGGAGTCACATCTCCCCCCCCCCCCCACCATCTTGAGATACATTTTCAGGAATTTAACCTTGTGGGAGAGGGTTTTAGAGCCTCTGAACATAGTTCTTCACTAATTATATGAGTTTCAAGATCCAAGTTTTGTTTAAAAAAAATGGGGTGTGGCTGTGTCATGGACACGGCCGTGTGTTGTACGTGAATACGTTTATGTAACAGCTGACGATTAAAACAACGAACATCGTAGCTTCTCCGAGTCAAAAGCTATACTAATTGCAAATCTCGATACGCAGCAAAATAACCTCAAAATGGCGGCAATTCCCCCTCCACCGCGCGCGATGCGTCACTGTTCTAGCTTATCGTAATGAATTCTTTGATCCTTTAGCTATCCAGTGGTATAATTTAATTTTGGATGTAGAGGAAAGATTCGAAACTACAACACCAAACTGTATCCCCCGATTTTGTTATCATTAGGTTTTTTGTATTGCCCCCGTATGGTAGCAAATTTAAAGACGTATTCACGTCAAAAAGTTTATGAAAAATTAACAAAAACTAAAATTTAGTTGTAACTGAACCCATTGAAAATAAACACTATATTTTTCGTAAGTTTATTGAACAGAACAAAACGGAAAGAAAGCTGATTAAAAGGGAATGAGAGTAAAACTACATTTTATCATTTTTATTTGTTACATCAGATATTGATGATTCAAAGTTGTTAATAGCAAATTGCAGTCAAATTCCAAATACATAATTTTATTTTTTCCTAAAACTTAACAAACAAAAAAAGTATATATTGCAGCGTGATAAAGGGGGCTTATCACCTATTTATGGGCGCCCACCAATATATACATAATGTTTAAAGTGAGAACTTTCAACTTTTAAACTATGTTTACACAGTAAACACCAAACTTGAGTACAATTAAAAGTTGTATCATCAATGTTTAACCTAAGCACAACGTCTCACTGGCGATATCACAGCTATACCTAGGCAGCCCCCTTAAGGGTGCTGTATGGTAGAGCACTGATACGCGTTACAGACACTTAGAAATCTCGCTTTATTTATGTTGTGATTTTATATGTTTTAATAACTTTTTCGACCAAAATGTAGGGTAAAATTATCAGCAGGTTTCTGACTAGTTAAAAAAGTTTAAATTTTGAGTTTAAAGTTTAAAAAAAATCAATGGTGCTTTACGTGAAAATTTGTACTTGTGTGTTTAAAGCAAAAGGTTATAAACCTAAATCTAGCCTTCCTCTATCAAATAAAGTCATGTTTTGGTAGGGTTACAACAGAAAATTTTGAGATAATTTGAGTTACACTCATTGTTCTTAAACATTTAAAAAATGGAAATTAATTTTTGTTAGCTGGCCAGATCTTTCGCCTCCATGTTGGATAAAACAATATTACAAAATATCAAACCTCTTCATACCTCTCAGGGCTCTCCCATATAGCACGTGGGAGTGTAGGGAGCGCGTGTTAAGGTAAGTTGCAGGTTTTTTAATCCCCAAACGCTTTTTGGCTTAAATAAATCAAATATTGCTCCGGTACAATCATAGAATTTAATTTTATTCACATGGTGAAATCAACAGCTTTTGAATATATACCATGATCATAGTGGCATTAGATGTGAAACTTTTTAAATGATGTGAAAAAGTTCTTATTAAATTCCAGGACACCCTTGACAGATATTTAAGAACTGTTGAGGTCACCATATTTAGAAAATTAGACTATAATTCTACTGGAGAATTATTTGATTTGTTATGATCATAAACGTTTTGATATAAAAACTACAAAAACACTAGCCTTAAGGTGGAATTGAAGAGGATGCAAGGAAAAGCCAGCGTTTATGCAGTTTTTATGCAAACTTTTTTTGGCCAAAATAAATCAAATATTGCTCCGGTACAATCATAGAATTTAATTTTATTCACATGGTGCTCTCAACAGTTGTCAATATCTGACAAGGGTGTCCTGGAATTTAATGATAACTTTTTCTCTTCATTTAAAAAGTTTCTCATCTAATGCCGCTGTGCTCATGATGGATATTCAGGAGCTGATTTTATCATCGTGTGAAGAAAATTAAACTTTATGTTTGCAATGGAGCAAGATTTTATTTATTTTAACAAAAAAAAAAAGTTGCCATAAAAACTTCAAAAACACTGGCCTTTTCTCACGTCTCCCCTCCCCCTTCCCACCACCCCACACACGCGGATTGTGTCAAGCTCATATAATAATAATAATAATAATAATAATAATAATAATAATAATAATAATAATAATATTTAGCACCGCGTCTTACTACCCGTTCGGGTTATACGCTTAAGTACTAATTACGCTAATGGATTAGGAATTGGGAGGTTTAAATTTAGAGGAAGTGAACCCGCATTTGAGTGGAGGGAGAGTGGAAAACCATTTAGGAAAATCCACCCCCAGTTCACCCGACCGAGATTCGAACCTCGATCTCCCCGTCCTCGGCGGTCGAGCTCAACACGACTAGCGCGTTAGCCAACTACGCCACCGAGGCGGGTGTCAAGCTCATATAGTTTGGTTTGCCGCTGACGAGGGAATCGGGATTTTAAATTCAGCAGAGTGTACTCCTAAACATTTATTTCCACTTCTGTATGCAAATGCGAATTAATTTGCCATAAATTATATATTCTTGATTCTTACTGTATTAGTGCAGTTAAATACCTGTAGCCCGAAAGGGTAGTAAGATGTAGAGCATCAAATAAAATCTAACCCTTTAGTGAAAGCTAATTCTCCTTGACAAAAGAACAGCTACCTAATCAAATCACCATTATGCCCATACAACTCTTTGAGATGCTTCATCACAGAGTTACGATTACCGTTTCAATGTTGGCGTCTCCGCTTTGAATCACTTCCATTGATTGCGATTAATTCATTAGACGGAACTATACCCCATATGCGTTAGACGTGTAGGTAAGGGTCAGCTAGTAAAAGCTAACACTGATCTACTCTCATGTATCCATTGGCCAAACCATGTGATCTGCAAGACCATATCCTGAGTTGTCACGTTTGGCAGTCACAACTTTCACAACAAACAATTCGTTTTTTATTATGTTTTTTCTTTGAACCGATTTCACATCTTCTGCTAGCTGTCAGCTACTACCACTCCTATGGCAAATGGACTCTACCATCATTTCCGTCACGCTAATGGGGTTTGGGAGATAAAAAGATTATTCCATTGTAAGTGCAGTACTAAAATTTGCATAAGTGGTAGCCTTTTCACTTTTGTGTTCTTATTACCCATTCACGATAACTTTGGGTTTTTCAGCCGGTTAAAATATATATATAGCCCGTTCCATATTCATTAACTTGGTAAATACAATTAGTCGCTGGAACAAGTGATGTAAGCCGTCTTTACCTGTCAAAGTGACAACTTATTTGCAAGATGGAAACATATGGAGCCATTTCCAGTAACTGTCATCATATAGTGTTGGGCCTTAAGGCTGTGCAAGAGTAATAATATTTTTTTATATTTTCTTATTTTTATGGTTGTGAGCCTTTTTAATAAAATAAAAACATTAAAAGAAGTAGGCTTAATAATAGAGCAAAATCGTTATGTATATGTATATGTTATGTATGTCGGCATATTTTATGAGTTATTACTTATTAGGTATCCATAGAATACATTGAAATACAAGGAAGTCAATGTTCACTTTACTAACAAAAGAATACTAATAGACCTTTTTTGTATGTGCCCGTATCTAAACATCACTGTAAACAATGACTGGCACTACTACCAAATCATCCACAAGTTTCCAAGTGCTACTTTTTACTAAGTCACCGTAGTAGTTAGTCGTATAGACGATATTAGTTGACTTGTACTGAATTTGGTGCGGAAACATTACGCGTGTGTAAGGGGCATGAAACATAAAAAATAAAAAGTTTTTTGTACATCAAACTACAGTCCGATTCAGATAAGTAACTATTTTGACAGTTATAAAGATCACTAAAACAAGTTTCCTATATTCACTCGCCAAATGATCTGATTCTCATCTGTCACTTTTGATAAATTTATGTAAAATAACTTAGTAAAATGTTATCAACGTTGATCGTATATAATATATATTATATATTTCTAATAGGTTCTTTCAACTAGAATCTGTTCCGTTGAGCACGCGACAGGTGTGGAAAAGATGGAGGGGATACATGGGGAGGGAGGAGGTGTGTGTGAGGTCACTTGCTGCTCATTCACTGTCTACTTGATCCTTACAACTTTATTTCGCATTGTCAAGTCAGTTGTCCTCGAGGGATCAAAAGTGCCGTGATTCTGACCAATACGACGTTCACGACAGTTCTTGCTAAGTCTTTCGGAGGCAACCAACCATTCGTGTGGCCTTCGATCATCTAGTAATGTTTACTACTCAATAGCAGAGAGGAACATGAATTGCTTGTGAAGTTATTTCGAACCAACTGTTGAAGTGACTCGCGCTTTATAATAGCTTCTATTCGCAAAGGTAAGATTAAAACCTATTTTAGAGTGGTTATTTCACGTCTCTGGTCAACAATGTCAAGGTAAATGATTTCTCAGATTTCGAACCAATATTTGAAGTGGCGCGCGCTTTAAGTTATGGATTTTTTATTTATAATGTATAGTCCAAGATGTTAAAACTAGAAAGGTTAGTAAAAAAAGTTTAGGTGGTAATTTTTAAATTTGGTTTTAAATTAAAGTTGTTAGAACGAGTATTGAACTAGTATTTTTTTTAAAAGTTTGGAATCGGTTTGTACTCTCTTTACGCGTTTTTCTTATAAAATATAATTATATTGTTTGAGATCTTCCGTAATATAAAGTATTTATTGAAATGTATTGAGGTTTTATCAAAAAAGCACTAAATTTAAATAAGATTAAAAAGATCATTTTTAAAGCATTAAAATATTAGATAAGGCCCCCCAACAATATTAATTTTAAAACAAAAGCTTGGCAACCAAGATAAATCAATTGTTTTCCTGACAACAACAAAAAAATGGTAAAAATTATTCAACGTTCGCTTGAGAATTTTTAAATTGAACTTCTCTTTTTGAAATATTTTGCTGTGCAGTCCCCAGTCACAACCTGTAGTAATTTATAATATTATTACTTTTAGTACCATGTCATTAGCGTGAAGAGGAAGTGGGGAAATCAGAGTATTAAATCACATGTAGAAAACCACAATGCACTTGGCAGAGATTCGAATCTCGATCTCCTCGACAATCCAGTATATTGTGGGCCCAACTCATTAGACCATCGGTGCGGGTACATATTTTTTTTAAGACGTCTAATTTTATTTTAAAAGCACGCTTTAGTTTATTTTTACCTGGGAGCTTAGCGTATATTTTATAAATTAGCACATAGCCTAAAAAGTAATTTAACATAGGCCGTATTATTTAATAATTGGATGACGGGGTGAACCCACATTCAAATAGCAAATATATTCCGCGGAATCCGCGCAACCCAGATTCGAACGTGAATCTCTTAGACTCATGTACGACCACTCTAACCACTAGGCAGTAGAGTGCTGGCCATAATTTATTTAGTAGCAATTTACGCTCATTGCCCATTCAGGCTGCCCGCGACTTTCTTTAATTTGAGAGCATAGAATGAGTATGGTGATTTGTGAAGAAAATACTCGAATAGTCGCTTGGAAAGAGTTTGGAAACCGTATATGAGAAAACTTCCCTCAATACAATTCGACCCCCCCCCCCCCTGTCTTTTATATTAGAGTCGAGTGGGTACTCTGGCGTTCGACTTTTGTTTGGATTTATTGTTTTTTTTTTTTTTTTCCACATTAAGTCTTCCCTGAGGTGACCTGGCGGCCTAGGGTAAGGTGTCGGACTTCTGTGCTGGGGGTCCGGGGTTCAATCCTTAGTTCCGGCACAGATCTATCTGATTGCCAAACCCTTCCTTCACCTCTGACAAGATGTGTATTAATCACAACTTGTGAATGTGAGGAGTGCCAGGCATCCACCGTGGTTCGGATTCCACGTTAAACTGTAGGTCCTCCATTTCATCTCACAATCACCCTACCATTACACATTAGCGTAAGTGCGTGTAACCCGAACGGGTAGTAAGATGCGGAGCTAATAATAATAATAATAATAATAATAATAATAATAATAATAATAATAATAATAATAAATAATAATAATAATAATAAGTCTTCCCAGCTTTTTAATCAGGTGGCTGCCGTGCGATTCCTTAAACTTCACCCAACTCATCCTTTTCACTTGTTTCAAAGAATAAGCTTCAGAGATAATCGATTAATCTCCACTTATTTAAAGATTAGCCAGACATTTATGTCGGAAGGAGAAATAGTGATTTGTGACGTGGAAATATTAAGCTTGACGCATTTTATTGTTAAACAAATGATTGATATTATTACTAATGTTTAGTACTAGTTAAGCCCACACGTATTTAGTTATTCTTTAGGAGTCGATTGAATAATTAATTTTATTTTAAAATTCTCACAAAAAATATTCAAATTCGATTTAATGTTTTTTTTGTATCTAAACTAATCATAGACATATTGCTTGAATATGCGCTATCTCAATTGTTTGATTTGGTATCTCTAGTTACGGCAATTTGGTGTACAATTGGTGTATAACTTACAGGAGCAAAGCTGCATTATAAGTATAATATAGTCCAAACAAACTTAGTTACACCTAACTCTACAAAGGTTTAAAAGTTTAAGAAAAACGTCAGAAACAAGTAATGTATTGTGTTAAGGGAACATATTGTGTGGTGTGAGATTCAATGAATATACCTCGAGAGAAAAAACACCTATATCTAATAGATTCCAGAATTAATACATTAAAAAAAATTAATAAAAAGTGAACAGACATAAATATATCAAGAGAAATCTTTCAATTTTTTGTTAAAACTTCATCAAAGTTCTACATTAAACAAAAAAATATTTACTACTTAATTCCCAGTATGAATGTAATTGGTGGTAATACAAAGTTTGGTTGAGTTTTATTAATCAAAGTATTAAAAACTTAGCTAATTAAAAATGAGTGCGTATACCGGTGCACACGAATTTCGTAACAATTCATAGGAGCTCGATAATACCCTTACACGAACTGCGGGGTGAAAATTAAATTCATAATGACTTTGTTCAAAATGGAACATGGAGGTTAGGTTACGTTAGGTTAGTTAAGGTTAAATTAGATTAGGTTAGGTTAGGTTAGGTTAGGTTAGGTTAGGTTAGTGGTTAGGAGTTGAATGGGATTACAGATTGTTCCGCAATTCGTGTGGACCGGCTGACAGGTATACTTTATTCCGCAATTAGAGTACGCCCGCGTAAACAGCTCGGAGGTTGGTCCTGATGTGTTTCCCATTCATTTAAAGTAGAAATTCGGTTGCTTGATGTCGCCCGCCTTAAGCATCTGAGAAAGACCAGTTCTAAGGAAGTTCTGAAAGTGCGGTAGTTTCCCGTTGCTTTACGCTCTGAATTTCTTTGAACGAGTGAGAATGAGCCTTCAGATTTTGCCGGAAAGGTAGGCCTATTTAATTACCTTCCAGGTATTTTTTACATGCCACAATCGACATTGGACCGAGACGGCTTGACTTCCCCGAAGAAAGCTGTGCTATGTATTTTCATTTCTTTGGGTTCGTCCCAAAAACAAGTTGTGTCAAAACCCAAGACAGAGGGGCTTGGAAAACGGTAAATCTTATATTCAGATAATATTTAATTTTATTCCTTGTGATTTAGAGCATAAATTATTGTTCTAGTAGGCCGATTTGTTTTTTAGTTTATGAGAATTCAAAATAATATGATGAAGAAGACCACATTTTAAATTTTCAACAAATCAAAATAAATGTTAGCTAGGACTAGTTTGTAAATTATTATTGACAAATTGATAACAAAATACATAATTTACAGCCTTCCCATCATTGGCCACATAAACACTCTCCTAATAAATTTTTGAAATATCAAATATCCAAAATATCCACTACCGCTCTTCATTACCTTATTTTATTTTGGGATAAATTAAAATATGTGTTAGAAAGTGAACGTTGAATTCAGCGATAAACATAACTAAAACAATCTTAAAGAACGAGTTAAAATAATTAAACACTTTTATCAAATGTAAGTAGAAATAAAAAAAGTTTCAAAAAAACTTTCTTTAATTATAATCGTAGAAATTTTGGTTTAAGCAAAAAAGTATTTCGCCTTTTACCACCCATTTAGTTTGCCTATACACTACTATAATTGCTGTATGGCAGATCACATCATTCACGCTTCAATATAGAGTATTTTACCCCTCTTTAGTGTGATAGCGCTTTTTATCGACGGAGTTATAAATGAGAAAATGCAAAAAAAGTAATATATATTCAAACAAAAATTACTGCGATTACCAAAGATTAAATTATGTTTTCTACTTTTTACTAAGACTTGCTGTTAATAAAAGTTATTTTTAAAATTACTTACTTATATTGTGTTTATTTTGATATATTTTTAGGTATAGCGGCATAAATGTACACCAAGTGAAGTTAATAAAAGGTTTTAATTTCAAATTTAATTTAATTTAATTTAATTTACCGCGTCTTACTACCCGTTCGGGCTATACGCTAAATTTTAATAGAATATATTGTCGCCGAAAATGAAACAGTATGCCAAATTTCAGCTCACTTAGGTGAAACAATGTGTGTATGAGGGAGGAGGATGCTGTTACAGATTTTAGGGAAGATGTCTACCAAGTAGCAGTGGCGCACCCAGAAATTTTCTTAGGGGGAGGGGGGGGGGCACAGCTCCATTACCTGGGACACTTTTAGTGTTTTACTCGAAGAGAAAAATCAGTGGTGGTTGAATCCTATTTGTATAGGGGGGAAGGGGCATTTAGAAAAATAAAGAGTTTTGCCCTCCAACCCAAAGGTGAGTCCAAGGATCTTTTTCAGGAAAATGTTGCAAGAAAACTGTATCCATCCAGTAGCTATTTATAGGGGACTTTCCTTTGAGAATTAAAAAACTTAGATGATTCTATAAAATTTTCTGAGTTCCTCATCCGAATATTAAAAAAAAAAAGTTTCCTCTAGAAGCTATTAAAAGTAGTCTTCCCCCGAAATTAAAAAAAACCACAATAGATGCTCTAGAAACTATTTGTAATGGTTTTTGCTTAAATATTATTTGAAAATTACATGATCCTAGAAGCCATTTTATTTTGTCACAATCTGACAAGTTTTTGACAATTAGATGCATCTACAAGATATTTGGGATGGTACTCTCCTAGAAAATCTTTGAAAATTAATTTGATATCTTGGGGAGGGGCAACTGCCTATGCACGCCACTACCAAGTGGCGTTAATAGAAGGGTTTTAAAAGAGTATTACAACGGTCACGTAGATCTAATACAATCTAGACCTCGTACTGATCCATAAGTAATTACGGTAGCTAGAATTATAATGATGATAATGTATTTAATGTGCACTTTCTAAACGCAGGGAATGAATAAAGAGCCGCAGAACACATGGTTTTGTGTTTAAAATTTGTTTAAAGTATATGTCACTTTGGACTGTCAGATAACGTTAGTTCTATGACGATCCGGCTTTAGAGGATGTCAGTCTTGGGTGGATTTTTTTCATCGCTTCTTAGTATCCGTTGTTCGGGTTATGTGTGTAGGCTGCTCTACACTACTTCAAATAAATTGGGATTAAGAAGATAGAATTTGAGGAAATCTACATGAGTTTGGTTTGCGTGGATGGAGAGTGGATAACAATTTAGAAAAAAACACTCTCAATACATCTGATCAGTATTCAAACCCCAATCTCACCCTCAGTGACAATTTAGTCCAACACATTGGCTCCCAACCTTGGGTGCATGGACCAATTCGGAAATGACGTTAAAAATCAGCTAAGAATTGAAGACTTTTTGTTATTCCAAACACTTTTACAAAGTAATTAAGATAATTTTTTCGTGTGTGTTGGCAACACTGCCTACCAGTTGTAAAAAATTAGGTTAGAAATCAAAAGGTAAGACGCTCGTGCGCATTCACTTGTTTATTTTCAAGCCCGCAAGCCTTGGATTGGTCCTTTTTATACTTTCTACCCTCCTCCTAATCTACCATTGCAGCCACGCGCAACACCCCCGAATCTTCAACCCTGCCTTTCATACAAACTAAATAACGTTGTCGACTTGAAGTGGAAAGCTATTTGCGGTGCGCTTTGTCAAACATCAAACCCAATATTCAAGAACTGATGAAAACAAAACTATGCCAACCATCACACTAATTTTCAGTAATATTTTTCTGTAAAAATTTGCTACCAGTATAAAATAAAGAAGTGACCAGAAAGTAATTTTTGTAAAGACTTTTAAAAACTTTCCCATAAAATAAAGGAGGGGTGGTGTGGGAATTTGATGGTCTACCAACAACCAAGGGGGCGTCAGATAAAAAAGGTTGGAAATCGCAGTGTCAACATGCGACATACTAAGTTGGTGAAGGGGCTAGTTTGGGAAAGTGGTACTTGAAGCCTATTAAATATATAAATAAGGCCATAAATAGTGTGTTGGGGGACAAGTGTGTGTGGGGGAGGGGGGTAGAGGAAGGAAGATAGAATTTTCTAGCCAATACGGAATCCAAACAAATAATGGAAATTAGAGATGAACATTTTTCGGTAAAATTTTCAGATCATTAAAATCCCAGGGTAAGGTGATGTATTCGTTAAGACTGGTCTTTTACTATAATATATTAATGGTTCAGTGCCAGGGCTGCCTAAACACTAACATTTTATAACCACTGATTTCTGTCAAGCATGGCCGTAAATGATCATATATATGTGTGCCAAACTTGTTTAACTTTCCCAATCGCTGTTATTGTTTTATTATAATTCTTTTCTGGTGTTAATGTCCTTAGGATAAACTAAATTAAAGTGTAAACTTTAAACCTGTATATCTAGATTCCATTCGTTCCATTTAAATAGATGCAATTTTTTTACAGATACACAATATTGACAATTTTTCAAAACAAATATTAAGAGAGCTTTATTGGTTTTTTTTTTTTTTCAAATTTTCTAAAACGGAAAATTGTCCATCTCACATCTATACTAAAACAAGAAGTACGTGCTAAACTATGCGATCATCTATGGTGGTTTTGGGAATTTAAAGACGCGCGGGGAATTTCCAGAGTTTCGAACTTAGTATTCAAACCTATTTCCACTGTCCCATCTACGTAAACTCAACACTTGACATGACATGACATGGTACTTTGCCGAAAGTGCCTAGAACACGTGTATCTTCGCCAATAGCTTTGCAGTGCAGGATTTTCTCCAAGTCTGATTCACTTTCAAGTGAACCCACGAGCAATCTAGCATCTCATTGTTATATGCTTACGAATATATTATTTCTATACTGGAGATTTTAAAAGTGATATTTTTGTAGGTAGTTCAGAGGAGAAACATTTACTGAAACAGTGAATAACCAGCGAAGTAGCTACTTCGAAAAATACGACTTGCATTCACACGGTCATTGTTTTCATACTTGTTTTGTGAATAGTTATTGTTACCAACAAAATAAAACTCATATAAATTTATTATTTATATATGAAGAGCATTTTTAATAACATATATTGCATATCAATTAAAAAATGGGATATTTTAAAAATTATTATTATTACCACAAATAAAGTTTAAATACAACCGCTTCCGTTAAACATAATTCCAACAAAGATATTTCGTTTTACTTTTGTTTAGAAGACAAGGATTTTTTTCAGCACTGCGTCTTACTACCCGTTCGAGCTATACGCCTGACAAGGGAATTACTATTTAACCTGCTTTGGTGGTCGCATGTTCTAAGCCAAGGCAACACTCTCGCAATAGGGAAGACACCCGATAGCGGGGATATTAGGGTTCGAGTCCCGGTTGGGTGTACTGAGGGTGGTTTTTCCAAAATAGTTTTCTACTCTCCCTCCATGCAAATGTGGTTAAACTTACTCTAAATTCAACCTTACTCATGACGTGCCACTAACAAAAACATTATAGACCTAATTCATTTTACTGATGTAAGACTACTTTAATCTCTGCACGCGTCTGTACTTGAACATTACCGAAAATAATAAACCTGCGCCGCCACTAAATTACGCTAAAGTTCTGATGATATCTACTGGTTTTATTCATAGTCACCATGATAGTTGGTCATATTTAAATTGTACTGATTTAAGTACGGAAACATCACCCGTGTGTACGGGGCATTACACGTGGATAAACGTGGTTCGTTTCATTCATAGTGGTATTTACTTCATATATATGAGGTCAATGCGTTATAAAGCTATATATTATATAGAAACCTTAAGTCAGTTATAAGTGGGTATTTCCCCACCGCTCCCCGAATCTGTTTAACCATCTGGAGCATCATCATATTTTGACTTATGGTATAAGGATGAGGGAGGTAGAATTTAAATACGCTGTACTTGAAGACTATTTAGAGTAAGAGAGAGAGAAATTATTTATTTATTCAGTGTTTACAGGCCCGGTATCTTACAAACTTTAAATCCGGGCCGTTTTTCCACATAACTTTGACTTTTATTTTACAATTTCAATATGAATTTCCTTTTTAACATTAAAAAACAGATTTTGGCTCTTAACTTAAATGAAATTCAACCACCCCTAGCTCCATTTGGTCTGCCCCGGGTATATTACGCCACCGGTACCCTCCCCCGATGGGCCCTTCACAATGCCCGGGATTTCACTCCCGAGTCCGCCAAGCGCCCAGCAGAGGTGGGCGTCCCCATATCCACCACCTGGGGAGGCGCCCTATGGGAGTTGGTGCCCCGCCTACTTTCTAGCCACCACACTTCCATTTTAACCCTTCCTTCCACCCTTGGCAGTTGAATTTCCTAATCTACCCCCTACCTAGTTCCCCCGTCCCTAATTATCTATTTTAACTACTAACTAAGATAAACTAGACTCACTCAACTATTATATTCCCATTTGCCGGGAACTCCATCACCCTTATGGTATCAGAGGGCTGCAGGGCAGCCGCCTTTCTCCATCTGGACTCTGAAGACCCATCAACCACAATCCACCTCTCTTGTTTCCAAGGTGGTGGGTCATACAGTGCAGGGAACCCCTCAAGTTTATATTTACTCCACTAACTTTTGTTCATACGACTGGAAAACTGTCCTTTGGATCATAAGGCATCCCCTGTGTTCCTCCAGACACTCAGTCGTACTGGAATCCAGTTCCCAGGGCTCGTGCTTGCTCCTCCCGGCACCTACATTTTTATTTATCCCGGCAAGGATTGTTTCAGCTTATTCCCCTTTAACAATCCTTTTTTCTCTACTCACTTCCCCGCTGAGACCACACTAGTGTCCGTGTCAGTCTCACCTTCCGTGTCGCTGTCATCTTCTTCGTCATTGTCATTGTCAACGTCCCGTCTTATTCGTCCCTGTGCCTCTTTAAGTCTCTCTATGTAGGCAGTCTTTGCTCTATCTGACGCTTCCAGTGCAATCTGGTCTAATAATTTCCACTAGATTGGGTCCTTCAGTACTTCCCTACTAATCTTCCCTGGATCTCTCTCTGGTAGTTCCTTCTTGCTTCTAGTGTAAGGACACACTCGAGCACCACATGTTCAGGGGTTCCCTCCTCACCACAATTCACAATTCCCGACTCTATTAGTCCCAGCTTCCTTAGAGATGTCGGGTACGGTCCTTCCCCGTGATGAAGTGGACAAGACCCCGAGATGGCTGGAGGTGCTTATTCTCTAGTTTCTCAACCACATTAGGGAACAATTGAAAAGTCCTCCTACCTGTCCCACTTCTCTCCCAGCGTCTCTGCCACTCCTCCAACACGGCTATTTCCGCCTCTCCAGATGTTGTCACATCGGGTGTAGTGAGGAGTCTCACCTTCTCCAAGTTTCTCTTTTTTAGCCAGTACGCAACACCTTTCTTCCTTATAAGGAGGTCCAATGGCCATACACCTAGGGCCACACTCATTGCATCCGTTGCTATAGTCCGGTAGGCTCCCGTCAGCCTCAGTAAGATGTTCCTATGTAGACCTTGAATCAACCTTAGCCGGAACGACATTGTTTAGTCTGTGAGCCTAGATGCACGCCCCATAGCTCACAATGGAGAGAAGGATCGTCTGATGGTATGTCCTTATTATCCGCATAGTCAGATAAAACCTGCCTCTGTACCATGCTTATAATTTTATTCATCACCGACAGAGTTTTCCCCATCACTTCCTCCATGTGCGCCATGAAATTTCTGTTCTCATCTAGGGTAACTCCCAGGTATCTGACCGTATGGCTTCTTCTTATAGATTTCCTACCTAACTTTATGGTCAGATCCCTAGCCAATCTACCCTTAAACAGCATGAAGGTCGTCTTTGTCGGTGCCATTTTTAACTTGACACTTTAACACCAGGTGTCAAGTTCTTCAAGCACCTGGTTACTTTTTTCCTCTAAGTTTCCTTCTCGAGTACCCTTCTATTACTATTAGAAGGTCGTCTGTGAAAGGCGACCACACCCTGCGTCTCCGGCATCCCCTCCAACAAGTACAACACTGGTTCCAGGCTGACATCCCAAAAGATCGGGCCACATACCGATCCTTGGGGACATTCCTTCGTCAGTAGCTTCTGAACCTTACTTCCTGAACATCTCAGGGTGGAGTATATATTGCGGACAGTAGTCCTTAAGACTCCTATACAGCTGTCCCGGACACTGAATCTTTCTCAATCTGTCAAACATCGCCGGCCACCAGAGGTTGTCAAAAGTGCCTGAGATGTCCACGAATATTCCTACAACGTATTTACCGGTTGCCGAGTCAATCAGTTCCATTGCTCTGCAGATTGCGTCCTTGTCGACCCGCCTTTTCGGAAGCCATACTGCTGCTGATGCATGTCCCATGACGGTTCTGTGTCTCAGTAATCTTTCACACAATATCTTCTCCTACAACTTCCCTGCTGTGTTCAACAGGCAGATGGGTCTGTATGACTTCGGAATAAGTCGGGTCTTTATCCTCCCCTTGCTTAGCACGATTACCTCGCTCTGCTTCCAGATGTTTGGGATTCTGCCTTGAGCGAGGCATTCGTTTAGCGGCCCTGCAAGGAAAGGAGCAATAAGGTCAGCCGTCTTCTCCAGCACCCAACCTTTATCCCGTCTGGTCCAGGCCCTTTTTCTTACCCATCAGAGCAATGTTCCTGATCACCTCCGCCCGACTAACAGGTTCCACCTCTTCCTCGTTTACATACTCATCATTCTCCATCCTCTCCACAACCTTCGGTGCTCTTCAGTATCTTCTGTCACGTCATCATCTGGCATCAATGTCTCCATTAGGAGAACCGCAGATTCCTCCCAGCTGGTCGTGTACTTCCATTATCCTTAGATAGCGTGGTTATCATGGCTGGGGGGGCGTAATTTCCTGGAGGCTATCTTGAACGGCACCCCCCAAGGTCTCCTCTGTAGCTTCCTCCTGTACATAACTTTTCCCAGCTTTTCCTTTCTCCTGAAACAACCCATCCTCAAACTCTTCTTCCTCTCCCTGTAGATATTTAATAGCACCACACTACCAGCCGGGTCTTGATACCTCTGATATCTCCTACGCGTTCTCCTTGCCCTTGTATGGAGACTCTGCAGTCTGTCATTCCATGGCTTATTACCAACCTTGGTATCACCTTTCATCACAGGTATCGACTTCCTCATTGCATCCTGCAGAGCCCACGTCAGCTGTTTGGCCTTCATGTTAACATTTTCGCCTTGTGCCACTGGACTGGGCAGTATCAGTTCACCCCTCAGCTTCTACCAATTAGCTTTGCTCATGTTGTATCTCCTTCTTTTCCCTTCCCCATTTCCATCCACCAGCCTCCCCGTGGCAAAGTCAAAGACAATCAGGTTATGATCACTGACCGTGACGTTGTCCACAACCCTCCAACCTTCCATTATGTCCATGGACTCGGCGTTACACAAAGTGACGTCAATGTTGGAAGAAGCCCCAGCTCTCCTCTGATATGTAGGGGGATTATTCGGTTGGTTTGCAACCTCAAGCCCATGACCATAGATGAACTCCTCCAAAGCACGACCCCTTCTATCTCTTCCAATCACCCTAAGACTATGCCACATGGGAGACTTAGCATTAGCATCAGCGGTAATTATAAGTGGCACACCTGCGTATGTCCTACATATTATCTCCAGTTGGTCAAGATATGGCTCAATTGGATGCCTAAATTGAAAATATAGGTTTGCCACTATACACCTGCCTGAGCTAGTTCCCAGTTCTACGCATGTTACCCACTGGTTACAGAGCTGTTCAATCTTAGTTACGGCAATTTCCTTGTTAAATACCACTATTGCGCTCATGGGAGCTTCACCACTAACGACAATTCTAGTGACCACTGGCATATGCGGAACTTTCCCTCTCAAGGTATAGGGTTCCTGAAGACACACAACATCGAGTCCCATCTCCTCAGCAAGCTTGCGGACTTCATGCAACACGGTCACGCTCCTCATTTTATTAATCTGTCCTATTCTAATGGTGTTATCCCCCATTAAGGATAGTATGTGTGCGCGTAGCACGCTGGCCACACCACGCTGGGGTTAAACGTCTTGCGACCGTGTGCCGTCACAAATTGCCTATACATATTCTCCATATCAAAAGTTTCCTCTTGAACCATCCATTAAATGGCTATGACAATATTATAAGGTAAATTACAGGGATCTTTATTGACCAACGCTCAAATTAAAAAAATTTCCTTTTTTATAAGCAAGTCTATAGTATATGGGACAGGATCCTTACCAAAAACAAATCTGTAAATGACAATAGGCGAAGCCATGGGCCAGTTTATTTAAAATAATAACAGGTGAAAATATTTATATAAATAATATAATATTCTGATCTTAAGCTGAGCATATTCTTTCTTGCTCTCGGAATGAAACCAAAGACACTCATCATTAACTAATCAGAACAATATAACATGATAAATAACTAAGTTATAGAATTAGTTCATCTAAACAGACATATCCTACTTTATTAATACCCTGCTGAATTTGATCTAAAAACATATTGAAAGGTAAACTGACTCCAACTTCTAGTAACAAGAATAGATATACCTGTATCTACTAAACATATTCACTAGTTACATGCTCCACATTATATATGTTGCATTCAAAAGCTAGCCTGTTAGCGTAAACCATGACATTTGTTATATACAGTCCTGATGGTTCAATGAACTAATGTTAGACAAAAACTAAGACGCACCTAACTACCTAACCATAGTACATAGCCTCTAAGTTATCAAATAATGATCAGTCAAAAAGAAATATATTACTAACCTAAATACAAAAAGATTTTTATAATATTTAAATTAGCAAAAAAAGTTCTCAAAATTATATAGAAGACATGGATAGTTAGCAGAATCATTACATAATTAAATTCTTATTAAAACCTAGACTCTATCGCTTATCAAGGTAACATAGCTAAATAAGCCTCCATCATAATGTCCACTTACATTATTTAGTCTTAGTCCCTCTAAAGGCTAATGGCATCAAAGAGTGCCTTAGCTTGCCGAACACACGCTTATATTCATTTAGTTTCAGCGGGGGGAAAACAGGTGTTGGTATGAGTGGTCACACAATGATGTCATTTCTGTCCAATAAGCATTTAGATGACCTCATTGGCGTCTGCGCATAACGCCATGAAGTCTTGGTCTGGAATTGGGGGGTGACGAGTAGACACTATTGAGAGCCAATCACGTTCCTCAGATCACGCACGCGCTTTATACACAGCCATTCTTCTCGACGATGAAACAACTGGTTGAAGAGTCAGGAAGTCAGATAGAGTTTTTTGTTGTGTAAGTGATCCGCGCTGGCCGATGTCGCCCATCTTCAGGCTCGTATCTTTGCTGCGCCGAGGCAGTGCAACAGGGTGAATAGTCAAGCGAGCTAAGAGGTGGTGGTTTAGTATGGCCACGGTACACTCTCTCCTTTTGAAAACCTTATCAATTAGTCCCCGCAAGCTGTCCACGTCCGTTGGTAGATTCATAGATCTCAGTTGAATTCTATTCAACGACTTGGGAGAGGGAAAAGTGATACTGTCCCCCTTTTCATGACCCAGTCTCACAACGTGCCTCAGCGCCATGTGCAGCACTCTCTCTTCTTCTAGCCTGGATAACCGCATCGTTTCCTCGAGGGTTCCATACACCTGAGAGGGTACATCCCTCTCTCCTTTTAGCTGCCCCTCCACCTCCATATCTACTTCTGCAGTTTGGCTCCCCCTGCTGTTTGTGTTGTGGTCCATGCCTTTTTCTTGCCATATCCAAATCCCCAGAACTTCCAATTATGTTTGGGTTTCGCCCCCAGAACTGCTTTTCCGCAAGTCCCCCTACAGCTTTCTCTGGCGTCCCCTCCTCCTTTTCTTTGCACCTGACTCCATTGGTGGTTTCCACCCATTCCCTATTTATGCCCTCACATATTATACATATGTTCTCCACCACCTGCGGATTTATTACCGCATTGTGCAGTTGTGAGATCAGGGTGGAGGACGGCGCTGTAGAGTCCCCAGTTGATGCAAACTTCCCATTCCAAAATTCGTTGCCAGGCCAACTATTTCCATCCCATGCATACGTAGTAACTAGGTAATATTCCTCCTCCCCGAAGATCTCATAAGGAGCTCGCCGAATCGATATTACCCGTATACCCGTATCCGCTAGAATCTCCTGCCGATCCTCAAAGTGCTCCATAACCCCATCCATCTACAGTAGCTCTAGCACCGCAACAGCACCCGCACCTGCACCATACTTCCCATAGGCATCATGTAGGCATTCCCTTATTTCTTTATAAAATAACCCGTTCTGGTGTCTTGAGCCACTCCAAACTCCCAGACCAAATCCCACAATTTGCACATGTACCTTTTGTGAGACCTCCTCCGAGATCCTGTACACCTCGAAGAACAACATCTCCAGAATAATCCTTATCCTTTTTCTATATATATATACTCATAGATCCCGGCACCATACCTGGCTGGAAATGTCTTCCCCCCCTTCTTCGGTACCATTTCCAAAGTAATCCCTAATAAATTTTGTTACCGGGTCATCTTTCGGATTAGGGCTCATGTACAACCTATCTCCGCACCCCTCATGCCTCAGGTTTGGCCCTACCAGACCTATGATGGACCCTCTACTAATTACATCCTTCATGAATGGTTTGCCTTGGTTATCTCTTTCTCCTCTGTTTACAAAACACGTGGTCGATGAAACCCCGATGAGTCCGGACGCGATTATCTCATAGTCTCTAAGATAAGAAACACTACCATCCTGACCCGCCGCAACTTCGCTATAACCACACGACCTATATCCAGAGGAGGTACAGTAGTATTCATTCGCTCCGTAGTTGTACTTACATCTTCGCGTGAGAAGCCTACAAATGAAACCTTCCACAGTCATTTCCTGGTAGTATGCCCTAGTAACCTCAGGTCCATCAGAGGCCAAAAATTTGACAAGTGCAGTCATAAACTAGTACATCCATTTGTGTACCATTGTACGCACAGATTTTATATGTTCCTCGGCATCCTCAACCTTCATTCCCCCTCTCTCAACCATGCACCCAATATCCACCGATTGTAGTGGGATAACATGCTGCTTCAGTCTCTTCCAAAATTCCTTGCAGGTGCTTTCCTCTCCTCTCCGCTTAGTGTTCCCCAGAGTCTCTCCTCTTGTCCTAGGTTTGTTCTCAACCAGTTTCTGCCCACTATATGTTTACACTCTTCCCTTCTCCACCTCCCCATCTTGATTAACCTTTACAGATCCAAGCGCCATTTTCGCTGTCATCCTTTCTCTATGTGCTGCCACCCTTTTCATATTCCTTGCACGTTTGGACGGAGGTATCCTTGTTCTACTCTCCGTCCTGTCATTCTTCGAGTCAGTCCGGTACACGTCTAGTCTAGTCGCTATCAGTCTAAGTAGTTCAACGATCTCATTTAGTATCTCAGTAACCATAGTCTGTTCTTTCCATTTGTCTCTTCAGTAATAGCTGATGTGTCGGACAGACTCTTGAGTTGGGTTTCTTACACTTTTCACTGCGTTTCCTTGTTGTGCATGGAATACACATCTCCTCTCTACTTTTACATTCCCTTACCTTGTGGCCCTCTTTGCCACACTTTCCACAAACCTTCTCCTTACTTTTACAGTGAGCCATAACATGACCCAGATCCCTACATTTATAACACCTACTGATCACCGTATAGTCCTTAATGGACACTGCACTAAAGGAAATATAAACCCTACAGCTCAAATGCAAGTTCCTGATCTTCGGAGATACTTCCACTACATTATTTAATACCCGCCTGTCCCTTGCCCCTGTTTTAAATCGGGGCTTGAACCCCTCCTCAAACTCCTCTCTGGATACCTTCCCCCTCATGTTCTGTTGATACGTCATTCTGGTAAGCCCCGTTGTTAGATCCCTATCCACGTCGTAAAATATTACTATCGGTCGCCTTCTCTTGGGCTCCTCCAAGGCTATTGTCTTTGCAATCTCCTTGTTCTTTATCATCTTTTTAGCGTCCTCATCCGAGTCTGTCTCCACTATGAGTTTAGCCCCAGCAGGTCGTATGGACCGTATCCTAATCTGATCCTTTGCCGGATCAATCTTCCCATCAAGGTATTTCTCATATGATCCGTGCTTTCCTCCTGCAAGGAAGACACAAACACCACCCTGTAACTGGGTTTCACCTGTGCTGTTCCCCCTACCTCTGGCTTGCGCCCTGCAGCCCCCGAGGCGGCCACCGAGGCAAAGGTGATTGGTCCCAGCATATTCACACCAGTCCCCCTCATCTTTTCCCTCAGCTTCCTGTTTTCCTCCTCCAACCTGTTTATCTTCCCCTCTTTGTATAAAACTTCCAGTATTAGCTCTGACATCTTATCAATCATCTCCCCTAGATTCTCCTTGTTGACCCTCCCATCCTTACTACACCTAAATTTGACAAACTCCTCTGCTTCCTTCATCTTTTTCAGGCCCCCCGCACTGATCTCCTCTTCCTCCTTGCCTGCACCTCCTTCCTCTTTCTTCTTCCTCTCCTTCCTCAACTCCTCCTTCTTCTCTTCTTCCCCTCTCCTGGTCTGTCCCACCATTTTCTTATCTTCTTCTTTAGATTAAGAGTAGAAAATTATTGAGGTAAAAGCCACCTCAGTTTACCCTGGAGGGATTCAAATTCCTACCTACCAGCAAACCAGACAGGACTGGCCAGCCAGCGGTGCCAGATTTTTTTTTCTTCTGGTGTATGCCACCAGGGTTTGTCGGCTAGTCAGTCATTCCTGGTCTTCTACTGGCAGTGGCGGATATGTAACTGTTTTCTGAGGTTGGGACACCATGTAGGTGCGGCTACTTCTGCCCACTGAGATACGTTGATGATGATGATGACGACGATGATTATGTAGTGCCAGTACAAGTCTAACTTAAGCCTAATTAACCAGACCATGGCAACCATAGGAACAATTCCCCTTGGGGAAAAATAGCTGTGGTACAACCGTGAATCGAATCCGAGCTCTCTATATTAGTCTACTAGTAAGGGATGCATAACATTAGACAAGAGGCCAGCCAGTGGTGCTGGCAAAGTTGCTGTTCGTAAGTGTAAACATAGTAGGTGTATTTAGTTGGTTTTAGTACTATTTTGTTATTACTTCGTACAAGGAATTGTTTCAGCAGATGATGTTCATTTCCACATTACATTTGGTTAACAATTGATTCGAGACCGAATTAAATAATTGTCAACTCACATCAGTGCAATGATTACATTGGTTGCGTACAAGTTTTACCCAGATACTGTTCACACGACATGTATGTTTGAATACAATATTAGAACAATACGATGGACTAATTGCCTTATACCTATAACACTGTTTATGAGGTTACGTCGAAATGACATATTTTCCCAGTCTTTGAAATAGCAATATAGGTACTAATTAACAAAAATAAAATATTTACTGTGAAACACAAGACTTATTATTCATTTTAAATTAAACTGTTTTATGTTTTTATAGTATTTTTCTTTTATGTAATACTACAGTGAGATCTACCTTAACGGACACCTCTCAATAACGGATTGATCCTTATAATAACGGACAGTTTAAATTTTCACGGCGAAATAACACGAGTTACTCTGGCGAAATACCCTCCCAATAACGGACTTTACTAATAACGGAAACGAACACTTCTATAAACGCATATCTACGCATGCAAATATCAAAATACTGGACAAAAATTCTCAACATCAGTTTGTGTATTTTACATTTCACAGGCTAGGGGCGACACTCGTGTTTCTATTACTATAACAGCTTACTGTGTCACAAGAAGAGGTAAAAGTACTTCAAATAATATTTCTAAAGGAGAAAATAAATTTCAATATTAGACAGAACAATGTTTAGTTTCTTTAAACCACAGTCAAATCAATGAAATAGTGGTGATTAAACATTCTTAGAACATTTGACACCATCCTTTTGGAGAAAGTAAAGTGTTTAAAATCTCTTAAGTGAAAATCGGTTTCTCAAAATGTCAATTTTCTTGAAAATAGTTAAACTGCAGAAATGATTTCCATAATTTTTCTTTGTTTTCGTCTTTGAACTTCCAAATTTAATCAAGTCAACCGTAGTGTCAAGAAAGAATGCAAACTATACTATCCCTCCCGGATATTCTTGTTCTGTATAGTGTATAGTATAGTACAGGGGTTCTTAAACAGGGGTCCGTGAATGGGCTTCAGGGGGGCCGTGAACCGAAGACAAAAAATTACAGACTGTAGATTAAAGCTTGGATTCAATTACGAAGTTTCCAGTTTCTTCAACAAACAGGGTATTCATTACTTGGTACCATCAAAACAAAAAATAAAAATAGATTGATGTCAAAGATGACCTGCGCGCTGCACTGTTGAAGACTACTCCTTATTTTCAATTTCTTATTTAAGCAAAACATCAGCACCCTTTTCATTGACTTTTTAATTTTGAGTAATTTCTAAAGCTCACTTTTAAGTTACACACTTTCACATTTCACTTTTCTTTATGAAGTTACCATTCATTTTTGTATAAAAAGGAAAAGCGAGAGACATAATTCGTTGTAAAGATTGTTTTTGTATTATGCCCATGTGATTGTAATCAATTTACACTAAAATAAAGTAAACTAGAAAATTGTGCTACAATACGTTAACCCCTTTTCGGCTTCCAGTAAAAAAAAGTTTTTTGCTTTGAACATTTTGATTTTTGGTTAAAAAATTAAAAACAACTTCCAGTTTTAAAAAAATTGAATTTTATTAGTGGTTTCACATCTTCAAGTCATCGCATTGTTATTAAAGTCCTCATTTGTAAATTTTGACCAATAAAAAGGTCAATATTGGGTCAAAATATGTTCCACACTTTCGTATAAAATATTTTGACTGCCGGTTAAAACTTTTGAAATGTTATTGGCAGTTGTACATCCTCAGGTCATCGAATTGCTATTAAAGCCCTCATTTGTGAATTTTGACCAAAAAAAAAAGGTCGATATTGGGTCAATAAGGGTCGACACTTTCATATTAAAGAGAAACAAATTTCTACTTCCGATTTAAAATTTTGAAATTTTACTAGGCATTGCATATCTTATGTCATTGTTTTGCTATTAAAGCCTTCATTTGTGAATTTTGAGCAGTAAAAAAGGTCGATAATGGGTTTACAAGGGTAGACATTTTTGTATTAAAGAGATAGATACTAAGCAAAATTTTCTGAGTGTGTATTTACGTCAATTTTTATGGGAAGGGGGTCCTTGACCCTTGTCAGATTCTCACAGGGGTCGGTGACCCAAATAAGATTAAGAACCACTGGTATAGTAGATAAAATCCATTTATCTTGGAAAATATTTTATTTGACGAAGTAGGTCTTTGAATTTCCAAATAAATTTAACTTTATATACCAACGAATACCCATGTAAAGAAGTTGATCTCCAAACCGTCACTTCAGATCTTCTGTAAGCTCTTTGAACAATCTCCATATTTAATGCCTGGGTGCTGTAAAAATTCTTAAAACAACCTTAAAACACCTTCCATGGTTAAAAAAATGTATGCAAAGAGCTTAAACGTGAATTGTACACTTGAATTCTAGAAATGATGGAAACTGTTAATTTCTCTGCCATAAGGAAATAAAATCCTTATGAATACCTGTCAATTAATTCACGAGCACCATCTATGGTTACACTGGTTAATTTTTGAATGGCCAACATTTCCTCAATTAAGTAATTCTTGAATTTGGCAAAACTATCTGCGCTTGTAGTTGTTCCGATTATTATTATGATTTTCGAAAATACCTCTTTTCTTGAAAAATCATTGAAACTTATTTTCACAAAAATGCTTGGTTGAGTAACTGTGCTAACATTATCATGTGATTCAATCGTCTGTAAAAGTTAGGCAAGAAAATAATCATACATTAATTTTCTTAAGTTGATTAATTAAATCTCCGGCCATGATTTTGAATAAACGTGTCACATTGCACGCTGATAGTTGGACATAATTATTTGCATTCAATATATTTTAATTATTTTGAATTCAGCAAATAGTTTTACAGCAGTTTCAGTAAGGCCTCACTCATGAGCTTACCCTTAGGAAAAGGTTTGTTCTTAATATCCAGCATATGAGAGACTTTGAACGAAGATACAATAGCGACAAGACACTCCACTTAAAGCCAAAGATTAACTATGAAAAGGGTAGGTTCCTTGTGCTATTTTTTTTAGACAAAGTTAAGCTTCGAAAAAACAGTTTGGATTGGCGATCGATGTCAGCATTTGCATGTCTATGACATATATCTCTCACTCTTCGTTTGTTTATTAGACATATTGACCCTAAGACGGCAACACACTAATATTACCAATTATAAACAACCAACAAGGCTATTTTGGTCACTATCAAAAATGGCGTGAAAGAATTTGATAAGAGTTTCAAGCTTAAAAGACCCTGATATTAACTTTTAACTCTGATTATTATGAAATCGACTAAGAGTTTCCGACCTATGCTATATAGTATACATCAGATCCGACGTTAATGACACATTCAACAACCAAACGCTGTGGCACGGTTGTCTTGCATTAGCCGTTAGGTGATAGCTTTATTGTAACTCATTTGATAATATGTCTGCCGTTGACATCCACAAACTTAAGGGAAAACTTTAAATTCGGGATATTTCTATTGCATTTGTTCTATATAAATAGATGGAACATTTTCCAATCTAATTCAAAGGGTAATAAATAGAACGGTAGGTTCTGTTTAGATTAAGTGCACTCGTATAAGTGCTACAACAGAGAATGGAAATACCACAGTTATAAATAACATGTAAAACCCCATTTCTCAATGCACTCGACCGGATTCTAACCCTGAATTTCCAGTCAAAAGCAGCCAACTCTAATGAAACGTTATATAATATATATATATATATATATACTTTTTTAACACCACGTCTTACTACCTGTTCGGCTTATATGCCTATGTACTAACTAAACTAATTTGTTAAGAATTAGGAGGTTAGATTTGAGGGAAGTGTACTAGCATTTGCGTGCAGGGAAAGTGGAAAACCATTAATGAAAAACCACCTTTAGTACACCCGACCGGGATCGAACCTCAATATTCCTGTCTTAAGCAATCAAGTCTATTGTGAGAGTAGTGTAATTAATTAAACTTATACTTTGATTTTTTTATGAATGG
The DNA here is from genome assembly GCA_033556935.1 of Timema podura. NCBI lineage: Eukaryota > Metazoa > Arthropoda > Insecta > Phasmatodea > Timematidae > Timema > Timema podura. Next base: position 78,123,666 of record JAVRXN010000008.1, on the reverse strand, counting down.
ATATTTTTGTAGCACCTTTTAGAACATACTAACTTGTTTTTTGCGGTCAACATTGATACAATTTTACTATATAATTTTTGTTTATCTATTGATAAAATCACTCTATCAAAAGTGATAGCTGCATATTTAGTAACTATTACCGGTTATCGTTTATGTCCAATCGAAAGATAATTGGGGGTATTATCATTTTCTCGTCATAAAATCATAAAAATATAATTTATAGCTTTGTCAACAATAACCACCAATGAGTCAGGGAAATAAATTTGGTTATTTTATCTTATTTTTTAATTCTCTTATGTAAATCAACTGTATCTGTATAATTTATCAACTATTTAGTAAATTAAGCTGTTAAGATTCATGGAGATCATTTTAATTTGGTGAGTAGAGAGGTTGGTGATAAAATAACAAATAAACTTAATCACAATATATTATCTTAAATGTGATATTTACTACAAATACACTTGCTAAACAAGGGTTTATGGCACCACTAGAGTAATAAACTGCCGTAGCGGAATAATTATATATAATTAAAAAGATCGATGAAGTAATATCTTCTTTTACAAGCGAATTATGTAAATAAACAGGATTGTATTTGAAATAATTTTTCACTAAATTAGCCCTTACTTATTCTATTGAATTAAGAACTCTAAAGTTCGTTGCCACACTTACAAAAGCACGCAATCTCTCTCTATATTGAGCTAGTTCTATCCAGTCCACCTCATTACACTCTATCTCTTTCAGGTCCATTCTAAATGTATCCTCCCATCCGCGTCTAGGTCTTCCCAATGTTATATTTCCATTGGGTTTGCTAGTCAATTCAATGAACACGCGTCTAGAGACTCCCATTCGTGATGCATGTCCTGCCCACCGTAATCTACAAGCCATGATAATCCAAACAATGTCCTGTGATGAGTACAGGGTATGTAGCTCATCGTTATGTAACCCCTCCATTCTTAAATTCACTGAACAGTATCAAATAAAGTTTCAACCACCGTGACTGATCTAATTATTTTAAAGCACGAACACTTTCGAATGATATATTGCGAGTATTATATGAGCATGCGCGGATATTTGACTGATGAACAAGTCCAGAGGCAAAGGAGCGCATGCGTGGATATTTTGTGATGGAGAAATACGTAAACAAATAATTAAAAGTCAAATACTGTGTTTTCCCCACACACACAGTTAGGTTACGTATTGCCACAGTGACGATCACCCGCACGCCCGTAAGTACCCTTATTTCCGTACCCGTACGAGTATAATTCTTGATTTAACCAGAGTTAACTCATCGCTAGAATGTTCGTCTTTTGTTGGGGAAACTGCGGCTTGGAGTTTATTGTTCTCACCTCCTTGTATTATTGGTTTTTCATCATCGCTTAAGATTAATGCTGTTGCTTTTCATTGACATATACACCTTTTATACACATACTTGTATTATTTATTGATAACCCGCATTGTAGGCCACGAGGACTGACGTTCAAGCTCATCATTCTGGATTGAAGGCCACTTGGAGGTCAGGGATCGCATCCCAAGTGGGTCTACTTATAGTCCGGAGGATTACTAAAAAATTCAGAAGGATTATGCACTTTGGGGAAAAAAGCGATTTCTTGGTTTTGTCGTGATCTGAGGTCAGTGAACATCGATTTAAATGTGGGAGGCCTCAGCTACATCACCCCGCTCACTTTTTACAACCCCCACCCCCAAATAAACCCTTAAGAGCCAAAACGCGTTAGTCGACTTAGCCGTCTGTTTTTCGACTTTTCTGACGTGTTAAAGTGTCTATTATTGGTTTTAAAGGGTCACGTAGCCTTGGATTTGTTGTACAATCCTGATCGATCATTTATAAATGGCCGCCCCTAAGTTTTAATGGGGGTAAGGGGTACATTAGGGCCGAAAAAAACGTTTTTAACTGGAATAAAAATATATTCGAAGTGACTTTCCTTTTAAAATAAAACTCTGTGATTTGACAAAAACTAACAGAAGGACACTTTACACAAGATTCAGAAGGGGTTAAATTCATGAGGGAGGGGGTGGGAGGTGGAATCCTCGAGAACGCGCCATCCTGGATCACGACGCGGGCTGTTAAGGTCTCAGCTCGACGTCAAACATGATTTTAAGGAAAAATTATTCACTCTTTCACACGTTTTAAACGTTCAACCCCATTAAAGAGGTTTAAACCTCCCCTAAAGGGAAAAATACAAAATCAATAGTATAATTTAATTAAAACAATGAAAACTCAATATGAATTAGTAAAAATAAAATTTTAGAGCACAATTTTTCTATGTTAAGGTGCATTTTAGCCCTGCATTGGGGTTGAAACCACCCCTACAAGGCGTATAGTGGGAAATGAAGATGACTGGATATCCGACATAGATACGGTTTAGCGCTCTGTACTTTTTGACTGAACTTAAGGATTTTTACCGCTAATTTTGGTTATTTTAGGCAATGGGAGTAATTATATTAAAAAAACTCTCCTTTATTATGAAACTGAAATAAAAATGAATAATGTATTATGAACAATTAAATATCACTGTAACATTCACATTAAATGCAAATTTATTACAGTTGCAAAAGGAAAATTGACATGTGTTACTAAAAATGATTAGGTCTACTTGAGGTAACACCCAACGTAAATACAATCACAAGAGAAAAAAACAACGCACAATCGCATTATATTTGACAAGGGATAATGAACACGAATTCGGAATGATTGGCGGCATCTGTAAGGCACTCGAAGCTCGGTCTTCCCCACAACCACCACACTTGCAAAGGAGTCCTGCCTTTACGTATCCGCATCTGTTGCTGCAGAATGATTGGCAACTGCAAGAAATAATATCTCGGCAACCCTTAGCCGCAGACGGCAACGACGTCCACTGCACAGAGGCGGATCCAGATCATTTTCATAGGGGGGGTTCATGATCATAAATAACATAGTCACTTACAATGTTAGATTTCTGTTTAAAGCCATTTAATAGTTTCTCATTCATATTAGATCATATGTATGCTTTAAACCGTGGTCATCGTCTCCAATTTTTTTAAATCAGATAGTTTTTATAAATTATTTGGAGTGGCCCTCTAACATTAAAAAAAAAGTTCACTCTAGAAGCTATGAGTAGTCTTCGCCTTGATTTTTTTAAATTAGATTCTTTTATAAGCCATTTAAAGTGTACCTCACCTAGAAATTTTTGAAATTTGGATGCCCCTCGAAGCTATTTAGAGTGATCCTCACTTAAGTTTTTACGATAGTTAGATTCCTCTAGAAAATAATCTTTGAAGTGATCTTCAACCGACACAATTTTGAAAATTGAATAATTTCAGAAATTAGGCTATTTGGAGTTGTCCTCCCCTAGACATTTATGAAATTTGGATAAACTTGGAAGCTATTTAGAGCTTTCCTCCCTCGAATTTTTTTGCCAGTTAGATGCCTCTAGTCTAGTAGTTATTTGAAGCGGTCTTTTCCGGCAAATTTTTGACAATAGAATGCATCTAGGCGTTATTTGGAGTTTGATTTAAGGCCATATTTCAGCTTCATATTCGATAATATCAGAGGATTTGAAATATATATGAGGCGGGGGGGGGGGATTTATTCCAGGGAGGGGTAAATTATTTTCAGGGGGTCACAGTCCCCCACAGTTTCACCGCTCCTGCCGTCCACACAGACTCTATATTCGGTATTCGTGGATGAACTGCTCAGGCGATTATTAGTCTTCTTTGATGTGTTGTAGTCTACCGTCTCAATGCGGAACAATGTTTGTTACTCGCTGTACACAACAAATATTAGTGCATGAAAACGAATATTTTTTCCAGACCTGCGTGAGTCTTATCGAACATTGAATAAATGTGGCCAAATAACGCACATGCGGACCCGGCTTAAGAGGTGTCTGTGTGTAAAAGGATTAAAAATTGTATAAAATTTATCTGTGTTGTATTTTCTTTCTAAAATTTGAACTTTTATTTTGTTTTTGTATTAATTTTATAACTTTCACAGGGGGGTCAACTGACCCTTTGACACCCCCCACCCCCCAATCCGCGCCTGCAACTGCACCTGGGGCAATAAAAAATGGTAAAAATGGGCACCTAAAATGGTAAGCTTATGTTCTGTACATCAATAACAGATCTGTCAAAGAGGACCTATTGTTCTGCAAGCCAGTGCCGAGGGGCTTTTCAAGATTCTAGACGATTTATTTTTACGGCAAGTGAGATGAAGTGGGAAAATTGTGTTGGGATGTGCAGTGATGGTGCTCCTGCTATGTCTGGAGAAAGGAGTAGTTTACAAGCTCCCGTGAAAGGGAAGGCTCCCAACGCCATCTGTACTCACTGTATGATCCACAAGGAGTCACTTGCATCAAAATACGCGAGTACTGAACTAAATGTTGTATTTAGTTCCATCATTAAAATAGTGAACTACATTAAGACAAGACCTAATGAATCACGTTTGTTTGTTGCGAGGGGACAGGGGCTGAATACAGTGCTCCTCTATACCACTCTGCTGCACGCTGGTTGTCACGTGGGCAACTGCTTGCAAGGGTGTTTGGACTGAAAGATGAGAGTAGTCTTTACCTCAAAGACACTGACTATCCCGGGAATAAAAATGAGATCAATAAGAACAGTTTCTTGTCCAAACTAGCTTATCTTGCTGATGCATTTGAAAGGCTTAATATTTTAAATCTGTCAATGCAGGGGTATGGATTTTTGTCTGCCGTGTATGTCCTTAAAACTAAATATTGGAATTGGCTTAACGTAGAGCAGGATCTCAGAATGGCTATTTCTTCGCTAGTGTCAAGGCTTAATAAATTATGTGCATCAATGCAGGTTCAATAATCCCACTATCTGTGCAGCTGATGTTTAGTTGTTGTTTTTTTGACATTGTTTATGCTATCTACACACTTTGTTTTTTAATTGTTTATTAAAAGTGAGTGATACATTTGATAATAGTTATATAATCATTTTATATCAATTACAAATCTAGGATTCAAATGCAAGGGGTCGCGACGATCTCATAGGCAAACATGGGGGTCGCACTCCGAAAAAGGTTGGAAACCACTGGTATAAATAAACATGAAACGAAAAGTCAATGTTACAATAAAATTAATAAAAATGCACATAGGTCTAAAATGTTTAGTATTAATAGAAAAAATACGTATTTTAATACAAATACTTGGTTACTATACTAAACTTAGTAATCTAATTATTGGAACATTTTAGTTTTGAGCCGCTTGCATTCCTGCACATTAGTACCAAGTTTAAAGAGTTATTTATTAGGTAATTTAGGAGATACGGCGAGGGAGGGGTTAGTTAGTCATTCTTTACAACAGTTAGGTATGGGTTTCAATATTTTTGATTATTTTTTATGCAAAAGGGGGCGATCGCCCCCATCGCCACCTCGCTGGATCTGCCACTGGCTGTAGGCCTTATTTGGAGCACTGAAACTTGGAACATTGACACAACTCCACTGATAATACAATATGCAATAATACAAGTAGCACTTTCAACTAAAAAAACTTAAACCCCGTACACAAGTTCAAAATAATAAGATGATGCCAATTTAGTTGGTGACATAACGGAGCCTATAGCTCATCTACGGTGGAAGTGTACGGTCCAATCTTAATAGGAAGAAACTCTTTTGAAAATATAAACCTTTTTGCTATCAGCATTGATAACATTTCACTGTAATATTTATATTATTTTATAGGTATTGATAATATATATCAAAAGGTTCAGCTGCATATTGTAATACTTGACGAATGAATATGCGAAAGTAGATCTATTAACGTTTTTATGTCACCCTATGGAAATTGTACTGCAAGTAAGTGCCAGCTACCCGCCTCAGTGGCGTAGTTGGCTAACGCGCTAGTCGTGTTGAGCTCGACCGCCGAGGACGGGGAGATCGAGGTTCGAATCTCGGTCGGGTGAACTGGGGGTGGTTTTTCCTAAATGGTTTTCCACTCTCCCTCCACGCAAATGCGGGTTCACTTCCTCTAAAATTCAACCCTCCCAATTCCTAATCCATTAGAGTAATTAGTACTTAAGCGTATAACCCGAACGGGTAGTAAGACGCGGTGCTAAATATTATTATTATTATTTGATAACACCTTTTATTGATAATATAGTATTACTAAGCAAATAAAAATGATTTCTGAAGAGGTTGACATTAGTGACTTCCAGTCAATGTTTGCAATAAAGAACCTTCTGCTAGCTGTCACCTATACTCCCGTCGTAGATTATCTATATTTTTTTCCCTCAAGTGTTTCATAAATGACAACATGGGTTACACCTTTTTCTATGATTTATTAAAAAGAAAACGCATCGATATTGGTGGGTTGGAAGAAATCAAGGGATAACCCAACCAAGCGTTTTGTCGTGTCACCACACATGTGGGTTCAGGGATGAGGGTCACATCTACCATGACAGGTGTCAACTGATGAGAGAGGTCTCCACCGCCATTGTTAAACAATCATTCCCGCTGGGAGAGTGACATCAGGCTCTTGACAGAGATAATAAATAACCCGGTACCTAGCCCAACTGAAGCGTCAACGACCTTGTCGTCCCGGAAACCACCAGTTCCTGTTAGCCGCCTTTCAGCCCCCTCTCCCCTTCCCTCTGAGACTAAGTGGTAAGAGAGGTCCACCAACATGGACATTAGAATGAACACAAATTTGTGTGCCACCTAGAATCGATTCCAGGATCTCTTAGACTTGTGATCGACAGTTGGAACAATTTGACCACGGCGATGGGCTTTACTGTATTGACATCACGGACCGATAGGAAGTTGGACAACAATATCTGGTTCACTGGAGACTGGGAGGTGGTCTATTAGGGTGGTTTTTCTTTAAATAGTTTTCCACTCTCTTTATTCTCAAGTGAGGGTATATTTATTCTAAATTCTACCTCCCCACTCCCCCACCCCTACGCCGTTAGTCAAATCAAAATTCGTAATAGCCATAACGGGTAGTACAGTAGGCTGTATTTGAGGTCAGCCGTAATCGTCGTTCAGTAGGATGATCAAATTATATTTTGTGGATATATTATTGGGTACGATCAGTCTATAAGGGAACAATATCCCCTCAACTCGGTGGTTAGATGAAAAATTACAAATGCGCCTCGGGAACCCTGGTTCAACTCCGGATGATGCTGACTAATATATCTGTACTATTTGTACATGGGTTCGTCCTGTCCTATAGCTAATAATTAAACATTTAGACGCTAGGCCTGGGTGTGCAATGCTAGTCGTATTGATTGATGTATATTAGTTTGTAAGTCGTGTGACGATACAACCCCATTAACAATATTAACCACCAAATAAACTTTTTTTTTTAAACTAGCAGGGTTTACTGCTGTGATTTTCAAAGATCCCACAACTTGAAATGAGAGGAAACACATTTTAGTGATAATATAACCTCACAGTACTAACTTTAATGAAAATTGAAATTTCATGCCTCTATACTACCCTCTAAAGCAGGACTTCACAGCAGTTGTGGGCCAGTTTCCTAGTCAGACTAAGTACACCTCAATCGCGGCGCGCGCTGTACTAAATACAGGACGACACCTACCTAAACTTGAATGGAATGCATCTTTAAAATATGAAACTGGCCCGTTCCATTCTGGTCTGTGTAGGTGTCGTACTGTATTTAGTACAGCGCCGCACTTGAATCGTGCTTAGTCTGATAATGAACCTGGACCATAGACTGGTTAGTCTTGAGGATGATATGTGTGTTGCGTTGTCAACCACTAGACCAGATATCAAACTTTGGTGCTATAAGCATAAATCTAAATACAGTCTCACATTAATAATAATTGTTTTCCTACTGATGACTAAAATGATTAATTTATAGTGATCTCATATTGTGGTTAGCTAGTGTGCTATTTTATTGACTCCCAAAACTATTACTCTATAACTGTATTTAATTCAGTTTTTCGTTTTTTATATCTTTCACTTAAATCAATAAGGGAATGATTAAAAAATAAATTATTTTAAAAAAATTACACAATTAAGACACTGTAAATCGCTTAACAAGCTTCTCTGATATATTCCACTTTGAATAAAAAATAAAATATGTGAACAATAAAACACAAAACAGGGTGCCACGAGATTCTAAGATGGATTTTCTTCTGAAAAAAAAAACTCATGGAAAACACAGAAAATTACATATTAAGAAAAGGGTGGCAACCCTGTTATCCTTAAATAGTTTCCTATTTTCTCCATGCAAATGAAGATACATTTACTTTAAATTTTACCTTCCTCGTCCCTATCCTCATTAGTATAAATATGCAGATAGATTTGATGGGTAGTAAGACTCGGTGCACCAAGGAGATATTATTTGTTTTGTTCAAAGTATTTCACCTTAGTGAGGCACGATCGCTATCTTTTCACATTTTATTTGCCATTGCTCTGTTTCTAGAAGCGATGTTTGATTTCCCGTTTCTGTAAATATGTCAGTTTTTTATCTATTAAAAGGCGGAAGAACACATCCATCACATTTCCGCTGCGGCATTCTATTTTAGCCACAATATAACCTGTCCGATAGTATCGCAGACAAGGAAGGATGCCTGCTCCATTTGGGCGATGATAAATGTCACCTTCCTGTATATAGTCCAGTTCTTCAAATAGTTGCTTGATTACTGAGTTGTTAGTAGTTTTTTTAGTACGCTTAGCATGGAGATTATTAAGGGCACCGACTACTCAAATGAACATTTCCTCACATTTCGGTGTTTCTAATTGATATGATGGTCCTGAATAAATCCTAAAATAGCCCTCAATTATCTTAAAATGTGATCTTGTGACCATGTTAAAAATAATCGTTTATTAATTGAGAAAAGAGGATCTATGTTTCCAACCATTTGCTTTTATCTCATAGCAATCTGTGATATTTCGCGTAAAATGTCGCTGAAAATGTGCTAATGCCACCGTTTCATGATTCTTTGTTTTATTATATTAGGCTAGTTTTAACTTTAAGGCTTATAATCCTTCAGGGACATGTTGCTACTTTTCATCCTAACTTTGAAGTGAAACATATTTTGAAATAACAAAGAGGAGGAGATCTACAAAATTACCAATCAGTGCACCTCGCCGAGATTCAAACTTTGATATCCCGTCACGCCATCAGTCTGTTGCGCTTTACACGCACCGATGGGCGCGTGGACTAAATGTCAAGTCCATCTATTCTGGCTCGCCAGTAATGAGGAGGTCGGGGTTTGAATCCCGACTTAGTGTACTGAGGTGATTTTTACCTATAAAATTTCCCACTTTTTCCACGCAAATTGCTGGTACATTTCCTCTAAAGTCAACCTTTCCTATCTTTAGACTATTGATCGAATTGAATCTTGATAGTCCAGCTGACACTTCGCGATAAAATTTTGGCAAAATATCTCGTCCTAATTATTATTGTCCTGTTTGATTTGATTCTAGGCCACGAAGAATTCCGTCAAACATGATCCTGGGAGTCATTTTATTGTCATCACAGCCTTGACGAGGCCGTTGTCTGGCACCACCCTTAAATTCCCCGTCCAGCCACAGCTCGTCAACGACTCATTTGTGGTGAAGGGCAACCAGACGGTGGTGTTGGCGCGAATAGGGACCGGGGGCGGCGTCCCTTTTAACGAAGGTATCAGGTTCCTGCAAGAGGGGTCGAATGAGGGTGTCTCCGCACCGCAGAGCACCAGGGATACCAACCGCGACGTATGGAGGTCCCATGTGGAGAGACTGATAGCCCGCGGGATCCTACAGTTGGCGCTACGACTGCAAGAGACTCTGCCAGTTAACGATGACAGCGTCATCTACTCCCCGCTCAGCATCTCCGGGGCGCTCAGTCAGGTCAGACAGAGTAAATTATATCCATAGTGATAAGAAGGGGTAACTATAGCTCATCCGCCATAGGAGGGATGGTAACAAACAGTAAGCCAAAATTACCAGATCTACTTTCATTTGTATCTATTTCGCCAAACCATAAGATGATCTGCAAGTCCATATATTGATTTTTCACTGTTGGTAGTCAAAACTTTCACAACAAAAAATTTGTTTTTAGTTAAGTTTTACTTTTAACTGTTTTTACATCTTCTGATAGTTGTCAGATGCCACCATTCCTATGCCGAATGGAATTTAGATTGCTCATTGTAGCTGCGCGGTAGCTCAGACGTGAGGAAATTATTGTAAACAGATGTTTAGAAAAAGAAGCATAGCTTTATCTATGACCGGAAGAGGTTGAATTGTAAAAAGAATATTGCCGTGCCTAGCAACATACAATCATTCTGGGCTATCCGCATACCCTCGTCTACATAATCTAAACTTCGTGATTGGTTCTCCGTGGCCATCCTCAATGATAGTCCTTCAGAGAGTTCAAGTTGATCCGACATCTGCAGTGTGCTAAGGACTACGGCAGTGGTTCTCAAACTTTTCTCTCTCACAGCACAGTATATCTCCTCGACATAAAGCGCGGCACACCGACCGTTTAGGTTGGCAATACTTCGAACTGACGTCAGATGCGTATGCGCTACCAGCCCAATGACATAACCATTCTCTTTGAGTGTATTGTGAGAGTTGTCTGCTGGATGTTTGATGGGTTTTGAAATTAGTGAATAAGTGTTGTATTTAAATTTTGTGTTTATTTCTGGTATGGTTTTAATGTTTAAATGGATAAGTTGTTGGTAAATGGAAAAAAAATCACTAATGAACTGTGGAATATCAAAGTAGAAATGAACATGAAAACGAACACGTTTCAAGAGTGGGTTCCATGCAATCTGCTTCGCAGGCTGTACCGTTACTTGGTACAACTCGCAAGTACAACGACGGTTACCTGAACTTTGGATTGACGTAAGCTGGCCCTGAAAACGATCCGATTCCTGAATGTGTGATATGTGGGGGGAAACTTGGTAGTGAGAGCATGGTTCCGAGTAAATTAAAAACACATTTAAATACGAAACAGTCATTTGACTGGAAAAGACAAGAACTGTTTAAGCCATTTATTATCATCTGGTGTAAAACAGCAAAATCTATTTGAAAAAACAAACAAATATAGTTGAAAAAGCTCAATTGGCCAGCTATAAGGTGGCTGAGATAGTAGAAATGAAGATGCAGCCTCACACCATTCCTGAGGATTTGATTTTGCCTGCACGCAAACAAATTGTTAAATCAATTTTAGGAAACGCAACCCAGAAAAAAGTATCTTTAGTACTATTTTCAATAAATTACATCAAGATTAATCTTGAAACATGTCAGCTCTTCAAGATAAAATGAAGCAGTACTTCCCACTCTCACCGTCAACGAATATGACTGGGTACGCAATCGGTATGCAGTAGCAACAACCTAACTCACTCTGGAAAAAGTTGAAGAACTCTCTGAACTGCAGGCAGATCGCACCCTGCAGCTGAAATATGGAGAACTACCACTTGCTAAGTTCTGGATGTTAGCAAACAAGGAGTACCCAGCAGTATCCGAATGTGCTGTAAGAAAGCTGTTGCCATTTTCTACTACATACCTCTACGCACTGGGATTTTTGGCAATTATAAACACTAAGAATAAGAAACGAGAACAAATTATTTCCATTGAACAGGAAATGCGGGTCTGTTTATCAAATATACGTCCAAGAATAGAGGCTTTGTGCAAGAAAAGACAAGCCCATGTGTCGCATTAACTCGAGCTATTAGTATTTATGGTTTCAACTATTTTAAATTATAAATATATTTCAATTTTCAAATGCTCGTATTTTTTTCTCTTCTATTTTTCCTATTAATATATTTTTATTTAATATATAATTTTTTTAATTTACATTAAAATAACTGTCAACATTTCGCGGCACACCTAGTCAATCTCGCGGCACACTAGTGTGTCGTGGCACATGCTTTGAGAACCACCGGACTACGGACTTACGAATTGGTACTCTCTGGACAGAGTAGTTTGTTACTGTGGAGTTGATATCTTACGTACCTTATGGCTTAATAGGATAGGGATGAGGAGGGTGAAATTTATAGGAGCTGGTAGTTGGGTCAGAAAGCAATAGCATTAAAAGGAACCCGTCTTGACTCCCCACATTCCCCTTGCAGGTGTGGCTAGGGGCTCGAGGCAGGACCGCCGATGAGATCGCAGAGGTGCTAGGACTATCCCCAGATCTAGAACGGGAGTCTGTGTTCGAGTCTTATAGGCACCTCATTCGCCTTTGACCACGTGAGTGGCGTCACCCTACCCCAGACCAGCGTCGCCAACGCCCTCTTCCTGCAGGAGGGTTACCCCGTGCTTCGGGGGTTCGTTGAACTCGCCAGAGACCTCTATCGGAGCGAGGTGCTAGCCGTCGACTTCTCGGGACACGCCTCGGACGCGCAGGCTCAGATCAACAAGTAAGTTTGTTTTTGTGCACCGCGTCTATGATAAAGATAAATTTTAAAGGAATGTGTTAGCATTTGCCTGTATCGAGAGTAAGAAAATATTTAGGAGAAACCACCCTCATCAAATTCATCCTGGATTGAAACCCCCCACCTCCCTATCAACGGAAAACAATTTTAGATGAGAATGACGTCTTTGTCCCCGTGCCTACCAGTACGGAAACAAATGAGCTAGAGACGCCTTTAATATGGGTGTCAGAAGACGAGCAGAATAATTATTGTAGATTACCATAAAGTACCAAGAAACTAATGGTTAAATAAACAAGACTACCGATGGAATGTATTATCCGTGATGGTGGCTGGGCTGTCTGGGATCTAGATCCACATTCTAATTGGTTGCTGTTGCTTGGAAGTTGAGTTTTCAGATCTCGTCCAAGTGCGCTTATCTCCATTATACCCTTTCATCCTGTTTACAATCAAATGGAGGTGCAATTTTTGTAAATATCCACTTTCCTCTTGATATTTTAAATTAACTGATATACGATAAATACTAATTAGAATTTACGACTAAAGAAGACTGCAATAAAAGAAATAATTCCTTCTGAAGTCTACTTTTTACTAAGATTGAAACGGTTAGCGCCATTTATTTAGAGCAATTACAGTTACTTTCACGCAAACCCGTATTAAGAAGGAGAGGCCCTGAACCAGGGTCTCCCTTTAGAGGGGGCCTCTTAGAAGAGTACAAATTAAACATTAACTTAAAAATGAAAAATATTCATTAACTTTAGAAAGTTAAAAATAAAGTTTTTTTAAGTTCGGATGAAGAAAGTTTTAATGACCCTCCTCGGTGGCGTAGTTGGCTAACGCGCTAGTTTCGTGTTGAGTAAGACTGTCGAGGACGGGGAGCTTGAGGTTACGAATCTCGGTTGGGTGAACGGGTTTCCTAAATAGTTTTCCATTGGGTGAACGGGTTTCCTAAATAGTTTTCCATTCTCCCTCCACGAAAATGCGAGCTCACTTCCTCTAAATTCAACCTTTCCAATCCCTAACCCATTAGCGTAATTAGTACTTAAGCGTATAGCCCGAATGGGTAGTAAGACACGGTGCTAAATAAAAGAATAAAAAGTTTTAATGGAATTGAATAAGCATAACTATTCTGTAGCAAAATATTTCATAAGGTGGATGTAAATACGAACGCTGATTTTAGACACTTCCATATTTTTGGTCTAGAGCTTACTTCCTATTTACAGACAGTGACAAACAGGGCCAGACAGAGGATTCACGGGGAGGAGGGAATCGAATTTTGGGGGCCTTCCTTCACACACAAAAATTAGCTTAATTTAATGTTTACATATTATATTAATAAAAACTAATAGAATTATGTGCATGGAGAAGTTATAAAGTTTCCTTCCCAATTCTTAAGTTGGATCCTTACAACGCTCACAACCTTAAGACAAAAAATTTAAATTTGCTTTATAATCAAGTGTTTTGTGATTGCGGAAGACCTGTTTCCGTGAAATAGAAATGTTATGGGTGGTTGGAGTCCTCTAGAAGCAGGGCCCTAGGTAAAACTGCCCCATTAGCCCCTTTTCCCCCTGGGCTATGCTTGGACACAACCATACTCGCCCGGCGGCTCGAATCCGTCATTTAGAGAAAAATATCTGCACTGTACTTGCTAAACTAAGAATTTTTCCCTTATTGCCTTTCTTGCTGTTTACTAATTGATTTTAGTGACTTTATTGTGAAACTGTGCTTTTTGAATAAGTTATAGTAATTAATTCACCTCTAATTTCTTATTTTCTAACGGTAAATTATATTTAATAATGAAACGTAATTTTGAAAGTAGAGCAAGTTAAAAAAACTAAACGGCACCACACAATTGTTAATACTTTCTAATATAATCTAGTATATCTTTGGTGACCAAATTTTATTTAAAAAAAAAGTAGAGAGAAGAAAAATAATAAAGGGATAGCGAAAAAATATAGTTGAAACAAAAAAAATATTTATTAAATCTTTCTTTTCACCGCTAATTCAAGGTAACACTGAGCCAAATAAGCCAAATAATACGAAAAGAACATTAATTATAGCATCAATATCAAGGAAACTAATGTCAAGAATAACTATTCGTACAGACACATAAAATCATGTAAATTTTATCTTTATTTCTTTACTTCTATTATTGTAAATAAATTTAGGATGTTGGTAGATAATCACTTCAAATCAAAACTTCGGTACAAAACTTCTAATAATACAAATCATAAAAACACAACAACTCTAGCAACAAATAAAATATTATGTCAATAAACATCTTTGAGAAACCTGCTTTGGTGGCCGCATGGTGTAAGGCGTCACTATCGTGTTAGACTAGATTACCGGATACAGAAAATCGGGGTTCGAACCCCATCCGGGTGTATTGAGGGTGTTTTTTCCCCAAAATTTTCAATTCTCTTTCCACAGAAATCCAGGTATATTTCCTCTTAAATCAACCTTATTCATCCCTAACTCACAAGCATAATTAGTAAACCTGAAGGGGTAGTAAGACGTGGTGCTAAAAACATATTTGAGAAATTGTAAGTAATAACAAAAAAGTAAAACGTAAGTATACACTGATTTAGATAAGAAGTCCGTTCAAAAATGTCTTTTTTCCAACCAAAATCCTGCTTTTGACAATTAAAATACGTAAATACAACTTCTCGAGAAAAAAAATTAAGCTCGTGGGTGAAGTTCCTTGCACTAGCGCTGTTCAATTCGAAGTACTTTTAGAAGCACTTGATTAAAAAACCAGTACCAATGAATGTTCTCTTGGACAACAGACATCATTGTCCCGCAAAAAACAGTATGTATTGTCACTCTAATTATATTTCAAGTATTAAAAACTCGGCTGTCAGTAAACTAACCTTAAAATATATCCTACTTATTAAAACAAACATGTTATTTTGATAAGCGTATGAAAAATCTACTAATATAAATTCTGAGTATCTTAAAGCAATTATTTATTTTTAAAATGTTAAGTTTTCAATCAATTCATCATCTACTCAAAACTATCATTAATTTTGGAGCTAGAATCAAAATTATGATTTAGCCTCTAGTTATGACCACATAACATCTAAATATCAAGAGTAAATAAAATACATCAAATCATTTGACTGTAGCACTAGGTAGACTACTAATAAACATTCAGATGGACGGACATTTCGACACCTTAGCTCAGTCGGTAGCGTGCCTGCCTAATGAGCTAAGGGTTCCAGGTTTGATTACCGGCATTGACGAAACTTTATCATTGGTGAAATATGGGTTTACCCTTTCACGTTGATAAATTAACGGCCGTAAACTGGATGTTGTGCCTGTCCTAGTCTTAAGATATATATATAAGGCATATGAAGCTATGACAGGCCTAGCAAGCCGGTAGTGGAAAATATATGAATTGATTGAAAATCCGACCCAGGCCATAAGCTGGAAACGGTAATGGATGTAGTAGAGTTTTATTGAGAAGGGGATATGACAACATTAAAGTATGTATGAAATATTGGTCATATTATTGCAATTTAATTAAACTGATATTCAACTAGTTTGCATCATTATCTTGCATAAGTTTAATTTACAGCTGTTAAAATCACCACCACCTCTCAAAAACGATGGTTGCAAAATACATGGTTTGGCATATGAGCATTAAATTATAAAAATAACATGGCAGACAAAATTGTTTCTATCATATTGATTATTTTGATTTTTTTTTCATCCTTATCATTTTCGATGTATAGTTTTGTCAGGAAATTTGGATTTTTTTATTAGACAAAAGCTAGAACTTTTTTTACCGAAATATTGTGGCCAACCTGGACAAGTGTCTTAGTATTTCGATCCTATATTTGTACTTGTTGATTGACTCATGGTGGTGGGTTCTGTACTTCAGGTGGGTGGAGTCGAAGACCCTGGGTCGCCTCAAGAACTTCCTCAGTTCGGCCCCGTCCAGTGGCACCAGGATGCTGATCACTAACGCCATCTACTTCAACGGCGAGTGGGAATATCCCTTCAATCCTGAAGTCACCTTCGTGTGAGTATGTCTGGTTGATGACTGATAATAGTTCAGTCTGACTTGCTATGTAGGGTGTCTGTATTTTGAACTAAATATCGAACAACACGTTCGCCGAAAATAGAGAACAGAATCTTATTGAGTGGGGCAGCAAATCCCATCATCGCAGAAGTCTACATTGACCATGATGATCTGCAGCACACACTAGAAACAGATAATTTTCAAAGTGTTTTTTCTTCATTTTTTTTTAGTCGGTACATCGATTGCGTCTCCACAAATTAATGTCACTGGGACCAGAGATTAAATCCCACCATCTTTGAACGATGGCCGAGGGTGATGGTGATAGGGGGAGGGGGTTTGATATATTCAACGTATCGACGCTAATTAGATCTAATTAAGACAAATAAAATTAAGCTTTAATATATTGATATATATGACCATATTTCACTCATCTTATCAAGAGTGCTTAAAGTTATCCCTGAGGGACTACGACATTAACTTTAAAGGGGAACCTATCCCTCTCATCCACATACCCCTGGGATAAACAAATATTTTAGATTATTATCGCGATGGATGTTTTCAAATTATAGTGCTGTTGTGTCATGACACAACTCAACACATCTATACACACCTTTCCATTTACCAAGTTATTTCAAATCACCTACCTCACAATAAAACCCCATCAACTATCAACCTATATCTGTCTACCTACAAAGCACGCGTGTACCGATTGAGCTGGTTACTTTTTATAGTTTAATTGGTTACCCCAAGCAGATGTCATTGAACAGAACCGACAAAACTGAAATTGTTTCATCGCACCCCGAATCATATCTTAACAGATCGGGACAATCGAAATCGGAACCTTACGAACGGAAACAAGTTTTGATCTCACACTATTTCGAAATTTAATTCATATCAGTCGGGAGACAGCAACCAAACAGGATACATCAATTTTAGTGATTTGGTAGTAAGAGCATGAAAGAGGAGGCAATATTCATTGCTGCCTATGTCGATGAAGAGGAGGAAAAAGCGGCTTCAAATATATTTTGAGTGCACATCATCAATGTAAGTAGAGCGGTCGACCGTTGAAAAAGGCTCTGATTGGCCTGATTTGGTCACATAACCACGCCCCCTCTCTCTGATTGGCTGTTGGCTTTCTTCCCTCCCCTGCCCCTGAACCTCCTCCCTCTGACCCCCTCCACTCCCCTGATTACTTTCCAGTGTTCCAAACATGTTGGTTCTTGTTCCATTTTTTTAATGTGTGATCAATGGTTTTTTATATTGGTTTTTTATGTCAGGGTATGATTGGGACGAGCGTTGGAGTTTATTTTTTATTTATTGGCGTGCGGTCCACGGTGTCGGGCGCGGGAATACGCAGCACGAACATCTCCCAGTAGCGTAGAATGTGACCACTGACCAGCTGGCAGCTGTTTGCCGGCCTTTCACTTCCCGAAACACACAGCACGAACCTTTCCCAATGGCCGCTTAGCGTAAAGTGTGAGAAATGGTTCCCCTGCCTTGAGACCCTTTTCACTTCCCCTCAATCCCCCTCCTTCAAGGCATGTGTCGCAACCCCCTATGTGGTAATGGGGTTTCCCTATGTCGCAACCCCTTATGTGGTAATGGGTTTTCCCTGATGACTGGCGCCAGTTTGGCGACACGACAAGACAAGTCAAGACAAGAATAGAACACGACCTTGAATAATGTCGCAATCTGTTTTCCCTGATGACTGGTGCCAGCTTGGCGGCTCGACCAGACGAGTCGAGACAGGAATAAATTGTGACCTTGAAATTGTGAGATAGGTCATTGACCCTGGGAACCCTCCCCCTCAGCAATGTGTTTTCCCAATGACGTCATCTCACTGTCGCAACCCTGATGACTGGCGCCAGTTTGGCGGCTCGACAAGACGAATCGAGACAGAAATAGATCGTGACCTTGAAACCGTGAGCTAGGTCATTGACCCTGGCAACCCTCCCATACAATGGGTTTTCCCAATGACATCATCTCACTGTCACAACACTTGATGACTGGCGCCAGTTTGGCGGCTCGACAAGAATATATCGTGACCTTGAAACCATGAGCTAGTACCAAAGGTTATTGACCCTGTTCATGTATGGTGCCAGTTTGCCGGCTCGACAAGTCGAGACTCGTATATGGTTACACTACGTGTAAGGAACAGACAGGTTTTGCATGAATAAAACACAATATTACAAAAACATATATTTATTGTACATTAAAGGTTTTACAGACATACATGAATGGTTTTAAAGAATTACATAATATTTATTATATATTAAAGGTTTCACAGATTTACATAATATTTATTATACACTTTTACAGGAATGACGCATATATTCGTTCATACGTTTTTCTACAGTGTCTCTTAGATATGTTAGTAAAATTGTTTTTAGTTCACAATCCAACATGTAATAGTCCAAGTCGACGACTTGACGTGTATAGTAGGTAGCACTGATAAGAGCCAGGCTTCTGATGTGCGTTTCACCCGTAGGCTGTTCGAGATCAATGACATCCGCTGATTCTGTTAGCGTGTCGCATACATCCACGACGAATGTGTCGATCAAATTGTTGCAATAGCGTGCGACGGGTGTCGACCACATATCCCGTCGGTCGATGGCAACGCCGATGAGGTCCTACACCTCACAAAGACGCGCACAGCTAGGTGCTAGATAGGTGACCCTTTTGAGTCCGGCGTCTTTTTTCTCGCTGATGACTACCATTTGATCACCGCACATGCGGCGCAGAGAGATTTCATGATTAGTAAAACTAATCTTCTGAGGAGGTTGCGTGTTGCTGAAAAAACTTTGATATGATGGACTTGTAGCTGCCCAGTTCTTGCCAATCTGTACGGTTAAACACCGCACAATCCCCTCCACATTTTTATAGCTGGACATAGGGCGTAAAGTTGTTCTTGATGCTCATGCCAACGATGACTCGCTTGGCGCTGACTTCGTCCAGCGGGAACAAAGTGTTGAAAATACTGATGATGGCGAGCGGCTTCACCAGCTTTGCTTTGCGGGTGCAAACGTCTTTACCTTCCATGATGTTTGATCGCTTCGACGACTGTCGTGATTATGGCCGGCACGCCGTCGTGACGCCCCTTTTATAGGCGCACGTTGATTGAACGCAGCCTCTTGAGGGGCGGCAGGACCCTAGCTTCTTGAAAAATGTGTTGTAATATCACACCACTTTGGCGTCGTTGCCTGTATGATTGGTGGGCGAAATTAGGGTTAGGAAAGTTTTCATCGGAATGTTCTGGGCGCGATAGAGAAGGTATATGAGATAGTAATGGCCGCAAACGTATGAGGCTATGCTTTAAAGTTATAGCGTTATGAGACGTGTGGGAAGTGTTTTTGGCTATAAATGCCAGACGTGACTTTATACGGGGTGGAAAACTATAAATTTCAAAGTATTCTCCCACGCCGTTTTTGTCGATAAAGATGGCGACCCAATGCGCCCCAAGCTTGGTGTGTGGATCTGTGTTGATGACGAGAGAGGCAGGTCGCTCTATTCTTGCGGGTAATTGATCAGCGAGGAAAACACTTGACCGTACAGAACGGAACCACGGGTTTGTTTTCAGCGCACGTCTTATGGTGTGCGTGTACATCTTCAATCATCCAATCTCGAAGTCCCCAAACGTTGGAGGCCGAACAGAAATTCCATACAGAACTATGTGCCATGCACGTGGTGCGGCCCAATTTAAGTGTTTTCAACGACAAAATCTCTGTTGTACAGATCTACAACGGGCGTAGGTGTGTATTTGGCTAGAAACTTTTCTTTTCTGCTCCCTTGACGTAGACGGTTTCCGCACGCATTGTGGCGTGGGAGATGAGGATTCGAGTAGGCTGTAATCCATATCACGGCTATACCGGGGAATACCATGCAGTTTGTTGACAATATAGTTGGCTTGTTTTTTTAGCAGCAGTAGAAAGTTCCTCGATAGTGTATGGTGGTAACCCCTAATGTTGGAGTAATGTCCCGCATATAGATAAAAAACTCAGTTCCTTGACGATGCTGTCGTCGATTAGGCTCTGGAAATCTACAATGACGTCCATGATTTAAATGACGGGTGTAAGGGGCGGGAAGTCGTTTATATTAACTCCCATAGTCGGTCACGACCTTTCTGTCCTTGTCGATGGTGATGGTGTTGGCAAACTCGCCATACACGATACAGTTGACGGTTTCGGTGAGAGCTCTGGTGAAGCTCACTTCGATGCTCAGAGAACCATGCCTCGTCAAATTCTAATGCGATGTCATGTGGGCGGACAGATTAGGTGTGAGATCGAAAGCCATGAGATGCTATCCCTTAGGGAAGGCTTCCCATGTGATTTCGCTACCTTCGTTCATGAAATGGATACGCGTTCCAGAAAACAGTGTGTGGTAGGACATGACAAAGTTGCCGTTTGAAAAATCGGGCTTTAAATATTTCGATGGCATTTGTTGTCCGTCCACTTATAACGAGAAATGGTTCATGCAATAGGTTTGAAAGTTGAACGGGTTCTTGGTGGCGTCTCCGTTGAACGCGGCGTTTGATACAAATCCCACGATGCATCGTTTGGGTCCGGTGAATACGTTGTCCAGTGATTTCCCTTGCACACCCGTAGGAATAGTGAGTGTTTTTACTTCCACGTGGGTTATGGGATACTTTGCGGGACTGACGTTTAATGCCTTGGCATGTGCCAACAGTATAAAAGGTGCAACTTTGACACGTCGCACTAGAAGACCAGCCTCAACGATGTGAACTTTAAAGTGCGGGATTTCAGGGAGGGCCATAAGACTAAATCCGTCTCTGGAATGGACCAACTTGACTCTAAGTTCGGTGCCGTTCAAAAAATATTTCTTTTGGTTAAACACATCACCGTGTAGGTACCCCAAAAGATTCACCGTCTTACTTTTTGCCGCCAGAATGCGATGGGCCTCAAATCCCTTGTTGCCGGTGTTAACTTCCTCAAAGGTTCCGGGGGTGTCTGCGAACCACAGACCATCAGTCAAATGTGTTATTTTGGCTTCACTGTTGTAATTGAGCAGCGTTTAAGTATACGATCTATAAACATACGTGTTGCTGGGTGGTGAGACCAGTTTTTGGTTTAAAAACACATCCACTTGTGTGAATAGCGAATGCAACCAGTTGTTGACGGGAGCGATTTGATCCACCTCGCTGAAAAAGCCACCCCCGGGTTACATGATAGCCGCCGTGAGATAGAGCATGGTCTGTAAAAGATCAATATAGAACTCGCCTTGACCGGTAACGGTAAATTCGATAGGCGAATCATCGGTGTGGGATGAGACAGATTTGTACTGGATCCATTGTCCACTTTAAAGACTTGTTTGCTTGGGTGGGATGGAAAAGAGATTGAGTTCACTGCTGGCACACTCGCAGGACTGGGGTTTAGAAATGACATTTCAACTGAAAATATCTACCGCTTCTTTCTTGACCTTTTTACGTCGGTGCTTCTGACGACGCTCTTTATAGCCTGAGCTGGTCATCAGAGTGTCGATCTTCTGATCCGCCTTTCGTTTCAGCTTTGTTCCAGCTTCGCCGACACGTTGACTTAGGGCCTCTTTGAAAGGATGACGCTGATTGGCGCCATCGGAGAGCACGTCAATACCCATATGAAGCGTCTGTTTTACAATGGCTTTAGCGCCGCTTCTCAACAATGGTACGACGCTCCTTAAGAGACCGCTGAAAAACTTCCTATTCCATGTTTGCGTTGATAGGGAACACCGTGGTAGATCGAAGATATTCCTGTTTCAGCCTGGTTAACGTGGTATCTTTGGTAGGGACAGTTCATGTTGAACAGCGTCGAAATTGAAGTTTCACGCACACTTTTCCAAACTCGAATGGTACAGGTTCACCTGTGTCTGTTCTTATATTGATTTCCAGGCTTTCAATTTCCCTTCTAAGTACTGGCACGTAGTGCATCGGATCGTAGCTAACTGTCTTATGTATGCCATAGAGATATTTTGTGTTGTTGATACCGACGATACGTAAAAGCGGTGCCACAATATCGCCCACGGGCTGAGGATCGACGATATCCGTGTTAATGTACATTTGCGAGGGCAAGCCTAGTAGAATGTTGGCGGCGTACGGTGACTTTGGGGCTTTGATCAGATTAGTCTGAGGATCGAAACCGAGCTGTAGACTGTTGACTAGATAGAATCAGCAATTGTATATTTGGTGAAGAAGAAACAACATCCACTTTTTTGTTAGGGTTTGTGTACTTGAATACAACTCCGGAATCCCCTTTAAACGCCTCTACTTCGTTCAGGGCTTTGACCAATTCATGGATAGTGTTGCAATTTCCAGCCTGGATGTGATTTTTGAATATTTGTTCCACACCGTTAGCGTCAACCCAGTTGTACTATACAATGTTTCTGCCCTCGGGTACGGTGGTGAAAAAACACGGATATTGGAATTCGGCGAGAGCTACTTCCCAATGGCCGTCGAGTGTAAGACGGTAGGGTAGTTGCGTGGTGAAATTCGTGAGGGTATTTTTCGGGAAATATCCCATAGAGCTGTCGCTCGGCAAAGTGACGTAAAACTGGTCCTTCATGGTAGGTCACTGACGTAACTGGCAGGAATACAAGAATTAAACTTGGTGGGGTAACCTTTCCACTGCACGTACACTTTCTTTCTGGCGCCTTTACCCTTGACACGTAGTATTTTATCAACTTTAAATGTTTTGGGAAGACGTACGCGTTGCAATTCGGGTTCGTAAAACGTTCCCTCCACCTCCTCGCTGTCAAGATCGGTCAACTTGTAGACGACTGGTTGCCTCAACACGACATTGCTGACTTTGAAAATTTCTTCGCTCCAATTGCCTTCGTAGCCCTTTTCAAACAGCATTATAGATTTGCTAATACGCACAAATCCGATCAGCTGTCGATTAATTTATCAGACCGACATTTTTAGCCATGTAAGAAATCGAACCCGGTACCAATAGTTTAGTATACAAACATGCTATCGAATGCGCTAAGGTGACGGTTGAATTTGATCCAACACATTGCAAACACAGCTAAAGCGACCATTAAAATTTTCTCTCTCTTTTCTTGTTTGTACCTTGAAAATAAGAGAGCGCTAATGATTGAATAAATCTAGTTTTAAATAAGATATTGGAGAAAACATGTCTTAACACAAAATGGTAAAATTAGAAGAAAGTAATTTTTAATGGTCAGAATTAAGTTTTTATTGGTAGAAATAATTTTGTTTTAGAATTAAATAAAGCAATTTTTTCATTGAATACTATAATTTAATTTAAATCCGTTACTGTTTTCCAGCCTAAAGCTCGGGTTACTTTTTTATTCATAAAATGCTAATAACTTAAATACTAGGACATCCACAAATCTGGCCCGTTGTCTGTTAATTTATCAAACCGACATTTTTAGCCGTGTCAGAAATCGAACCCGGGACCAATAGTTTAGTATACAAACTTGCTATCGAATGCGCTAAGGTGACGGTTGAATTTGATCCAACACATTGCAAACATGGCTAAAGCGACAATTATAATTTTTTCTCTCATCACTTCGCCGCTTTCAAAGGGCGGCGCCCGCACACACGCCGCTAAACCCTCTGCCGACGCCACGTGGTCCCTCAGGCCAGTGTCTAGATTATATGGATCCCAGTAGTCTGAAATTTAATAAACACATATTAATTACTATCATGGAACAAACTTACAATTTTCTAAATCTATAGCAGGAAGCTAATTACCCATGGACCAGTTGCCATCCGCCAGGCAAATTCCATCATCGCTAAAAAAAAGCTAGAGGGTCCGGGCTATCCGGCGATACCAACGCTCCAGGCATCGGGAGTGCATCTTCTTGATAGTCTATCAAAGGAACAAATACCGCTGAACATCAAAGACGTAATAAGCAAAATAGTTACCATTAAAATACAAAACGCTTTTAAAACATACCTGAATCTATCCAATTTTCCAGCGCGTCGAAACTCATTATGATGTTTACTAGCCGCAATTATTAATCACAATGACCGAATGTAATGATTTCAAGGTCTATTTATAGGCGCTTCAACGGGGGTGTGCCGTGTGTAAAGATGGTGGCTTCTTATTGGTCGATAATATTGTTTCTGCATCGGTGATTGACCGATCCACGTAAATAGGTATCTATATACTGTTATCTTTCATTCGCGCTAATTTTTCCGCCGAAGATGGGCGTCTTTCTCCGGTGCTGGCTAGGGGGATCCGAGGACCACTCTCCACCGTCAGCGATCGTGTTTATTTTTCCAGCAGCTCAAATGCGAGTACACATCACGCCCTGTGACGTAAGAAGGTAGGAGGTTTCGAATTCCTGCAAGATGGATAATGGCTAATTACTTTTCTAAATACAAACCCTATATTCTTGCTCCGAAAGTACCGGGTTCGAATACCGTCAATGATATCTAGCCGGAGTAGGTATAAATAATATCTTTGACTGTTTTCACATATCAAACTTGCGCAAATGACGGCACATCACTAATTTTATTATTCTGTCTCTCTCATTCGGGCAAAGATATCCAGATGGCTTTGGAAGGTTCGATTCCCCTTCGTGTTCAGGTGTCAACGACGTCCAAATGTGGGTACACATCTCGCCCTGTGACGTAAGGGTTAAAGTTCCTTAGAGAGCAACAAACGCTTATTACTTCACATTTCAAACCCTGACAAATGCTGTTACACATTTCGCTTGGTCAAAATTAGCTCTTATCTCACGCTTGCCTGAAGAGCTTAGTTCGAATCCCTGTCGTGCGTGTGTACTGAGGCCCTTATCGTCCACGGCTTGTGCCCCTGACGAGTAGTAAGACGCAATTCTAAATACCAATTAGC
This sequence comes from Timema podura, assembly GCA_033556935.1. NCBI lineage: Eukaryota > Metazoa > Arthropoda > Insecta > Phasmatodea > Timematidae > Timema > Timema podura. Next base: position 78,098,490 of record JAVRXN010000008.1, on the reverse strand, counting down.
TTAACTTCGTGGCTATTAGCAGGGAGGTAGGGGGATTGAATCCACGTCGACCGTGTTGCTCGGCCTTCACACAAATGCAGGTATATTTTATATCTTCCTCAACCCTGATATTACTTATGAATTTATGTAGTTATATATTATCACGTCAAAATATAGTTGCGAACATTAAATTCAAGTTACTCAATTCATTATTACCTATAAATTAATGTAAGAGCTATATATTATCTCGTCAAAATATAGTTGCGAACATTAAATTCAATATTACCTATGAATTAATGTGAGAATTATATATTATTTCGACAAAATATAGATGAGAACATTAAATGATATTTTCTGTTGTTATAAGTGACTCGAGGAATAAAACGGTTGTTTCTTTTTTTACTTTATCCTTGAGTAGCATTTTATAATAATTTTTGTATACTTGCATTGATGGTTGCATGGTCTAAGGCGTCACTAGATGGCCGGCCCGTCTAAATGTCAGGCTCATATAATTCTGGCTGAGGCAAATCGAGAGGTGCCAAGCGGCCTTGGGGCTGGGGGAAAGAACATCTGAACCTATGGCCTTCAAAGGCCACGACCTATGGGCCGAGCGGCCTTGGGGTTCATGAATCTTCAACAGGGGTCGTTGGCACTCTCTTTCAACATTTAAAACAAGTTAGTGTTGTTGTGATATCTGAACTGAACTCATGAGGAGCGGTATGACGAAGTGAGGGATGGGGTAGGGTGAAGTGAAAGGCACATCAGCAGAGCGAGGGAGCAGTGTAGCTTAGTTCATTCTGGGCCGTGGCGATGTAAGGAGAGGTTTGTGCTGCTTGTCCCGGGAAGGGAAAGGCCGGCAAACAGCTGCCAGCTGGTCAGTGGTCGCATTCTACACTACTGGGAGATGTTCGTGCTGCGTGTTCCCGTGCCCGACGCCGTGGACCGCACGCCAATAAATAAAAAATAAACTCCAATGCCCGTCCCAATAGTACCCTGACATAAAAAAACCATATAAAAACCATTGATCACACATAAAAACAATGGAACAAGAACCAACATGTTTGGAACAAGAACTAACATGTTTGGAACACTGGAAAGGGATCAGGGGGGAGAGGAGGGGTCAGAGGGAGGGGAGGAGTTGTACGCTAACAAATTATAATGTAGCCTACTGTTGAACTAAGGTGATTATTTCTTCATCCAAAAAATTTTAAAAAATAAGCAAAGAAATAAAATAAATTGTTGAGTCATAAGAAACGAATATCAACAGTTGTAAATTTAGCGTGAGTGTAGATGATGCAATAATCCACTCCTTAGTAAGAATGCGCATAGCTTAGGAATCAGTCAAAATATTCCCTCCTGACAAACCGATTCGTTCCGTCGTTCCGATCCAACGTTGACGTTTCCGATCCGATCCAAGCTAGTGTGTGGGCTTCCATTAAAATGCAGGTAGTAAAACTTTTCCTATGCATTCTGTTCCTATCCGATTCATTGTGCAGAAAGCTTGGACTCCATCCAGTGCCCAAATTTCTGTTTTGATTTTGTTTTTTGTTGAACGTGTTAATCCAGGACTTGTGTCTCGGCATGGTGAAGCTAATATAATTGAGAAAATTAGGGTTTCCCCTATTAATCATCATAATGAACTATTTCCAGCCTGTTGCCGGGTCTGCTTAGTAAAATGCCTCCGTATCCCTCTGTTCTTCCCCAATTCTTCCTCCTGTACTCTGTTCCACTCTGATCCTCTCACTTGCACGCTTGCTGCTATTTGTTCCTTCCATTTCTTCCTAGGTCTCCATTGCGGTCTCTTCCTTAAATACTTCATATCCATTCATCTTCTTGGAAACCTCTCCCCTTCCATCCTCATTACGTGTCCATACCATCTCATCCTAGCTTCCTCTACTATATAATGTACCCACTGTACCCCAACTCTAGACATTACATCTTCATTACTAATCTTATCTATTCTGGTGACAGCTAGCATGCTCCTCAAAACTTCATTCCCATGGCTTCCACTTTTCTTGTTTCTCTTTTATCAAAAGTCCAAGTTTCCTCTGTGTACATTACTATGGGTATGAAGTATGCTCTATACAGCACTTCCTTACACTTTAAGGGCACTTCTCTTATCCATAGTATGTCTCTTACACACCTGTAGAAAACCTCTCCCTGCTGCCCTCCTCTCACTATATCTTCTCTGCTGACCCCTTTTGCCTCAATCACAATAGCCAGATACTTCACACACTCTGCTTCTTTCAATTCTACTCCATCCAATTCTATCACCTTTCTTGGCCTGGTTCTCTGCCTTTTCATCACCATCACTTCACTTTTCGCCATACTAAATTTCATTCCACACTTTTTCACCTCCTAATTACATTCCTGCAACTGTTCCTGTGCATCCTTTTCTTTTCCCCCCCTTACCATCAAGTCATCTTCAAATATAATTACTTTCATTTTTTCCTCCCCTAATTTCCCTTCCACCCTATTCATTATCATTTCCATCACCAACACAGATAGTAATTATGAAAGGGAACTTCCCTTCTTGACTCCATTTTTTAATTGAAACCACTCTGTCCATCTTTTCTCTGTCTTTACACAACTCACATTATTATCACACACAATCCTTACTCTCATTTCTACTCGTCTTTCTGCTCATGCCTCCTCCATTTTTTCTATACTTTCTTTCTATCCACTCTATTGTTGGCTTTTTCTACATCCATAAATGCCATCACCAGTTCCTTTCCAAACTCATATCTCTTTTCCATCAACAGTCTAATTACAAATATTAAATCTATCATCGACCTCTTCTCTCTGAACCCATGTTGCTCCTCTCTCCATCTTACCTTCACGCTTTTCTTCTTTATCCTTTCCAAAATCTTTTCCTGCATTTTCGCCCATTGACACCTCATTGTTAGGCCCCTATAATTTTCACACCTCTTCCTATCACTTTTCTTGAATATTAGTCAAATAATTTCTTTTGTCCAATGCTCTGGCACTTTCTTATCCATCCACACTGCCCTTACTACTTCATACTAGCACTTTAGACCCATTTCTCCTGCTGCCATTATCATTTTCACCATGAGTTCGTCCACTCTTGGTGACTTTCCCTACCTCCTTCTTTTCAAGGCCTCTTCTACCTCCTTCCAGGCTAGGTCCGCTACTTCGTTCTCCCTTTCTCCATCCATTACATTCACTTCTTCTTCCTTTTGTACCAATCCTTCCCCCTCAGGGCTTAACACTCTCAAAATATTAATTCCACAGCTTCTTTACCTCCTCATCCCTCTCCATTATCCTTCCTTTTTCATCCATCATTCGGACCTCTTTTCTATTTTCCCTCCTCCTTCGTCTCATTTGACTATACAATATTTTCTTGCTCCCTTCCACATCAGTCTGTAGCACTTTTGTTCACTCTTCAATCCATGTTTTTCTCCCTTCTCTTACTTTCTTCTTTGCATTTCTCTTTATTTTCCCCTATTCTTATGCTCAGTCTCTCTTGTTCTTTTTTTTAATCATTTCCCCTATTGTCAATGGTAAATATTTTGAGGGTGTTGGAAATAGAGTACTGGGAGTTTTATTACAATAGACAGGCGTGCTACTGACTGAGGAAAGGTGTAAAACGACTGTAGTGTTCCATCCAGAAGGCCTTCCTATCGGCATAAATAAGTTTTCACTTAGTTATGACATAGTAGGCCAGACTTCAACTCTTGACCAAGTGCCTTGAAGTTTTTATTTTTCACAATGTAGCAGTTTATCATTCATAGTCCGACACCTTAGCTCTGTCAGTAGCGTGTCTGTCTACTAAGCTAAGGGTCCCGGGTTTGATTCTTGGCATGGCCTAAAATTTATTATTGATTAAAATATGGGTTTACTCTTTCATATTGATAAATTAACGGCCGGTGACAGGATGCTGTGCCTGTCCTAGTCTTAAGTTATATTACAGGCATATGAAGCTACGACAGGCTTAGCCACCCGGTAGTGGAAAATATATGGCTTGAATAAAAACTGACCCGGGTCATGGACTGTAAACAGTAATGGATGTAAAAAGTTTAATATCCACTCTGCTGCACTTACTTAAAATCAACCCTCCTCATCCATTCTTTTGTTTGATATAAGTTGCTGATGATATCTAGAGGCTAGAATTAAAACCTATTGAATGTTTGATTCAGGCGCCCCTTCACCGTAACCGGGGGTGAGCCTCACGCCGGTGCCAAGACTTCAGATACCATACTGGTGCCCATGATGACGAACGCCGCTGAGCTGCCCTACTCGGACAACCGTCACCTAAACTGCCGTGTGGTGGGCCTGCCTTACAAGGGAAGAGAGGTGACCATGTACCTCGTGCTACCTCGAGATACCGGGCTGGACGCTTTCAGGTGAGGCGGGTTGTTGCAGTTTGGAACCATCAATAAACACCTAGCGAGAGGGGTAGGGTTTTCACAATGTGGCTTTCCCATACTCTCTAAACGCAAATGCGGATAAATTTACTCTACGATTTCTTTACTATCCTTAGCTCTTATATATAGTCGTCAATAAACACTCGTGCTAAAACATTCTACCTAGACAAAATTATCAGCGGAGTAACTGTGGAGTCTCTTCAAATTTACCCTTTATTTCCCCATTTGGAAAAAAAAATACAAGCATTATTAATTACTTGATCTAAAGTAATAGGCATGAAGAGGGTAGTTCTGAGGAAATATACCCACATTAGCGCGAAAATAGGATGGGAAAAATTAATTTAAAATCACACATGAAAAACCATCTCAATTGCACCCGGCTGAGATAAAAACTAATTTCCTATGTTTTTAATTTTTTTTATATACACGGTAATATTAATTATCATAATTCAGCTCTTTTAACGGACACTCCAAACCATGTGGGTAAATAAACTACTAGTGTAATCTTAAATAACATGTTTTGACTCCCTGGAACCTATCATTACAATCAGGTTTCCTATTTTAAGTAGGTCTAGTGAGGCTTATTTCCTAAACGGTTTCACACCCACCCTACATGAAAATGTGAATACACTCAGCAAAAATTCTAAAAATTGTATATTTGGCAGGGAAAGTACTAAAGCTAGGTTTAAAGTTTGTTACTTTACATGTACAACGAGGGTTGTTGGGAAACTAATTTCCGCTTATTTTTAACAGTACAGCAGGTAAAGAGCGGGAGGTTATGCATGAGCAGTAGAATAAAGCTACTCGGCAGTTCACATTGTTTACTCATGGTGTCTACTCAACTTGACCAATAAAATCCCCGACCTTTTCCCCTGATTTCCTGATCATTCCTAAAATCCCCGACTAAAAAGTATGTCACGTCCTTTTAACTCTCCCCCTCCCCCCTACTGCCCCTCCTTTTTCTATTAATCTTTTTTTTATGAATAATAAGTTTTAAAATTTAAATAAACATGTTTTTTAAATTTGTATTAACATTGTTTACTAGGAATTAAAAATATATTACACAGCCACAAACAAACAAAAAATGACAATTTGAATGACATAATTTACGGATTTAATGATGATTGTATTTCATATTTTGAGTAAAACAACATTTCCCCGGATTTTTATTGTAATTTACCAAATTCCCGACTTATTCCCGTTTTTTCCCGATCCCTTCAAATTCCCGGCTAATTCCCGCTTTCCTGATTTTCCCGGACGGTAGACACCCTGTTTACTGTTACTGTGGATTCAAGTCGTGAAGTGATTAATTTAAAAGGAGTGATATCTATGGACCAAACCTAATGAGTGCAGGAGGTGTACGACAGGATGTCTAAAAATGGCCGAACAAAGTTCACGATGAAGAGCGATCTGGATGGCCTCCTGTTGTGACGGATGAAAATGTACAGAAAGTGGATGCAAATCGGCGCTTCACCTTAACTGAAATTTCATTTCATTTTACGCAAATTTCTCGTATAGGTCTGCATGAAGTTGTCATAGACAAAGGTTGTCATAAATTTTGCGTTCGGTGGGTTGTAAACAAAAATACAGTTTATGCAGTGGGGCACACTCATTCACCGAACAAACCAAGGAAGTTTAAGCAAATATTGACTGCCAGGAAGCTTATGGTGACAGTCTCTTAGGCCAAAAAAGAATGCTGTTGGTTGACATTATGGAACAAAGAACTATAGTTGGGGCCTAAATTCGGAAGTGCTTGTGAGATATTACAAAAACTTCGTAGGGTCATTCAAAACCAAAGGCGAGGTATGCTGCCTTCCAGCGTCGTCTCGCTGCACGACAACGCGCCCCCGCATTCCTAGGCTCGCATTCAACCAATGCTGATCAATTCAATAAGGAATTGTTTGATCACCCGCCATACAGTCCCGACTTTGTTTCCAGTGAATAGCTATCATATTTTCAGACATATTAAACAGTGGTTGGATACACAGCGTCTTAAGGTTATTCGACTATCAACATTTTACTGAACAATTTTAATAAATTTATAATTATAAACTATAATGATTCAATGATTTCAAATCATTACAGCTCACGAGTTATAGGGGGTCAAACTTGCTATTTTATGCTTTTTGCATAGCAGGTAAGGTAATTAATGTAGGTATGGGGCTGAAATTTAGTCCATATGAAGTGTAGGCTACACAATGAAATATTTATAATACTGATAATATTCATATTATTAATATTAATAGTAGGCCTATAAATATTTCAATGAAATATTAATATTATCAATATATATTAATGTTAATAATATTAATAGTAATAATAATAGTATTAATATTATAAATGTTTTATTGTGTACATTTCATATGAATGTATCTGAATTTCAGCCCCACTAATTAATTAATTAAATTACCTTTTTAACAACATTACGCAAAAAGCATAAAATATCAAGTTTGACCCCTAATAACTCGTGAACTGTATTGATTTGAGATAATTGAATCATTATTTATAGTTTATAACTATACACTTGTTAAAATTGTGCAATTACATTTTGATAGTCGAATGACCTTAAGGATAGCGAAGAGTTTAAAACAGGCGTGCAGACATGTATGTGCTCACAACCGGCTGATTTTTTTTTGATGAGGGAATTGATAACCTTGTTCCCCGATATGACATATGCCTAAGTTCAGATGGCGACTACGTGGAAAAATAATTTAGATGTGTAGATATTTTTGGCATGTAATATTTCTCTCCCCATAACCACCCACTCTTGCCCCCCTGGCCCCTTATCATTGTATTTTTTTACAGCCCACCGGAAGTTACTTTCCAAACTACCCTCGTACCCTGCAGCAACCAGTCAGTATAGTATAATATTACTATAATAAAATGTTATGAAAAGTTATTAATACAGAGAATGTATTTTTGAGAACATATATTTAGTAGTAGAGGTTTTACATTTTAATTTTTAGCAAAAATAAAATCATTATGAAATTATGAAAGGCTGAGCAACACTTTATTTTGTAAATGTAATATTGTCAAAACAATGTGGTCCATTCGGGTATCAAGGTTATGTTGTACATGGTAACAAAACAATCTAGTGCTGTATCTTTGAGAAGGCTAGCCCCAAACTTCTGTTGAATCTTTCACTTTATGCTGTGTAGAAACGACACAAATTTGAAATAGAAATTAAAATAAACGTTTGTTGCAGGGCTCTAGAAAAGCGGCTCTCGGTGGACGACATCGAGGAACTAATATCTACCACAGAGGAACGTCCCGTGATCGTATCCGTACCACGCATGCACCTGGAGTCCACCCTCAACCTTAAAGACGCATTGGAGGCAATGGGTGTCCACGCCTTGTTCGACCCATCTGAGTCTGACCTCAGGGGCATCTCTCCGGGATACTCCCGCAACGACACCTTCAGTCTGTCCATGAGAATCTTCGAGGACCAGAACACCACAACCCCCAAGACGACTGCCAACGTGACGAAAGTAGGTTTCCTCAACACAACAACTACGGGCTCTACTCCACAGGCCAGCAAGAATCGGACCAAGAGGTATACTAGTGCAGGTTATCGTCCTGCTGAGGTGATGATGACGATGGAAGGGAGACCCGCCATTGAGACTTTGGTAAACCCGGGACTGTACGCCGACGACGTGATCCATAAGGTTGAGATTGAGGTGACCGAGACAGGGACCATTGCTTCTGCGGCCACCGCAGTCACCGTCCTCAGGGATGGCTCCCGCCACGTGGTCAGATTCGACCGGCCTTTTCTCTTCTTCATCCGCCATGAACCAACAAAGTTGATCTTGTTCTGGGGGTCTGTCGTGCGGCCTGTAGGGAAGGGAACGTGAGGTGAATGTTTGGGGTGGCTCCAAGATGGTCTCAGAATGGCGCCTGTCTCGGTGGATTGTGGTGAGCAATAATGGTCAGGGGGTGGACTACGAGGGAAAGGGGGGCTTTGTCCCCTTAATTTTTTCAGATGATCTGCACACTCTATCCACTTTGCCACCGAGCTAATCGAAGAGTGACTATCCTACATGCATATTTTATTTTAATATAATATTTAGTGTTTTAAAAATGTTTTTAAGCCATAATTTCATTGTTTCATTGAAGAGATATGAAGTGAGCTATGATATGGTTAGCGCCATTTTGAGTGTAATGTTTGTATTTTACCATAAAAAAGTTAATTAAACAGATAAAATTCAAAGGGCTTGTGGGCAACACTCAAGACTCCCCTAACTTCTTGTGTTTGAGGGAACCTCGCCCCCCCCCCCCCCCCAAGCTCTCTTATCACCATAGAACCCACACTTTCATACAAAGGAGTCGCTTGATCTTTATTATGCTCGGGGAAGGGCACAGGACGAATCTATTTTCACTTTAAATTAGAAAATTATTATTATTATGTACCTAATAAATAATATAAGAGAATTTATTCTATAAGTTATGGGGAAAAAGTTATGGTACCTTAATAATTAATGTATTGCTGCGAACGTAGAGTTTCAATTTTCTGAATAAAACAGTCATTCATAGTTTCTTTTACGGAGGTACGTGACGTGGCTTTTATTGCAAACCCTGTTCACTTCAACTTTAAACTACTGATGCCACTCCTAAAGTTTTTACAAAATTTATATTTAGGAGTACATTTAAAAGAAAAGAAAAAGTCAAAATGTGGTACTAGTCGTGGACATTTAGTGAACTTAGGTGCTAAGTAATTTGTATATATTTTCTTGTGTTAAGTAATTCAGTAATTGTGAAAATATTTAGTCTTGGTGATTACAGCTCCCGAATTTTCATTAATTTTAGATAAATAGCTAACTCATTCAGGTTGAAAATAATAATGTCGATTCCATTTCCAGGGCCATCAAACATTATAACTGTCAGAGAAAATGTAACCGTTTGTTATGTTTGTTTCTTTGAATTAAATTTTATTAATCCTATCAAACTTGTGGACAAGAAAAATGTAAACATAAATAATTGTATATTGTTTATTATAATTTATTTTCAATTTAATTTCTGTAAAGTTTGACAAAAATTGAATTAAACTATTTCATGTATTGTTTGAAGTCTATTTTAATTATTTCCATGTAATAGTGTACGGTCTACACATTATATCATTTTTGCATATAAGAAGTTGTGGCCACAAAATGTCGTTATGTGAAACACCTAAAATTGTGCAATATTTGGCTTGCACAATTTATTGCGTGCAATATCTTCAACATTTCGTATACCCTGTAAGGTAGCAAACTTACTTTGCATTATTCCACTATGGTATAGCTTATAAGATAGGGCCATAGTGTAATGCGCTAAGATTAGACTGCTACCTATCAGAGTAAACTGAAAGTTAGAAATAGAACACGACCTATATCGTCAATCTTTACATTGCAACCTATTTAGTCTTCTAGATGCTTAATTGTTTTGATAAATAATACGTATTATATATTTTACTAACAATAAAATTCTTGGTCAAACCAAATACACTAATTTTAAGATATTAAGCCTAAAATATAGAATTTTTCTACTATTTAAAAATAAAAGTTTAGCTTAATCCTTTATTTAGATTCAAAATCTTTAGGTAAATGCTGATAACTCCATGGTGTGTGAGCCCGCAATGATAGTTCCAACATTTGCATATAGAGGGTGTCATCTGGTCAGCACAAAGAGCCCTCCAGCCGTTAATCTCAGTTTTCAAAACCGTGGCTACTACCTATTAATTGAAGTAGTTCCTCATCTGTCCTAATGAGGCAGAGTTTAACCCCGTCCCAACCCACTGCTTCACAGATAAATTTTACAAAACACCAATGATCGAACCCGGGTCTTTTGGATTTGTAACCAGGAACTCTGACCACTATATTACAGAGGCGGTCAGCTAATGCTCACTATAAATTATATTAAAAGATAATTATTAGCCATTAAAAAGGTAAAAAAGTATAATTGTAATGTGTAAATGTTACATACCGTGCGAACAGCCTCTTGGTAAAACTTGTATACATTCAATCTGACAAAGTTCTCATACACAATTTTACACATTGTCATGTGGGCCGGAACCTAGACTTGTATTTAGAAAAATTCCTGCTCCAACAAACACATCATCTTTATTAGATACCTATTTTTTCTGTGTCCACCCCGTCTTACCACCCGTGTGGGCTATCCGATAATTTACATGAAAAGGGGAAGGCTAAGGTACAGTATTACGCGAAATGTACCCTAATTGCTTGGAGGGAGAGTGGTAAAACATTTAGGAAAAAAACTCTCACTACACCCGACTGGTATTCGAACACTGACCATCAATGACAAACTTGAGTAGATGAGAGTGACGCCTTGTCCACGTGCTTGCCGGCATAGTTATTATAAATTTTAAACTGAAACGGCATCCTGTATTGTTTGTTTGGATTTTATTTTGTTGTAACACGAAAACAGATTTTACATGTAACATATTTTAACACAGAGCATTATATATATATATTATATATATTATATATATATATATAACGAGCACCAGCCCCCGAGGGGCTCTCGGTCGTTGATCAACACTGAACCTATAATAACATTAATCAAGAACACATGTGGTGCCCTGACAACAGATTCATGGACGGAAAAATAATTAAAAACCCTCCCTGTCGCCTTAACTGTATTGATCGCTAGAACTCTTTTACACGTCAAAGAAATACCAATAATTTTAACAATCTCTTGTTAAAGTAGAGGAAGGCATCTAACCTGAGCAGGCAGTAAACCTAACGCTATTGGCCTAAAACCAATGTTGTAGTCTAGCACTCAACAGAGTAAAAAGTAAAATATGACACAGCCTACAGGTTGTATGATTGGGTTTAATCCCGCTTCGGTGCCTCAGTAAATATTTACCCGAGATTGATCTTTTTACCAGGGAATAGAACCGAAATACTTATAGGTTCTTCAAACATAATTTTAAAAGGTTCCTGTTCTGGTTCCGGTTTTATAAAATTTAAGTTCCTGATCTTTCCGGTTCCTAATTAGGTTTTGATGATTAAAATAGTATATTTTATTTTAAAATATTTGTAAATAGAGCATGATATTAAAACTAAATATAATTCAAATCGAGTTATTTATAATCAAAAATACAAATAATTCAGGAGCTTGATAGTTGCACAATTTATTTAAAATTCAGGTTCCACTTTAGCAGAAGATCATTTTATTTTTGTTTGCCAGAACTCTAAAAAATAATTAAAAGACGGCCTCTGTGGTCTAGTGGTCAAGTTTCTGGTTACAAATCCAGAGGCCCTGGTTCAATCCTCTGCGCTTGGAGGTTTTTTTGTGGAGTAGTTGGTCTGTAACAGGGTCAAACTCAGCTTCGTGAGGACCAATGAGGAGCTACTTGAATAAAGAAGTAGCAGCTCCAGTCTAAAAAATTGATATTAACGTCCGAAGGGTTCGTCGTGCTTTACACGTGACACCCTCTATCCGTAAAAGTTGGCACTATCTCCAACATATGGAGGCCACTGGGCTGACGCCATGGAATTATCTTTTATTATTTTTGAAATTAATTTCATACTATTTTTAAATTGATATATAAAAATATGTATGCTTATTATTAATTGAAAAAAGTTAAATAATCTATCAAAAGCTGGTTTGATGTAAACAAACCAGCTACTTACAACATTGGTTAAAAAAAAGGATAAAGTGTAGACCTAGATGGTTTTAGTTTATTTGTCTAAACAAATTTAAATCCGCTATATAGTGTGTCTTTCAATTAATCCTATGTATAAAAACATTATTTTAAGATTTATTAACAGGCCTTTAAAATAATTTTACGCCATTATCATCTATTTCAATTCGAACATTTAAAATTTAATATCTTAGCTCTTTCTTGAAGTCTTTAATTTGTGGATACACCAATATAATAAATTGTTTTGCAGGGCTACAATATAAAAAACTTTATATAATCTATCTTAAGAACCACCTTAATAATACCTTGATGTGTCACTCACGCTCCGTGCCATTTAAAGATATTCAGCACTGGGTAATATTTATTTCATCCTGCCTATCAAATAATTCAAATGATCGATTATCAATCAAATGTGGTCGACACGGCATAAATTTAGGCATTTGTTTGTTTGTTTTTAACATTTGTTGTGTTGTGAATTGTGAGTGACAAAACGAGTATTACAAGGTGTTTTGATTAGTTAGTAAACAATATACTATATGCACTGACAACTTAAACAGTGTGTCAGCATTCCTCACAGTAAATCAGGCTAGGAGGTAAGATAAATAGTAATGTTCCGGAGCTAACTGGGCTGACAATTAACCATAGAACCTAGGAGGGTCACGCTGCTCATTTTGGGAGCTACGCCGGTTTACCGAGTACGAGCGCCGAGGGGCTACCATTCGAGTCCCGAGGTAACGGGGTTCATGTCCGCGTCGAGCCACCTAGAGGTCAGTCAGGCCATTGGTTAAGCATTCCTTCCAATAGTTCGTTCCGCCACAAGTTTCTAAATAGTCCTTTAAATTCTTTCATATATTTTAGTACTTCTTATCAACATCACATTTTGTATAAGCACATAGTAGTACAATAAAAACCGTAAAACCCAAACCGAACGTCAATTGAACCCACACAGTCATATTTCCAGTCATCGCCCGCAACCCATCCTGACAAGATCGGCCCACACAACAGGCGGGGGTGACATTTGGTGACAAAAACTATAAAAGCGCTTCTGAACTACTACACAATGAACACAAACCTTGGTCGATTTCTTACTTAATATTATTTGAAGGCCGAGTGAAAAGATGAACAAATTGCGACTTCTCCCCTTCACCCCTCCAAGCAAACTGGCAGTCCAACAACAACTTGAAATGTTTTAACTTTTAGGAATAACACTTTTAAGTAAATCTTCGTATATAGCCTAGAATGAATGTACAACTGGACAGGTTCTCATTTCTCAGTACTTCCACTTCTTAGACATTTTATGTCACTCAAAGTTAAATACATCTTCCTAGGTTCATAGCCTAAAGAATAAACAGACAAAACCCGACACAATGTGACAATAATCATTTCTCAAGAGTCTGTACTTATTAGTATTTACTGCTATGGACTCATGTATACTTCTATAATCCCTTGGAATAAATAATATTATTATAATAAAAATATTTTGTTATAATAATATATTACTCTCATAGTATTCCGAGAAAAGGGAAAATTTTATTTTCAAAATAAAATTAAGTTTCAAAACGAAGTTCATAAATACAATTATCTTGTTATATAAAATTAATTTTAATTAATCTAAACTTGTATACATCCATTCTGGTTCCTGTCCTGGTTCTTAAGCAATTTACTTTTTGGGTTTCTGTACCGGTTCTGGTTCCTTGAAAATAACTGTTAATTTCAATTCTCGGTTCTGATTCCGGTTCTACTTCCTACTTTTTAGTTCAATTTCGGAATTTCGGCGCTTACCAAATCCCAAATCCCAGATCGGCGCCTGTCGATCATGATTAGTTAGCTGACGGTGATCGTTTGGAAGAATGGATGACCGACTTATTAGCTTTCTCGAAACTACAAAAGGTAAACCTACCCTCGTCTAGGATGATTTTTAAAATAAAAGAAAAAATTAGCAATTATGCCGTAAACTGAGAGTGCTTAGCAGCATACCACACTGGATACAAGGGCAGGATTACAACATACCTTCTCTAGACTACAGTCATTAATTCATCAACCCATTCTTGTACACCGGAGGTCACCCGCCTTCATGTGAAAAGTTAAGTAATATCGTTTAAGAAACCTGCATTATACAAAAAATAATTTTCTAGGATCAGTGACAAATGGCTTAACTTTATTACAAGCGCGCCATCGTATTATAATTTGAAGAGCACTGTGTACCACGGGAGAACTAAACCAACAGTGAAATATTGGACATTTGCTCAAATTTCGTCATTGCTGAGGCCACTGTTTTAATGCCCGACATCTCAAACTTTTTACTCTCGGATGATGGAACTGACGAAACAATCCTGATGTTCTCTCCATTTAAATGAACATATTTCTGTACATTTTCAACTTATGTCAGGACTGCATCCTTCAAAGTGAGGAGGACCTCTCAGTTGTATCAACTACAAAATTCGTGTAGATCTAGGTAGTAATGCTCAATCGAGGAACGGAGTTTTAGCAATCATCATACCACTCCCAAACAAAACAAACATGCGCTCAGATGCTTTCATTAATAAAGTAACAAAAAATTAATCTTTTGTTCAGTCTCAAAAAATTTAAAGGTAGCTGTGAAGCTTCACTAATCAAATGTATCAAAAACACATATCCTGACTGTAAAATATTGCTGTGCTACTTCCATTTTAATCGCTGTCTATTCAAAAGCTACATTTGACAGACAAGCACGCTAGAAATACAACTTTTTGCGTTCATGTGTGTAAGTGTTCAGCCCTGGTCCATTTACCTCCTGGTGTAGATGATGGATTCTGAATGCCTTGGTGACACTTATTTTAACAATTATTTCGTGGAGAACTGGATGGATGACGATGATGATGATGATAGGCACTGGAATTGCTACATAGAGATACACTACACAAAGAATTGTTTGGAAGAATGACATTCTAAACTCCGAAAAAAAAAATGAAACCCAATTTTAGAGATTTAATTAACATTTAAAACAGGAAGCACTTGCCGTTGAAACAAAGAATATTCGACTTAAACATCAGGTGGGACCCAAGCGACGACTTACGAAATATAAATTCCTGGACAGTAACGTTTTAGAAATAGTGTTACAATATGAAAAACATGGGATTTCTATAGATCAATGAATAACTTCTCTAGCGATTTATAGCACAAAAAAAAAACAAGGTTGACGATGTAATAAAAAATATTGTTTTTCATATGTTTTCTATTTATTATCTACCTTCCTACTCTAACCTAATTTAGGCACCGAAGTGGAATCAGTGACTAAACTATTCCTGAGCATTATATAAATTAATTTGCGCATTGTTTTAAGAGTTATACTAAAATTAATAAATCGAACCACAATAATAATTGTCTACAACTGCTCTATTCTGATTCTATGTTCAATATCTTCTGTGGGATGTACAACGTTCAAAAGGATCTGTTTCGTGAAAAATATTAATATGATGGAAGGCAAATATCTGAGTGAGGAAGAAGACCTATGTAAAGCTAGCTGCTTTCTCAAAGTTCTGCTCCAGTGAGTTATCATCTAATCGTCCAAACGTTTTGCAAACTAGTTGGTAGGATGCATGGGTTACACGTCTTTCACCATATGTAGACGTTCAAATAAAGTTGGACACTTGACGACATGGAGACATCTTCTCAAATAATTACACAGTGGGCCCGCTTCATAATCTGGTCTCTCTATCTATAAAACTATCAAAACATATTCTAAATTTTTTAAACTTTAAAATACAAATCCAATTTTATATTTAGAATCACCGCCCAGATACTTTTTTTTATGACTACACCTGCTTCACTTCCTAGAATTATTCAGCCTGAAGTAGCTTGGCCTAAAGCAATGCCGTCTTTAGTATAACAGGGCCGGAGTGTTAATGTGGCAACTCCGCATATATATATATATATATATATATATATTGCAATCCGCAGCTTCCTATGAAGAATACTTTAATATTTACAGTTTAATGTCATTTAAAAGTTAATTAGGGATCTTGAATCATTATTGATCTAAGTGGCTTTTACAAATATCATATAAATAAAAGTAGGCCTATTTTAAATGTGTAAAGAGTGCAAAAAATAGATATTCAAATAGAAATACAAATTAAAATGTAGTTATAGATGATGTTTTATTCACATTTTCTTTTTTGTTAGCACCGCGTCTTACTACCCGTTCGGGCTAAACGCATCTGTACTAATTGCTCTAATTTGTTAGTGGTGGGGAAGGTTGAATTTATAGGAAATGTATCTGCATTAACGTGAAAGGAGAGTGGAAAACCATTTAGGAAAAAACCTCAGCACACCCGACCGGGATTGAACACTGAACTATCCGTCATCGGTAATATATTCTATGGTGAGGGTGACGCCTTAAACCATGTGGCCACTGAAGCGTGTTTCCATTCACAAATATAATTAATATGATAATCTATATAATTGCAAAAATTTCATTGTTTTGATGACTAGTTTTTTTTGGTACCTAATCAAAGGGTCCTGGGTTCAATCTACATGTCTAGGTGTAGCTTTATAGTATATATATTTGAATAAAATTAAAACCCACTTCAGTGGCCGCATTGTCTAAGGCACTACTCTCGCAATAGTCTAGACTGCCGATGACAGGGAGATCGGGGTTCGATCCTGATCGGTTGTACCGAGAGAGGTCTTTCCAAAACATTAGAGTAATTAGTATGTAGGCGACTAACCCGAACGGGTATTAAGAGGCGGTGCTAAAAAAACACCGTGTTTTATTTCTTCGAATACAGTATAAATTTGTGTTCTCCATTTATTTTAAATTGCATGCTTCGTAGTTTTAACACAACAACGAACACAAACGCGCAGTATAAGCTCAACCCTTTTTCAAAAGTGGATATTGTTGATGAAGGCATTATATGACTCACAAAATAAATATATAGGCTAAATACAAAAGTATGTAGACCTACTTGATTTTATCATCATTTATCAATCGCAAGAAATATCGTTTTGGAAATTAATTTTAGTAGAATGTTAAGTTCCTCTTCTTTTCTGAGCAATAATTTTTTACTACAAAGTTTGTTGTCCATACACTTGAAATTATTTATAGGTACATTTCCAAGCGTTGATAGAATTAAAGATAGTAACTAATTTAGAGATATTTAAGGAAATTTGGTCTTGGTAATTTATTCTTAGTTAAAAAACTGGGATGATCTAATATTTCAACATTATTTTGTAAAAAAACACGTTATAATACGGTACTATAGTGAGTTATTGGTTTTTTAAATCCTATTAAAATTATTTGGTAATCAAAATAAATGTGGAAACTAAGTTTATTTGCTAAAGCGTGCCCAAGTGTGGCATGGAGTTTGGGAACCACGGTTCTAGTTTATCGGCTAATAGTATACTGTCAAAAAATCTACATAAAAAAGTATTATTATTATTATTATCACCACGTCTTACTACCCGTTCGGGTTATACGCACTTACGCTAATGTGTAATGGTAGGGTGATTGCGATATGAAATGGAGGACCTACAGTTTAACGTGGAATCCGAACCACGATGGAGGCCTGGCATTCCACACATTCACAAATTGTGATTAATACACGTCTTGTCAGAGCTGAAGGAAGGGTTTGGTAATCAGATAAATCTGTGCCGGGACTGAGGATACATAAAAGTAAATGAGTGCACATATAATCAATTATATTAGAGCTACATTACTTTTATTCATGTCATCGAGTGTTTGGTGATTTCAATCTTCACAACTAGTCAAATAAAGAAATATTTGAGTTATTGCCCCAGGATTTAAATGGAGATGATCTCTGGCATGTTCTTGCCACAAGCGTTTTAATTTTTATAAATATCTGTCTTAGAGAGAGTGTGCCACATAACTTACTTTTAGTATTTTAATGGCGCCACAGATTCCGATTACGTTGAGTATGTTCCACAGTGATGCATTAACGGCAAGGGACTGGATGTTGTGCCTGTTCTAGTTTTAAGTTGGATTACAAGGCATATGAAGCTAGGACAGGCCTAGTCAGTCAGTTGTGGAAAATATATGGCTTGAATAAAAAACTGGAAACTGTAATGGATGTAAGGTAAATATTATTATAATAATACTTAGCACCGCGTCTTACTACCCGTTTGGGTTATACGCCTAAGTAATAATTACGCTAAAAGGTTAGGAAGTTTGAATATAGAGGAAATGAACCCACATTTGCGTGGAGGGAGAGTGGAAACCTATTTAGGAAAAACCATCCCCAGTTCACCCGAGCGAAATTCAAACCTCGATCTCACCGTCCTCAGCAGTCTAGCTCTACACGAAACTAGTGCGTTAGCTAACTACGGTATCGAGGCGGGTAGCTATGTATATAGATATAGTAGTAGTTAATTAATGCGATACACGTAAAATACGCCTAAACACATCACATCAAACAGATAAATCACATGAGAAATAAAAAGTTTTGAACTCAAAACAAAATGAGCTAATACAGAATAATATCTGCCGAGTACGTGGCTATCCAAGCTGACCAGGATCTTGTTGCGGTGTTGCCAAACTTCATTATTCAGGTCTGTTACTAAAGACGGCCATGTCTGAAGTCATTTGGCCTAAAAACTAATTTCACCAAAGGTCAATTGGCCTAAAATTAGCTTCGAATAAAAAGAAGTCGACGTTCACCGAAAATCTCTTGGCCTGAAGTCATTTTGGTCTAAAAAATAACTTCACAGAAAAGTAATTTGGCCTAAATCTATTTACCTAAACTATGAAGTTAAGAACTTCGGGTATCCTCGAAAAGTGCATAATGTTAGTTGTTTCATTTGAATATAGATAGCACAGGTGATGTGAGACTGTGTTACGATATTTATAACTTATAAACATTGATATTCATGAATCGTTGACATCAGTCCACGGAATCTTCTGCGGGTAATTTTTTTCCCTTATTCTTCTAGGCAAATTCGGGTACATTTACATTAAATACTAGCTTTCTCATTTCTACTACAATAGGGCAATTAAATAGTCTGAACGTGTAGTAAGATGAGGTTATTTTTTAAAATTATTTGGTTGCCTCTAAATGAAGTCAAGGCGTTCAATTCGTGGTTGAATTAAATGACTGCTTTGTTATAATTCTTGCCGGCACACATTGCGAATGCTGTTATTTAAAACTCCCAAGAGACTGGCTTTCTAGTGACGAGGAAGTCGGGGTTTAAATCCTGGTTGTAACAAGGTACTTGCCTTAAAATAAATTATATATAACATATACAAATTATATAATAACTAGACTCTTATTATATAATTATTTATAAATAAGTTCAATAAACATACATGTATTTAAAATACTATAAACACATATCACACCGAATGAAAACAATTACGTATGTAATATCGAGCTTAGAGGTTAGACGGACATGGGGACTAAACATCAATATCGTCTATAATCGTTTATCTGTGACGGGGTGGTTTGGGTGTGAATCCCGGCCATGTGTACTGAGCGTTTTTATTAAGTGTTTTTCACTTTTCCCCTACAGTAATCCTGATACACTCCTTCCTCCTTCCTGCCACACTAGCTAAGTAAATGTGGATAACACGCGGCCATGTTGTTGGACTTAAGACTGGTGCAAATACACAATAAAAAAGATAGTCAATGAACAGAAGACCTATTTTCACACTAAGCCAGAATGCACTAAAAATATACAAATTTTTTAATGAATTAAAATAAATTTCCTTCTTTTACTATTTGATTACATACAAACAGTAAAGCGAACTAGGGGAATTGTAGCAAAAATTACGCAAATGTCGGTACACTTACTCCATATTCTATATTTCACATGCCTTTCTCATTTGTGTAAATATGCAAACAGTCCGGATGGATATTAGAAGGCGAAACACGCAATTATCTTAAATATATATTATCTATACACCACGTTGTACTACCAACCCAGTCTTTTCACATTTTAATAGTGTAGGGAGGAAATTATTAGATGAGATGTATCCTCATTTGCGTTGAGGGAGAGTAAGAAGCCATTTAGGAAAAAAAAACACCCTCATTACGTCCGGCTAGGATTCGAATGCCGATTGCGTCCCACCACCAGCAAATCAAACTATTCAAACTTGACGAGAATAAGACTGGAACTGCTTCGTTGGCCGCATGGTCTAAGGCATCACTCTCCTAATAGGCTAGACTGGCGATGGCAGGGAAATTGGGGTTCAAATCCAGGCCAGCTGTGTTGAGGTTTTTAAAATGTGTTTCCACTCTACCTCTACGCAAATGCGGGTGCGCTTCCTCTAAATACAGCCTTTAGCATACCTAGCTCATAGACGTAATTAGTTCTTATCTGTATAAACTAAACAGGTAATAGGCCTAATACGCGATGCTAAAATATAATTAAAAATAAGACTGGGCAAGGCGATCTCCCTTGTATCTGTTTGAATGACCTATGATCGGTTTGAAATTAATATTCTTGTTTTTCAGCAGTGCCTGTGCTGGTGCAATTTCAACCGGGGAAAGTAAATAGTGATGGAGGTGGATGTGAGGGGTGATTGTCTGGGTTTGAGAATCAGAAATAGCTCTAGTTAGTTAAAATGAAGGCTACGATCGTATGCTCTCAGGCATGTAAAATAAGATATATCTACGCAAAATGTCTTAAGCGAAGTGATGCTTAGAAAACTAGGAACATCAAGAGATGGCCTTCAAACTATTTTTTAAACTCAACCTCCAAAGGGCAAAAATTAAACGTCTAAAGCTTCAGAACTAAACCACCCCCGACTAATTGGAAATAAACTTAGAATATTGACACAAAAGGATAAAAAGCAGATAAATAAAGACAAACTGCTACTTAAAAATGTAATTTTTACATTTAGTAATAGATATGTAATAGTTAAGAACGTTTTCAGGCGGTCTTAGTGAAATATTTATACGTTCATCTAAGCAAATTATTAAGTCAACTATAAAAAATCAAACACTTGAAGTTAATAGGTTTTCAATATTTTATATATCGAATTTCATCAGTCAAAACATCTTTTGAACGAAAGAAAAAAGGGTTAAAAATAATAAACTTGGTTTTGAAACTAGAGCACAGCTAGAATTAGCTATGTTGAGAAAAAAGGTTTTCTTTAAAAGGTTCCGATACACATTCCCCTTAAGAAGCGTGCTATTCTCATTGCTTCAATCCAACTATCAATATCAGAGGAAAATCTATCAAGGAACAGAAGCTACCACGAATTATAGTGAAGAGCTATCTTTTTCCAGGAATCTGCGCTAGGCGGAGTGCCAATCAGAGATCAAATGCCACGCCCACATATTTCCAGGCATCTGCGTTAGGCGGAATGTCAATCAGGGATCAAATGCCACGCCCACATATTTCCAGGAATCTGCAATTGGCGGAATGTCAATCAGGGATCAAATGCCACGCCCACATATTTCCAGGAATCAGCGGTAGGCAGAATGCCAATCAGGGATCAAATGCCACGCCCACATATTTCCAGGAATCTGCGCTAGGCGGAATGTCAATCAGGGATCAAATGCCACGCCCACCTATTTCCAGGAATCTGCGCTAGGTGGAATGTCAATCAGGGATCAAATGCCACGCCCACCTATTTCCAGGAATATGCGGTAGGCGGAATGCATATCAGGGATCAAATGCCACACTCACATATTTCCAGGAATCTGCGCTAGGCGGAATGCCAATCAGGGATCAAATGCCACGCCCACATATTTCCAGGCATCTGCGTTAGGCGGAATGTCAATCAAGGATCAAATGCCACGCCCACATATTTCCAGGAATCTGCGTTTGGCGGAATGTCAATCAGGGATCAAATGCCACGCCCACATATTTCCAGGAATCAGCGGTAGGCGGAATGCCAATCAGGATCAAACGCCACGCCACATACTTCCAGGAATCAGCGGTAGGCGGAATGCCAATCAGGGATCAAATGCCACGCCCACATACTTCCAGGAATCAGCTGGTGATGCTAGTGACGTAATAAATAGGGCTTTTTTACTTCATGTTTTACCACCTATCCGGGCTATACGCATTTAATGAGGTAGGGATGAGGATGGTAGAATCTAGAGGAAATGCATAAATATTTGCGTAGAAGAAGAGTGGGAAACTTTTTTTTTTTAGTCTTAGAACACCTTTTCGGAATTAAAAACCCCGACCTCTTGGTCACTAGTAAACAAGACCCGATAAGACTGGTGTCTTACTTAGTTCGTGTGTCCCTCGGTGTGGGTTACATTGATGTGATTTTATCACTGGTTTTTGTACACATGCCCCACGCTGATGAAGTTGCAATTGTACACAGTAAAACACCCTCTACTTCTTTATCCCTTATAATAAGTCACTAATGACCTCGGCGTTGAAAGAATAACTAAAACCTTCATATCTCGTTCCATTAGATAGTCGTACAAACAGAAAGATGAGAAAATTAGACAATAAGTTGTTTTCTTATCGCGGGCTAGATACGACGCTTGGACCATTGGTTGGCTACCCCTATTGTTCACGAGACGCATAAAAAGTGACAAATATAATTTGAACCATGCCATTAAGGATTTTTTTTTTTATTCCTTCTTGACATTATTTTATTTTAGTCCGTTATGGATGGAAAACAAACCAATTTGGCACAATCTACTTATCTACGTCCTGTACTTTATGTTTTGATATGAAAATCAACTTTGAATTGTTGTCACAAAATAGACGAAACTTTGAATTGTTGTCACAAAATAGACGAAACTTTGAATTGTTGTCACAAAATAGACGAAATGGTACTTACACGTTTACAGTCCTCAAGGCCGAACGGTATGAGATACCTTCTAAAGCTCAATAGGAACATTTTTAGATTCTCACTTAGAGCTTGAAAGATTGTAGCATTTGTGAATTTACTACCGGGTATTATAATTAATTGCTCCGGGGATTGTGTTCTGTACGTGTTTATTAATTATCACGTTAGGCACGGGAACTGATTATTCCAAGGCCCACGGATAGGGATGGTTGTTTAGAGGAATTAACTTGGAAGGAGGACGAAAAAACCACTTCCAGTGTACCCAGCCACCAAGATTCGATCCTTGACGCAATTCAGTCTATTGCGAGCCTGACACCCTAAATCTCGTTACCACCAGATTACTGGTGTACGCCTAGGGTTAAATATACTGGACTAAATTGAGTTAGGTACAGGGGGAAGTAGGTCCTAAATTAGTCCTAGCCCTGCAAAAATAAAACAGGAAAAGAGGGGGAGATCAAGTAAATCTCCCTTCTCCCGATTCCGAAGGGCTTCCGGAGCTCCTGAATATTTTATGCAAGTCATTTGCTACTGACTGAGTGGAGCAAGGTCCTGCTTTAGCTCTACCGTTTGACATTTCATCTGCTTATCTGTTTATTCCGCAATTACTAACAAATATGTGGATCAATTCTAACAAATTTGCCATGGGCATTCTTTAAACTTAGGCCAGACTTCGTGTAGGTTTTTTCCTTTTTTTTTTTTTTTAAATTTAACGTTATTGCGAGACTGTCGGGATAATACACGTAGAAACGGTTATTCTCTATGAATTTAATGTACTATTGAATATAGAACTATTATTTTCTTTCTGTGTAACTTGATCGTCAAGGGGAAAATAATATCAACTTTCAATCCAAGGAGAAATTATGAGCGATATCTTGAAATCCAAAGGGACATTTTTCTAATGAGCAATCTTCAATCTTAAGACTTTAGTGACAGTAAGAACATGTCATTATTCTTAATATGTTGTACTTAGCATTATTTTTAAATGGAGGGAATGAGGTTTACTTCTCACATAACTACTAGTTAGTTTGTGTTTAGAATGTACTAATAAAAAATAGTTTTATCATTCCAATCTAATCAGCGCGGAATCACAAAACAATACACACATGCCGTAAAGTTAGAAATAATAATAGTTTGAATTTGTTAGGTTGGCTTTTTCAAAACAAAACAAAAGCGATCAGTAGGACCAACAGATAGTAATTTATTTCTCGTCGAGTTAGCTTGTTGGCCGCCAAGGGACACGTCACCTGCAGACGAGAGAAAAATACAGCTATTATTACCTCCTGCTTCCAGATAATAATACCGCGATTACAATCCTAGCTACACTCTGTTTCTATAAAATAATACAAGCCCCTGGATAATATACATTTCCCGGTAAACATTTCAGATCATTGAATTCTAATGGAAGAAAGAGAAAGCATTCGTATTGAAGTATTAACATATCTGGTCTACAGCAGATCTGGTAACTTTCACATTAGTGAAACATTCAACCACCAAGCGTTGTAGTCGATACTTGAGAGTGACAAGAGAAAGGGAATTTCTGCTATTGGTATAGTGAAGCTCATTTGATAACTTTTCTGGTGTGGTGTTAACGCCCTTAGAACAGATCAAACTGAAATAAAAAACTTAGGATATCTCAATATTATTGGTTTATTGCACTTATGCGATTTATATCGGTGTACAATTTTCTCAAGCGGAAATCATTTCCATCTCACATTTCTATTCTTCATACCTGCGTAGGTGGTAATTGATCACCACCGAGATTATGAAAGATATATTTACAAAATAATATAAATACCGGGTCCAAATTATCCAAATATTTACAATAATAGAACAGAAATGAGGATGGAAGAATTGAGATGAAATGTACCAACGTTTGCGTGGAGGAAGATTGGGAAACAATATAAGGAAAACAACCTTAAGCCGAGCTGGTATTCTAATTCCGAGCTCTCCACCACCGACAAACCAGCCAAAACCTCCCTGGCGCCTTTTACCGAGTACTTGCCTAATTCCCTTAACTGATTAATTTCGGACGCGCTCTCTTAAATTGTGTACAAGAAGTCTATCTTTTGTTACAAGAGAATATACCTAACCACTCCGTGGAGGTGATGGATATAATGACTGAGACCGGTTCAAGCGGATGACTTTGTTCTTGCAGTTTGAGTCTAGCTAGGAAAAAAGTAATTCACCGACCCTGCATCTCGCTTACCTAACCACAAACAGCAACGTTTTCCTTAAAACATCGAGGCCACGTCACTTTTAAATATTAGGTCCGTTTTTGGATGGTTTAATTTTTATTTTATCACCGCATCCTACTACCTGTTCAGGTAGAGGTAGGCATGAGGAAAGAACCACTTAAGAGGTAATCTACCCACATTTGCGCGAAGGAGGTTGGGAAACAATTGAGTAAAAACCACCCGCAGTAGAACCGACCTTGGTTCGAACTCCAATCTTCCCGTCATCAACAGGCCAGTGTTTCATGAGAATGACGCCTTAGGCTATTCTGCCACTAAAGCTGGTAAGTTTTGGAGCTTCATATAGTTTGTATTAGGGTAAGTAACATGCATCTTACGTTTAATCCTAAAGTGAACAAGCCTACTTTGATTTGTTCCACTATATTATATACTGGATGACCTGGCGGTCTAGGGTAAGGTGTCAAACTTTTGTGCTGGGGGTCTTGGGTTCAATCCTCGGTCCTGGGACAGATTTATCTGATTGCCAAACCCTTCCTTCACCTCTGACAAGATGTGTATTAATCACAACTTGTGAATGTGTGGAATGCCAGGCCTCCACCGTGGCTCGGATCCCACGTTAAACTGTAGGTCCTCCATTTCATCTCACAATCACCCTGCCATTACACATTAGCGTAAGTGCGTATAGCCTGAACGGGTAGTAAGACGTGGTGTTATAATAATAATAATAATAATAATAATAATAATAATAAATTATAGAACGTGGGTATTCAACCTTTTTTGTTTGAGTAGCCAAACATGATTTCTCTTCAACTTTTTGTATCCAAAGTTGTTGGTGCATAATGCAAGATGGAAGTTATAAATATTCTATAATCAACATCTAAAATAAATGATATCCAAAATAATTTATTGAGAAGATATATATTTATATATACTTTATTTTCAATTTTACTTACTCCCTTGGATGTACAGCTAGGTTGAATGTCACTGACATAAATTAGGGATAGGCAACTGGTCGATTGCGTAAAAATTTTGAATCGTTATTAAAAGTTGATCTTTGAGTCTTATGATCTTGCAAATATATCTCAAGTACTTTCAAACATTTTATGAGTGTGACCAAAATAACCTTGATTAGTCAATTGATGATGTTATGATAAAATTAATTAGCTTAATATGAAAATATACATTATATTTATTTTATATATTTTTCTAGAGGGGTGGAAACATAATTATTGAGAAAGGTTGATTTTTAAGGAATAAATATACGATGTAGAGACCAAAAACAGCGAGGCGGAGAAACGATGGATGATCGCAAGAACTTTCACACGTTTTTAAGTCGATAAGGACCCCTTAAGGGTTACCAACCCCTGGTATAGATCTTGGAAAGACAATTAGTGTAATCTTTCAAAATAAGATTGTTATCTGACTGATACCTAGCAGAGAAAACGGAGCAAACCTATCCGCAGCGGTTGGAGCGTGAACTAAACCTCAATCTCGTCTAGTCTGGAGATATCGAGGTTCAAACACCCAACCCGATGTACTTAAATGGTTCCCCCTTTTTCCAGTTATGCAAATGCTGGTACATTTCCTCTAATTTCTACACCATTGGCGCAAAGGGCCGCCCGAGGTAAATTTTGCACCGGGGCGGGATTTAGTTTTGGCACCCCTCTATATAATCAGTGGATAATTGTAAAATATGAAAATAATCCCCAAACCTAGCAACTTCAAACATTATGGAGCCTGGGCGTGATAAGAACACATTTTGAAGGAGGAATTCACAAATGGTGGTTGCACTTCAAACGTTTCACTGTGCGAAATTGTATTAGAACGGTTAGGACTACATATACCTCAGTTTTAGCTTCTGTGGTGCTAACTGACAGCTCACTGCTGACTTCTGACGGCTTTTAAAAGCTACCAGACCAAATTATGTATCCCTACGCTGAACCATATGATCTGCAAAAAACATGTCTTTAGCAGTTGTCACTTCTGAATTTAGGTATATACCTAAATGTTGACTGTCAGAAGTCAGCTGTGAACTGTCAGTCAGCACCAAAGAAGCCATGGGGCTAGTGTATTAAACTATAAGAAAATGTTTTATAGACAATATTCTCCTCTTTATATTTTGTTATAAAAAAACACTTTGAAATAGTAAGTGGTTTATGAGATAATTGCAAACAAAGTTTTAGGTGACCATTTTTTCAAGATAGCGGATGTAAAATAACTTTTTAATAGTGGCATTATATCCTCTATATTTCACCATAATAAACTATACCAACATGTCAAATTTCATTTTAGAATAAAAAGTGAACGATTGTTATGCTTAGTAACTCCACAATAACGCTCGGATTTTGTTAGGTTTGGCTTAGAGATTATTTTCTGATCACGCCCACGTTAGGTTAGGTTAGGTTGGTGCTCTGGTGCTCTGTTTGGCCCCACAAACAGCCCCCCGACTCACCCAGCGCTGCCCCTGATTAGCGTAATTAAAGGCGTATGGCCCAAACGGGTAGTAAAGTACGGGGTAAAAAACTAAAAATAAACTCAAAGACCATACCACAATATACAAATTAATTAAGCTTGGAAGTGCTGGCTGATGGGGAGGCAAAGGTTCGAATCTCAGCTGAGTACACCGGGTGGTTTTATACATTTGATTTATCATTGTGGTTATCCAACTACCCTCTTCACGACAATGCGAATTAATTTCCTGTATTTTCCCTCTCACTACCCGTTAAAAAAAAAAATATTATACAACTCTTGTGAAAATCGTATGAACTAAATCATAAATACAGTTAGCCTTAAACAAACCCTCTAACCCACCTCGGTGGCCGCGTGGTCTAAGGCATCACTATCACAATAGACTATGTTGCCGAGGACGGAGATATTAGGGTTCGAATCCTGGTCGAATGTACTGAGAGTGGTTTTTCCTTAATTATGTCATACCCTTTCTCCACGCAAATGTAGGTATACATTCTCTAAATATAACCTTTCTCATCCCCTACATAATAACGTAATTAGTATATATGTGTATAATCCGAGCGGGCAGTAAGATGCAACGCTAAAGAAAAAATAAACTACTCATATTTATATATTTACTAACTGCACACCAGATCGAACCCGAACTCTTATATAAATAACATTTTAAATTTTTTTTGAGAAAGTGTATAAGTAAGGAGCATGGGTTAAGTAAGATAAGACTTAAATTGATAAAATGAAATAAATTGATATTTCAAATCAATCCTTATACTATTGTACAACTATCCTTTATCATTAATATACAGGGTGTATTTTAATTAGTGTCAAATATGCTAGGGCGTATTCCCAATGACCAAACATTTGTAAAAGTAAATATAAACATGGGTATAGAAACGCCTAGTTTCTGAAGTAGGAGGAATTTTTAGTGTTCAATTAATAATTAATCCAACAAAATAAATAGGCCCTAATGCAATTAAATACGACAATGTTTAACAGAAACAAACAAAAACACGAGACGGAACAATTTGTTACAATAATTTGTTCAAAATGAAGTACTCCTGCTTGGACGCATCCTGAGCCTGTGTTAGGTCCGTGAAGTTGGCAGCACCACTAACGGCACAAATTCTGAAACCTATGCCAATATTTAGTGCTGAATTTGTGCCACAAGAATATTCTATCCCCATAATTTGTGCCGCCATAGTTTTCGTGAAAACGCAAAAAAGCTCTGGGTGCTGCCAACTTCACGTAGCAGCACCCATAACGGCACAAATTCTGAAACCTATGCCAATATTTAGTGCTGAATTTGTGCCACAAGAATATCCCATCCCCATAATTTGTGCCGCCATAGTTTTCGTGAAAACACCAAAAAACAGTGGGTGCTGCTGGCAGCACACATAACGGCACAAATTCTGAAACCTATGCCAATATTTAGTGCTGAATTTGTGCCACAAGAATATCCCATCCCCATAATTTGTGCCACCATAGTTTTCGTGAAAACGACAAAAAAACACAGTGGGTGCTGCTGGCAGCACCCATAACGGCACAAATTATGAAACCTATGCCATTATTTAGTGCTGAATTTGTGCCACAAGAATATCATATCCCCATAATTTGTGCCACCATAGTTTTCGTGAAAACACCAAAAAACAGTGGGTGCTGCCGGCAGCACCCATAACGGCACAAATTATGAAACCTATGCCAATATTTAGTGCTGAATTTGTGCCACAATAATATCCTATTCCCATAATTTGTGCCACCATAGTTTTCATGATAACACCAAAAAACAGTGGGTGCTGCTGGCAGCACCCATAACGGCACAAATTATGAAACCTATACCAATATTTAGTGCTAAATTTGTGCCACAAGAATATCTTACTCTCATAATTTGTGCCACCATATTTTCCATGAAAACACCCTAAAACGATAAGTTGTGTTAACACCACGTTGTACTCAGTAGGCCCTACTGGCCAGCCCTCACTTCAAGGCCGACACTAGTTTCTCCCGCCTGTGTACCCTTTGACGTCATAGTGGTATCCAACAGTTACTGGGGTCCACGATAATTATTTGAGGTTGCATCAAAGCTCAGACATATATATGAGTGCCATATATTTATGACCATAGAATAAAAAAAATATAGGAACTTGAATATAGCTGTTCAATATATTGATGAAATAATTTTTAAAATACACTCTTTTCTTTGAATAGCTAATGTTGATTTATTATAAAAGTTTCTAAATAATTTATAAAAAGTATCCCATTTTATTTATTAGTTGTAAAATTGATTATTGTACACACCTAATTCTAGATGAAGACTAATTTGAGGGAATGAATTCCTAGATGTAATAGTTTGCAATTAAGCATTATTCTTACCATTATTATACTAAAAATTATATTTAAAAAAATGTATATCTTTACCATCGGTAAAAATTATGGAGCACTATGTTTAAATTGCGAATGTGAATACATAGCACTGTCATATGCTGATTTTTTGCCACAATTCTCAAATTATGTTCTGCCATAGTTTTCGTTTAAACGCATTCAAGCTTTGGGCGTTGCTAAATTCTTAAACCTATGCAAGTATGTAGTGCTCAATGTGTCCAAAATATTGTACATTCTCATAATTTTTGCCGTTAGCCCGCAATAGTGTTCGTAAAAATATTCAAACACGTTAGGTGCTGCTAACTTCGCATAGTATTATCACTAAATTAATGGCACAAATTTCTTAGTTTATACCACAAAGACATCCAACTCCTGTGATTTGTGACCTCATACTTTTCTGGAAAATATTGAAATAATGTGGATGCGGCTGGGAGCACCATCAACAGTACACATTCTGAGGCCTATGCCAACATTGAATACCAAATTTGAGTGGTAAAGAATATCCCACACCTATTATTTGTGTTGCCATAGTTTTCATGAAAATACCAGTAGCCTCATGTTCAAATTAAGGAAGGTCGTTTAGAGGAAGTGCACCCACATTAGCGTGGAGTGTGTGTGTGTGTGTGTGTGTGTAAAATGGAGTAGATGTGATAAATCATAATATGTTCTGAACCACCTGGCTAAGATTCTTGCCTTGTCCTCACAGTCAGCGGCAGTCAGTATATCATGAGGCTGACACCTTTTAAGCCATGCGGCAGCTGATGCAGATAACCCCTCTCTTTCAAATAAGCTTCTAGCCTTATCTGATGTCACTGCCTATGTTACACATTTGAGAAACACGTACAGATATTTAGTGCTGAACTAGTTTTTTATGTGAATAGTTGGCATTTTAATATTTTTCGTGAAAATGACAGAAAACTTTCGTTAGCTACCAGCAGCAGTTTAATACCACAAATTACGAAAATGTTGCCAGTAATATTTGCTGAATTTGTTCTTCAAAAACCCATTTTCATAGTTGGTGCTGCCTTAATTTTCCATAAAACACTTTAATGTAGGCCTACTACCGCCTATCACTACTACTTGTGTAACCCAAATAAAAAAAATCTTTAATACAGGTCAATGGATAATATTTACTACTACTTAGGTTGTGCTACATAAATAAATCAGTTTTATAAATTGTGCCATCATTGGTTTTGGAGAAAAGAAGAACAAAACTGCTAAGTGAAACATACAGCACCAACATTTTAAAACTACAAATTATATTAACAACACTGGCGTCCCAAATTAATAAGAAAATATAAATATGACTTGTATAGTTGTGATAATATTCTTAATTATTTAAAATGTCATGAAAATATTATTGCTTAATATATCAGTATTAGCTCACATTTTCTTATGTGTAAGATTGTGGCTGTGTATATATAATGTGTGTGTGTGTGTGTGTGTGTGTGTGTGTGTGTGTTCCAGTGTGGTGTTTAACACAAGCTGCACGAGTCGACATATTCATACAAAGGAACTGTTGATAAATGCCTTAGGGGTGCTAGAGGGTGAGGCAGAGAAACAGATTAGTCACTAACTCTTGTCAAGCCTTCGAGAGATCTCATGATACTATTTTATTTACAAACCCTTTTCAATTTTAAGATATACTTTTGGGATGTAACTCTCACAATAGACTGAGCCACCAATGTTGGGGAAATCAGGGTTTGAATCTCAGTCAGGTGTATTGAGGGTGTTTGTTTCTAAATATTTGTTTCACAATCTCCCCCAACGCAAATTCGGGTACACTTCCTATAAATTCAACCTCTCTCATTCTTAAAACACTAGCGCAACTTGCAGGGCCCACATAGGCCTACACATATAACCTGAACGCGGTGCTGATTGTAAAATAATAATAATTATTATTATCTTCATTTTAATTTCCTTTATTATAGTGGTGGCCAACAGTCACAAGAGCTATATAACATCCGCTTGGTGGTCACGGGGTCTAACGCGCTAATCTCGTGTTGGGCTAGACTGCCGAAGACGGGCATATTGGGGTTCGATCCCAGTCGGGTGCACTGAGGGTTTTTTCCCTAAAAAAATTCCACTCTTCCCTCCAATCAAATGCGGGTACACTTCATCTAAATCAAGCCTTCCTATTTCCTAGCAAATTAGTGTAATTAGTGCATAGGCGTATAACCTGAACAGGTAGTACATAGGACGTGGTTCTAAAAAAAGTTACATAACAGGCCCATCACTGAGTAATACACAAGTATGACATAGAAGTAGAGCTGCATAAGAATATAAAATAAACAATTATAGGTAACTAGAGATATATGAGACGGAAAATTTTGTAATTATTATGTCTGTAAAATAATTTCAACTGATTAAATGGATAATAATAATAACAGTAATAATAATTAGTGGTAGTGATAGTAGTAGTAGTATTAGTAAAGAAACACCTGCTTGGGTGGCCGCACGGTCTAACGCACTACTCTCGCAATAGACTAAACTGCCGATGACAGGGAATCGGAGTCCGATCCTGGACGGGTATCCTGAGGACGGTTTTCCTAAATGGTTTTCCACTTTCAAACCACGCAAATGCGGGTGCAATTCATTAAATTCAAACTTCCTCATCCCTAACACACTTGCGTATTAGTACATAAGCGTATAAGCCGAGCGGGTGGTAAGATACGGTGATTAGAAAGTATTAAAGAAACAAATGAATGATAGACTTTGTAGACACGTTATTTTCATAAATCATACTCCAAATTTTGGTCATCAATAAGTTAACTAAAATAATTTTAAGGTTGACCCGACATTTATCTCCCCCCCTCTATCCTCCGTGCTTCCTATCTACCCCTCTCCCACCCCAATCCTCGCCTTCTTTTAACACACTCGTCTCCTAACACACTATATTTTGAAGTATAATAGGCTCAAAGTGTCACCTTTTAAACCCCCAACCACAAGCCGCCACTGAAGTAAATTTTCATCTCTATAATGATAACTAAATAATGGTGCATTACAATCATAAATAAATGGTACGGGCACCGCACAGACTTTCTCTCTCTTTCTATAAACTCGTAAGATTTCTGAACGGAATAATGTACATTGTATCATCACCACTCCACATAAGAACACGCATAAAATAATATACAATGATATAGAATCAATGAGAAAAGAGGCGCATCTTTGTCCACCTTAGAAGCATTTCAAACAGTTTAATGTCTTCCACAAGGGTCAACACTTCGTATTAAAATTTCGATTTTTGGTTAAAGTTTTAACATTTTAAAAGGTGTTGCAGATCTTCAAGTCATCGCATTGATATTTAATTATTCATTTATACATTTTGACTAATAAAAAATGTAAATATTGACTATTGAGTCTAAAATGGAGATAAATCATTGCTATGCAAACATTTCTCCTAAGAGATTTAAGAAATATAACATACTTTTTTTAGATACTTATATTTAATTACTCTATGGCATTGGAGATATTATTGCGTTAAGTACTTAAGTAGTATATGTTTACAACTAAAGTTCACGAAATTGTATTAATATATTAGCAAATATCTCAGAAACTGCTGTTTTTATAAAAATATATGTCAAATAAAAATTTTTATTTCTAATAGTCCTACAATTTTGCAATGATAAGTTGTTTAGTTTCTCCAATAGT
Source organism: Timema podura (assembly GCA_033556935.1). Classification (NCBI taxonomy): domain Eukaryota; kingdom Metazoa; phylum Arthropoda; class Insecta; order Phasmatodea; family Timematidae; genus Timema; species Timema podura. The sequence goes on along the minus strand of JAVRXN010000008.1, from coordinate 78,065,046 downwards.
TGTGGAGATAGGAAATTAACGCTTCTGTAAGTACCCTAAAAATCATTTTCATAGAAAAATGAAAATAGCCAGTTTATTTATAATCTTAATCAAGCCTAGATACGAATTTTAATCAAAATCGTTTAGCAGATTTTGAGAAAACCAAATTTTTCTCTTTTCGCCCTTCAGTAAACTACCCTTAATTTTAAGTTTTTATAGACACACAGAGAGACGGCATTGCAAAGACTATTTTTTAGGGTTCGGGGGGTCATGAGACGTCGACATCCATCAACATTTCAGGTTAGTTTTTTTTTTACGATCGCAATACTTAAGCTTTAATGTCCAAAAAGCTAGAAAAATTATATAATTGCGTATAAATGAAAGTTATTGATTTTATAAAAATATGTTTCGGATAAAATATCTGTATTATAAATATATATACATATTTGTAATGCTAAGTAATTTCATATCTCAAATAGTTTCGGAGCTATTTAAAAAAATGTTAATTTACGCATCAGACCGGAGCCCTTAAAGCCTATTTGCCGAAATATTGAGGGTAGCCATTTTGTTTGGAATATTTATTAATGTTTATAAATGAAATTTAATCAAAATCGTTGGAGCCGATTTTGAGAAAATCGACTTTTTCTCTTTTTCCCTTCAGTAAACTACCCTTAATTTTAAGTTTTAATAGTCACACAGACAGACGGCATTGCAAAGACTATTTTTAGGGTTCGGGGGGTCATGAGACGTCGAAATCCATCAACATTTCTAGGTTAGTTTTTTTTACGATCGCAATACTTAAGCTTTAATGTCCAAAAAGTTAAAAATATATATATAATTGCGTATAGAATGAAAAGTTATTGATTTTATAAAAATATGTTTCGAATAAAATATTTGTATTATAAATATATATACATATTTGTAATGCTAAGTAATTTCATATCTCAAATAGTTTCGGAGCTATTATAAAAAATGTTAATTTGCGCATCAGACCGGAGCCCTTAAAGCGATTTTGCCGAAATACTGAGAGTAGCCATTTTGTTTGGAATATTTATTAATGTTCATAAATGAAATTTAATAAAAATCGTTAGAGCCGATTTTGAGAAAATCAACTTTTTCTCTTTTTTCCCTTCAGTAAACTACCCTTAATTTTAGGGGTAGATATCCAATTCCAAAAACCCCTCGGGGCAACCCTATGAAAACCCTAGATATCAAGTTTCAGCTCAATCGGTAAAATAGTTTAGGCTCTATTTGGAGGTACAGACAGACAGACAGACAGACAGACAGACGGAAATTCAAAAACCACTTTTTCGGATTCAGGAAGTCATGAAACGTCAAAATTCATCAAAATATCGAGTTCGATTTTTTTGACGATCACAATACTTTCTCTACCTGTAAGATAGAGAGAAAGTAAAAACACAGTAAGAAGAAGAAGAATGTAAATTTAGAACATCTACTGAGTGAATTGATGATAAGAGAGCTCCTTTAATAATAATAATAATAATAATAATAATAATAATAATAATAATAATAATAATAATAACCAATACTCAATCTGTTATCGTTAATAGGATGTATGCAACTGTCCAAAATCCTTCAGGTGACACAAATCGGTGACGCCGGCCGCATGCGGCCTGTAGTTTCCTGCTGATCTAGATCATGACCTTCAAGCTCCTTCTCCTCGCAGTTAAGAAAAATTAATCAATATACATTCTTACAATATCCCCATGGAAACCGCATGCGTCGAGTATGTTTCATAATCTATACTAAAAATTGTAAATACTAGCACGTACAAAGTACCCTCTAAATCATTTTCCCGAGAAAATGAGATACGCCAATTTGTTAGTAATATTATATTGTAACCAAAATATGAATTTTAATCAAAAACTTTAAAGCGAATTATAATATAATAGTTTTTTTCTCTTTTCATCCTTTAGTAAACTACTCTTAGTTTTTTTAGGGGTAAGTTAGATCTTTAACTTTAAAAGAAAACATTGTGTGACCCTATGAAACCCCAAGACACCAAGTCAATATTATCACTGTGCATAATTTCAGTTTTCTAGGTAATTCAGGGGATTCTTAATTATGTGGAAATACACAAAACATTAGGAAATTATATGTAGAGATACATTACCAAACCGTGTATATTTTAATTAATTAAAATAAAAATCATTTTTAAAGCATATATTTTTGATATTAATTAACCAATCTCATCGATATATATAATTTTAACGCACTATTAAATTTTGGTAAAAGTTTGTAAAACTTTACTGTACAACAGTAAAATCAGTGTGAAGTCTTAAAAGGAATCCGCGAAGGGATATGCGATGCGGACTTCCAGTGTTAAAAGGTTTCCCACCCTTGGGTTAAACATTCACTCAAAGACAGAAATGTTTAGTCAGCATAATGTTTTGAAAGAGGAATGAGAAATGCAGTGGCCTTCAAGGAGGGAATTACAGTGTGAAGCTACAAAGTTTTTAGGTGTTTGATTGAAAATTATCTTGGCACAAATTTTTAAGGATAGAATATTCTTGTGGCACAAATTCCGCTCTAAATATTAGTATAGGTCTCATCATTTGTGCCGCTATGGGTGCTGCCCGCAACACCCACTGTTTTTTGGCGTTTTCACGAAAACTATGGCAACACAAATTATGGGGATAGGATATTCTTGTGGCACAAATTCAGCACTAAATATTGGCATAGGTTTCAGAATTTGTGCCGTTATGGGTGCTGCCAGCTGCACCCACTGTTTTTTGGCGTTTTCACGAAAACTATGGCGGCACAAATTATGGGGATAGAATATTCTTGTGGCACAAATTCAGCACTAAATATTGGCATAGGTTTCAGAATTTGTGCCGTTATGGGTGCTGCCAGCAGTACCACTGTTTTTGGTGTTTTCACGAAAACTATGGCGGCACAAATTATGGGGATAGGATATTCTTGTGGCACAAATTCAGCACTAAATATTGGCATAGGTTTCAGAATTTGTTCCGTTATGGGTGCTGCCAGCAGCACCCACTGTTTTAAGGTGTTTTCACGAAAACTATGGCGGCACAAATTATGGGGATAGGATATTCTTGTGGCACAAATTAAGCACTAAATATTGGCATTGGTTTCAGAATTTGTGCCTTAAGGGTGCTGCCAGCAGCACCCACTGTTTTTAGGTGTTTTTACGAAAACTATGGCGGCACAAATTATGGGGATAGGATATTCTTGTGGCACAAATTCAGCACTAAATATTGGCATATGTTTCAGAATTTGTGCCGTTATGGGTGCTGCCAGCAGCACCCACTGTGTTTTTTTGGCGTTTTCACGAAAACTATGGTGGCACAAATTATGGGGATGGGATATTCTTGTGGCACAAATTCAGCACTAAATATTGGCATAGGTTTCAGAATTTGTATCGTTATGGGTGCTGCCAGCAGCACCCACTGTTTTTTGGTGTTTTCACGAAAACTATGGCGGAACAAATTATGGGGATGGGATATTCTTGTGGCACAAATTCAGCACTAAATATTGGCATAGGTTTCAGAATTTGTGCCGTTATGGGTGCTGCTACGTGAAGTTGGCAGCACCCAGAGCTTTTTTGCTTTTTCACGAAAACTATGGCGGCACAAATTATGGGGATAGAATATTCTTGTGGCACAAATTCAGCACTAAATATTGGCATAGGTTTCAGAATTTGTGCCGTTAGTGGTGCTGCCAACTTCACGGACCTGCCTGTGTTCCATCCTTTGTCGTACTGTGTTGAGTACAACTGAGGTGTTTTGTATTTGCTCACATCCACTTACGCTTTCTTGATCGTCAACACTAGGCAAAGGAGTTGCATAAATAATGTACTTTAAATGTACAGAGATCAAATCCATCGAATTCAAATCGTGTAACTAAGCAGGCCATTCAATGGATCCCCCAAGACCAATCCATCTTCGAGTAAAACCTTTAATAAATCTAAAACCAAGTGTTTTTAAACCAATGAGCTTTTCTTAAGGTTTGGTTGATGGGAAAAGGCCCTTTGAATATTTGACACCAATTAATATACATCCTATATATATATATATATATATATAATGTGAGCCAATACATTTAAATTTCTCCTTTCTTAACCTACTTTATATAAATGATAACCAGAGTATCCTATACTTGTGATCTACCACTCTTAAATATATAGTGCCAGTTCCTTGCGAAGTGTTTTGCTCTATCATATGCAGGTGTAAATTATTATACTCTACCCCTGCAGGTGTAAATGTATCTAAATGAACTGAGCCTGGCCTACAACAGGTCAAAAGAGCCGGTCCGATGGGCCTCTCAACGGCATCCTCTGCAACTCAAGGTGCCAGTCCTCAACAAACGGACCCAATCGAGAGTCACAAGGCGACAGAACACCAGCCCAACACAAGGAACGCTGGCCAACTTCCTGTTAATGTTCTTGGAGACATCCAGCATCCATGGGCTCAACCACCTCGTGGTCAACAAGAGAAGTCCGGCAGAGAAGTGAGTGAAACTTGCAGGTTTGGGCGAGTAATGTTTCCAGTAATTTGTTAATTTATAATCTTTGTGATGAATTTTCTTGAATAGATCATGTGACCAACGTACAAGTTAAGGAAAGTTGAGTGTTAATGACCCTAACTTGTGCGTTGTAATATTCATGTTAGTAATTTAGTACGAAACAGTTTTTATTTTGTAATTTCAAGAATAAATGGGTTCTTTCTGCCACCTTCCCCCAATAATTAAGATCTAGCAAAACATATGCCAAACCTGACGCCGCCTTCAAATCAATTTTAACACTATCCTCCCATCATCGTCTTGATCTACCAAGGGGTTTTGTTTTTTCATGTTTCCTAACTAACTTTTTTTTTACACGCCTGCCGTCCACCATCCATTCACGTCACATGACCACCCCAACTCAGCCTTAATGCCTTGATTGTCCTTAATATGTTTCGAGATGCATATGGTACAACACATTCGTGAATTTGACCAGTTCAAGAATCGGGTAAACTTATGCCTATTCCGTGAAATGGCCTCTCTTCCTGACCATTTCACCAACAGGGCAAGAAATAGTTCATTTCATGAACTAGACGAGTTTTTGCCCGGTCCGTGAAATGGACAAGCGAAGAAAAGGTTTGGTCTTTAAGTTAATTTAACTTTTAATTGCTTTAGATTGGAAGGTTAGGTTAAGTTAGATAGGGTTAGTTTAATATAGTATCTTAAAGGTAATTTCTTTCAAGCTTGCAGCAGATAGTACAATAAGTTCCAGTTCATTAAATGGGCAAGAGTCAATGCAATTTTTGCCCAATTCATGAAATGAAAACCATGTGACCACGTTGTTGTTTGTAGTTTGTTGTGGTTCGCGCTAGTGGTCTCGTTCGGAGTGTGCGCCGTACAGTTGAGTCTGTCCACGTGGACCCGCTATCAGGAGAACCCGACCGTCATCTCTATGGAGAAGAACTACAGGGAGTGGAACACGACTTTCCCCGCGGCCACCATCTGTCCCAGTTCGCACTACGACGACCACAAGATACACAACTTTGTCACAAAGTACGTAGAAAGTAGGATTATGGCAGGAAGAGCTGTTTGCAATCAACATTGATAACATTCTAATTTAAATCATTCGTTAATGTCAACTTTATTTTTGTGCACCGCGTCTCACTACCCATTCGGCCTATATGAATATTTACACTGATGAGATAGGGACTAGGAAATGTATCCGCATTTGCGCGTAAATATCCTGTCAGTGGCAGTCTAGTATATTACTAGAGTGACCTATTAGAACATGTTATGCTATAATTTCTACACCCCTTGTAATTATTATATATTTTAATACTTTTAAAATAGCCTACAGTATATACTACATTATTAGAAATTACTCTTCTTTCTGTAAGGTATTGCAACACTGCATACATACAGGTAATCCACTTCAGTGGCCTAGTGGTATTTGGCATCACTCTCGTGTTAGACTAATCTGCTGATGACGGGGAGATCGGGGCTCGAATCCCAGTCGGATCTACAGAGGGTAGTTTTTCCTAGCACCCAAATGCGGGTAGATTACCTGTACAATGCTTTCTTCCTCATCCCTACCCCATTAGAGTAATTATCATATATGAGAATAACCTGATTAGGTGTTAAAACGCGTTAGTAAAAAAACTAAAAACAAAGACAAACGTTTTAAGATGGGGATGACAAGGTATTGCGGAAAGAAACTTCCAGAAGAAGTATCATTGTTTGAGGTGATTGTAAACAATCCTACGTCACTCATCTCACCAACTCCAAATGGGAAAGACGTATCAAGATATCGATGCCATATTTTATTTTAATTTAATATATTACTACGCTACAAAACTAATGCCTCCTATTTATTTCCACAGAAACTATAACAGAGACAGGGAGCATAACAACAACGTTGAATAGTCGGTAGAGCAAGCTTTCAGCTACAAAACACTATTTTTCCACATAGTCACCACTATTGTCTACGCCAGCGATGAACAAGAGTCTGCATGCCACGCTCGCAAAAATCTGCACCAGAGGAGGCGACCAACTTTTTCACAGATGCGATGACGGCGTCGCTCTAGGGAAAATGTTATCCGCGTAGTTAATCCTTTATCGGCCCGAACAGATGGAAATCAGAAGTCAAATCCGGACTATACGGTGGGTGTGGTAGTACCGTCCAGCTAAAGTTGCAAAGTGGTCCATGGTCTTCAAACTGGTATGGGGCATTGAATTATCAAGTTGCATGCGAAAGATTGTCTTTTTCTCTGGTCTGACGCTGGGAATTCGGGCCTTCAGCTTAGTAAGCGTCGTGGTGTAGCGGTCAGAGTTGATGAATTTTCCGGGTTCCAGAAAATCCAGAAGGCTCACGCATTTCCTATCTCACATCACTTTACCCGCAGATGTCTGCGTCTTGAACTTTGTCTTTGATGGGGGATTCACATGTCACCCCTCCATGGACTGTCGTTTTGATTCCGGCTCGTAGTGGTGACATTACGTCTCATCACCGATGATGATGCGGTCCAGGAAACTATCATCTTCAGCATGGTAGTGGTTCATCAGGTTTTGACAGAATTGCATCCGGTGGGTGCAACCGCGGGGGGGGAACCACCTGGCACAAATTTTGCGATATCCCAACGTTGCCAACATTGTTTCCATTTCATTGAAACCTACATTCCGCTCCGTACACAGTTCCCTGGTCATGATTCGCCGATTCGCGTGGATGAACTGTTCGAGGCGCTCTTCATTTCGTAGGCGGACAGGTGTGCAGGGTAGCCTGGAATGTGACTTGTCTCTAAAATCAATGTCACCACCGCTGATACGCGCCAACCACCCCCTCTGTGCTCACACCCACTGTTTTATCTCCGTAAACGTTCAGCAAGCGTCGATGAATGTCAATGAGTGCAATTTCTTCCACATGGACACATGACACACCTCTGCTTCGTACGCACTTCCATGTGAGAGGCCATCCCCCCTGCTGCTATCTGGTGCATGGCAACAAAACTTACGTGATATTGGCAGGAAGGTTCAATCTCTACTGCCATACCACCTACATCCACCTCTGATGTCGAGGTCCAACATAAGAAAATAGGAGGCATTAATTTCGGAGTTCCCTTCATCATTAACGCAGACTCGTTTCTCAACTTTCGAACGAGTAGGATGCGTGTCACTGTTCGATGTCATATTTTATTTTAATCTTTATTTACATCCATTACTGTTTCCAGCCTGTGGTCCGGGTCAGTGTTTTATTCAAGCCATATATTTTCTACTACTGACTTGCTAGGCCTGTCGTAGCTTCATATGCCTTAAAATCTAACTTAAGACTAAGACAGGCACAACATCCAGTCCCGGACGTTAATTTATCACTGATAAAGGGTAGATCCACATTTCACCGATGATAAATTTGCCGGCCATACCGGGAATCAAACCCAGGACCCTTAGCTCAGTAGGCAGACACGCTACCGACTGAGCTAAGGTGTCAAACTTTATTTTAATCTAATTAGGCTAATCTAACATAGGCCTAGTTAAAAGTGCTCTCTTATGTTAAATACGGTAAAACGTGTCACGTTATCGGTCACAAATCCCGTTTAAAAATAATCTAAATACTATGAAGTGTTTGTGGTAACAGACAACATAATTTTTGTAACCCGAAAGTAGGGTACTTTTAAGAAAGCTAGATCAGATGGTACTTTTAGCCTTATTAGAAAGCTGGATCAGATAGAACATTCAACATGGGGAAAGGTTTAGTCGTTTCTGGCAGTGGATGGTAGTTTTACCCCCCCTATCCTTCCGTAAGCTTGGTTGTTTCTATACATGCTAGGGCTCATGCGTTGTCTAAAAATAATCGATTTTTTGCTAAGCTGGAGGTCCTTTTGGAGACTGTGGGCATGTTTGAGTAAGTTGATCCTCGGTAGAGCATTTTTTTTTCAAGCTTAAGGCTAGTCTGCTTGGAGTTATACAATGTTCCTCGCAAAATTTTGGCATGGGGCTTAATCCGTGAGTTTTGAATATTTGTTTGGATCCTTTGAATATGGGGGGTCGTGGATGTGTTTAAATCTCTCGCTCCACGCAAATAAAGGTGTATTTTATGATGATATAGAATTTTTGAGATATAATTGGTATTTATAGCTTCTTGATCGAGCGCAAATTATGATATTATGGTAGCGCGTTGGGCGCCAATTATTATGATATGGAATTATTCCCCCCGCGATTGGGCGTAAATTATTATTATATGGAATTATTCCCCCCGCGATTGGGCGTATATAATCATCATACCGTATTCCATATAATAATTCCATATCATAATGATATCATTATGATATGGAATTATTGGACTTATAATTTCCCCGCGACTGGGAGCCAATTATGATGATACGGTATTATTATTATGTAATAAATACAACTGTTGATGTTGCACACAATTTATTGGGATGATTATATCTTCTTATACACTTTTATTAAGATACAAACTATGTACTGTCTGTTTATGTGACTTCTCTCTTTCTATCATCGATACACACTCTCTTGCCAGCACCTTCTCTATATATGTCTACTATATCTATTTCACCGGCACTCTCTCTATATATTCATACGCACACACAGCTTATATGCGACGTGCCCCTTGCCCCTTGGACCTCTCGTGACCAGTGTCAGGACTAACCAATCAGGGCCGTCTCTGCGACAGGTGTATTGAAGGCTAGCTTCCTATTGGATATAGGGAGCTGGCTTCTCCTGCTTGTTTGGTAAATACTACGGAGTGAAATTTTGAATATAAAAAATAAGTTTTAAAGGTGCAATGCTTCTAGATTATTCCTGAAAAGCGCGTGATTCTCCATGGATGAAGTCTTAAAAGGATAATCTACATACGATACTTTAAAGAAAAATACCTTCATCCATGACTTTTTAAATATATGAGAGCGGTCCAAATCAATATTGTTACAATTTTTAAAAAGTCAACCTTCACTTTATGTTTAGAGTTAAAAGGAATTTGGTATGTCAAATATCTTCTGACTCCAAACAAACCGACCAACCAAATATAACTGTTTTCTATTTAGAATCTATCTCAGTGGTTTTTAGTTTTCATATCCTCTCTCCATGTGAACGCTAGTACAAATGTTACCAAATCTGATCTTCTCATCTAATGTTAGTTAAAAGCGAAAGACCTTTGGTTCCAATCTCCTTAGATCTTAAGATTAAAAAATGCAATATATATGTGCAATTATACAGTTATTGGATCTAAGAATATTTTTTTTAAATTCAACAGTCACTTTTTGTTTAGAATTAAGAGAAGTGTAATGGGTCAATTATCTTCTGATGCCCAAACAAGTCGATGAATAAAATATAACTGTTTGTATTTCAAATCGTACCTGTGGTGTTTACTTTTCAACCCCTCTCTCTGTGCGAATATTGGTACAAATGTTACTAAATTCAACCTCCTCTTAGATCACCAAGTGGTCAAATATCTTTTGATGCCCAAACAAGTTGCCGAATAAAATTTAACCGTTTGTATTTCAAATCGTACCTGTGGTGTTTACTTTTCAACCCCTCTCTCTGTGCAAATGTTGGTACAAATGTTCAACCTCCTCTTAGATCCCCAAATACTTTTAGGTGTTCAGGATTTGTAGTCTATTGCTAGGAGCAGGGTCGGATTTACGACTCTGCCGCCCATAGGCCCTAGATAATTTGCCACCCTCTTCTCCTTCTTTAATTTCTAATCTTCTAAATCCCTGTTTCCCCCCTACCAGTCCCCATACACCAACACACATACATCATATACACAAGTGCTATCTGTGGGATGACAGATTAAACGTGATTACGTTATTTTATTATTTATTATAGTGAGGTTTCAAGAGTAGTAAGAGTCTAAGCAAAGACTTAAAAAGTTGAAATAAATACTCTTAAACTATCTCAACACACAAATTCAAATATTATTTAATTTAACAATATAAAGTTTGCATTAGTAGACTGTATAACATGTTACTACAAATTAACTATTAGCATGTACAAAATAATAAAATAGTCGATGGTATATTTTGCCTTGATTTCTGCTGAGCGAACTTTTCGATGACAACCATTTTATCCAATAAGTGACCTTCAATTAAAATGATTGTCAATTGTCATGGTGGTCAATGTTGCCAACCCTACTTTTTTCCAGTAAATCCCCTGTATTTTAGCCTTGTCTACTGGTCTATTGTTTAATTCAAATAAAATTAATAAATCTCCTGTTATTATGTTTGTATGTTGCTAGCCACACTGATTGGCTCTTTGATAGAAAGGGATGGAAGTGTGTGGGAGGAAAAAGATTATACTTAGCGTTGTAGTCATTTGCGTTGAGTGTTTATGGGCGAGTTTTCACGATTGACTTGGTTACGTCTTGGTATCGAGTGTTTTCGACCAAGTGATTCTGACCTAGTTGGAGTGCGAAAACGAGTTTGAGATGGTTTTCTTAAACAAAAATGGCGGTTGTAGGGGAGTAGATCTTACAGCTGGTAGGTGACTTTATGTAATCCTACTACATGTACTGCAAATCGACGGAAAATGAGCTTTATAATTTTATTCTTTGTTAGATTGGTGCCTATTTTGACTAGTCCTAATATTTACACAACATGTCAAGCTAAACATGTATTTCCAAAAATAACCATAAGAAGAGTGAGGTACGTCTGTAATATTAAATAGGCCTAGATCATGTAGTATTATTTCTTTTATCCATAAACTGTTTTTAAGTACCTGTTTACTCTCATGTTTTTCTAGCTAGTAATTGCTGTCCATTTTAACTTACAAATACTTAAAATCCATTACTACGAAGCTATACTCGTTTAAATCTAACATAAGAAGTGATGCTGTTTTGAAATTAGTGCACAAATTCTCGGCTCATTGATTGTAACCGTGATGGAACGTAACCCTCTTTAGTCTGGTCAAGGAAAGCGTTACCAAACCAAGCTCTGGTATGAGTGGTATCGATTTGGTCATAAACATTTCGTTAACATCGATACCAATTCAATCTAGAAAACTCGCCTATTGTTTCCCCACTTTTAAATACATCTACTGTAATCTCCTGTTTTTTTCTTAAAGTTATTGCTACGGTTTTGTTTGGTACTAGGGTTGGCAACACTGATGTTGGTACGCATACACATAGAATCACAACAATCACACACACGGTGAAGCCATACAATTATCTTAACTGGTATAAAATAATATTTATTTTCTTTTGTCATTTCGCCTACTAGGCCTATGAGTAAATCCCCCCTGGCTAGGAGAATTGTATTATGATAGTTATATTTTAAGTATCGTGTAATGATCCTCGAGGATAAGTGCAAATGATGATACAATTTTTCTGAGTAGAATATCCTGAAATTACTAAAAAATGTTCATTACATTATGTCCTTTTGATGTGGCCTGTCGTAAAAACCTTTGGTTTGAATCCGAGCCTATGAATAATCACCCGACCAATATGAGTATTGCACATACTGCCGACAATTTTACATAGGCCTACTCCTCACAGATTTTGCCTCAAACTATCAATGATGAATGAACACTATCATAAGAAGAATCCTAGATAGTTCAGTGGAAAAACATGGCCGTGCTAAGCCAAATGTTCTGGGTTCGACTGCAATGTTCATGTGTCATTTTCAACTAAATTAAAATGGCTCTTACAATAGGTTGACCCACTTCGATGGCCGCTTGGTCTAAAGCCACGTTTACATTAGTATAGTAAATGGACTAGTTACTTGTACCACTAACTTTCAAGGTACAAACCACATAGAAAAGTACCAGTACAAGTACTTTTACCAGCAATGAGGACAGGAAAGTGAGTAGTTCTCTACCAAACAATGAACCATGTTGTACACACCAAGCTTGCTATTTAACTAATTGCTTGCAGATTTCAAACTTACATTTTAGTTAGTAAAATTGTAAACATTTTATAACTAAGAAGATTTGTTAACTTTGTTCCTAAACTTTAGTACCTATTACAGCATCTGCCCTGTTATGGAGGGAGCTTCCTATAGCATTTCAGAAAAACCTGTTTGGTATATTGTGATTGTGTCCTACTAATTCTTCCAGCTCTTCATTTGGTGACCCTGGTCGGATCACTGAATTCATAAAACTCCTCTCAGAAGCGACATATGACACGTTCGGCAGGTTGAAGAACTACACAGACGTTCGTATACCACCTGAAAGCTACATGGATATCATACTTCAGGTTCAGTTAGAGTTATATTTCAGTGGAGATATTGTGTTAAATTTCAATCAACATATCAATATATCACCTTATTTAAAAAAAGGCATTCTAAAAGTGTGAATAAGAAAACTTAGACGGTTGTTTTAATTGAGACTCTAAGGAAACTGAAAGCCTAGTGTAAGGTTACCATTATACTATACTGAACCAAATATCTTATAAATAAGCTACCTAGCAGCAGCCTAGTGAAATCTCTGTCTTATTGAAGGCCTGTGAGACGGCCATTAGCCGGTAAGGTAAGTTCATGAGTAGAAATTCAAATTAAGCTTTGATTCATTTGTTTTCTGTTGAGGATCCTGAGGACGTTTTCCGCTGAGAGATATAGTAAAGAGATTACGAGCCCTTGCCTCGGCTGCTGATGCTACAGGAGATGTACGTTAAGGTGCGGTAGAAGGGAGCACGAGTAATTTTACAGTTTTTATAGCATTACATTTTTTTGGCCAAATTAAATCCAATATTTCTCCAGTAGCAACATAGAGTTTAGTTTTCTGCACTTGCTAATATTAACAGATCTCTAATATCTGTCAAGGGTGTCCTATAATTTTGTCAAAACCTTTTCTCTTTATTTAAAAAGATTTGACAAAATTCCAGGACACACTTGATAGATATTAGAGATCTGTTGATTTTAGCATGTTCAGAAAACTAAATTCTATGTTGCTACTGGAGAAATAGTTGGTTTATTTTTGCCAACAAATTTACATTCTATAAAAATTGTAAAAATACTTGCGCTCCCTTCTGCCGCACCTGAATGAAAACCAACTCTAAATTGTAAGTGGCCGAGTATGTGCTATTCTGCTGCGTAATGGTCTTGGAGGATCGACGCAAAGTCCCAGTTGATCTTTTCCCATGGTAGAGTCCTTGAGGAGATTGGAGCTGGAGAATTGAACGGGCCAAGATGAAGTTCTTGGTATATCTGATTAGAGGCTTTATGGGGGACATATCTTGGGTCGAAAGGGGGGCTGATGAAGCTCGGGTGGGGATAGGATCGATGTTCTTAGGAAGAAGGGATGCGAGAATATAGTGGGTATTCGGGTAGAGGACAGTGATGTAATTTTTAGAGGGGAGGAACAGAAAATTGGAGGAAGGATTATAGTTTTGTGGAGATGGGTATGGGGGCACTCTTCTTTACCCCCCTCGCTTGCCACGTCTTCTTGAGTTGGGCATTAAGGTTCAAGAGAGACAATGGACAGGCGCGTACCCTGGAATAGATCAGAGGAGAAGCCGGGAATGGCGCATACCCTGTCAGCCCTTTCACACGTTCAGGTTTCGCCGGACCGGTTTAAAACCTAAAGAAAAAAGTGGCATCAGGTCCGGTTTTAACGTGTGTTTTCTTCCCAAGCTTTGAGCGAGCTCTCAGTCTGATTTTGAACATGGATCGCGGTAGTCTTATTGCCATGTGGTACCTTCGTAGGAGACGAAATAAAAAAAGACAAAACAGGACAATTTGGGTACACCCATTGCTCCAAAAGCGTGATGAACATGGTGTTTTTGCAACTCTTTATGAGGAACTCATGAGTGATGACAAAAAGTTTTTTAATTTTTTCCGAATGTCGCTTTCATCTATGGAAGAATTACATGAAAAATTACAGCCAATCCTTCAGCGTCATAACACAAAAATGAGGAACTGCATCCAACCTAAAGAAATGATTGATTGCGGTAGCTATCAGGTAAGAAAAAAGTGTAGGTACTGCATCTATTTATTCTTCCAAATATCTTATGTTTTTTATATACATTTTGCTATCTCATAAACATTAGCTTAATATTCTTTATTTAATAGACCCCTATGTATTAAGTATATTTTGGAAGAACTAGTGTATTGAAGACTCTTTTATACTGATATGGTATTCTATTAGAGGTTTTAGTCTAGTTAATCTAAGATATTACAAAAATATGCAAATAATAAAAATACGGAAAATGAAAATATGAGCATTTAATAAAAGCAAAATGAGCTATGTAAAATCTACGTCTATAATTTGAGATTCCATTGGGGAGGTCACGGATGAGGAGGAGGGAGAGGACAAACACTGGTAGCTTTGAGTTGTTGTGGACAAAGGTTCAAGGGGTTGACGGGGTTATTGAGGAAGCAATAAAGTGAATGAATCAGTCCAAGGAAACTGCTGAATGGAATATTGGTAGAACTGTTGGGGTGGAGGTGTCTGCTGATAAGGTGTGGAGTTATGAATGAACGGATGTAATGAAATGTTAGTCAGGGAAGAAGAAGGATAATATGGATTTGCTCTTTTGTTTTTAATGCCTTTGATCAATTGTAGCACTCCCATTTGAAAGTCAATTGTTTCTTCTTCATTAAAATCTTTAATTGCAGGCAAAGTACCTTTAAAAAATGATAAATGATGATTTTCATTTTCCTCGAGAGCCTTGAGCATTTTCTCGTCCAGCTCATCAACTCTCCTTCTTTTCCTGGATTGTGTGTGGTAGGTGGTAGTGGTGGAGAATGATCTCTGCGCAGCAGGAGGATCTTCCGTGATTCCGCCTACTTTATCCTCTGTATTTGTTAGAGGGATAGAATCTTTGGTTTGTCTTTCAGCAAATATCTTTTTAAGGAAAAGTAATTGTTCGTAATAGATATTTTTTTCATTACTAAAGCACTTGAGCCTGATCCCTTTTCTCTTAGTTGATTCAAATATTTTCGAAAATATTCTCTAATGTTGCTCCATTTTTTGATAACTTCTTTCCCTGAAAAAAAAAGGAGGGATTAATGCTTCTAAAAACAACAAACTTTAGTCAATACTAAGGTTTCTGAAATATTTTGAATTTAATTGAGAAATTATTAGATACCATACATTAGAAATAGTAATGTAAATGTTTTGATCAATCATATCATTAAGTAATAATGTAACAAAGCAATTAACGATGTAAATATTAACTTTTTTCTTTCAGGTATTTCGCTAGTGGCTGTACCTTCACTGATTTGCATTATACATACCTTTCGTATGGGAATATCTACAATAATTTGTGCTGTGAGATTAGTTTGTAAAGCCATCACAGTTTTACAAGAAGAGTGTATGCCCGTACCCTCAAAAGAGATGTGGGAAATTATTGCATGTGGATTTGAAAAGAAAGCAAATTTCCCACATTGTATCGGAGCCGTTGATGGGAAACACATCAGGGTAATCAAACCTTCCGAAAGTGGTTCGTTGTATTTTAATTATAAAAATTACTTTTCTGTGGTCCTAATGGCAGTGGTGGACACAAACAATAAATTTGTGTATGTTAATGTCGGGTCATATGGTAAAGACTGTGACTCAAGTATCTTTGGACGGTGTAATTTGTGGAGAAGCATTTTGGACACTTCTATAGAACTTCCTTCTGAAAAACCTTTACCTGGCATGGAAAACATTGATATTCCATACTTTTTCCTGGGTGACGAGGGATTTGCTCTACACCAACACTTACTTCGTCCTTTTGGGGGGAAACTACTTGATTTGAAGAAAAGAGTTTTTAACTACAGACATTGCAGAGGGAGAAGGTATGTAGAGTGCGCCTTTGGTATATTGAGCAACAAGTGGCGTATATTTCATCGGCAACTAAATGTTGAGGTTGATTTTGTAGTGGACATTGTGAAAGCATGTACTATCCTTCACAATTTTGTTCGAAATAGAGATGGAGTAAAATTTAAAGACACATTGACAGTAAGTGGTTTGGAAGAGCTATTGTCTCAGCAATCAGTTCGAGGAGGAATGGCAGCAAATAATGTTAGAAGTGTACTTGCAGACTACTTTTTAACAGAACATGGATCTGTTCCTTGGCAAATGAACAAAATATAAACATTTAGGGTCAGAAAATCTTAATTATAGTGCAATTTATTTAAATAAAGGTATACTAGCTATGTAAACTTAGTTTTTGTTGAAAAGATAGTTGACTTAGCGTTTTAAATGTTAGGGTGGTGCATTAAAGTGTTAAAAAAATATTTTGGAAACAACGCATTTTAAATAGAACTGTTCCGTCAAAAATTGTTTGGTTTTAAGAGTTAAGTCACTTTTTTTTTGTGTGAATGTATTCAAACTAATTTCAAGGTCAACTCCGTTTTTTCAATAGGAACCTATTGTTGTTCTTTAGCACCGCGTTTTACTAACCGTTTGGATTATGAGCCTAAGTACTAATTACGCTAATGGGCTTGGGATGAGGTAGGTGTAATTTAGAGAAAATGACCGGGATTGAACCCTGATCTCCCCGTCCTCGGCAATCTAGTCTACTGCGAGACTAGTACGTTAGACCATGCGTCTACTGAGGCGTGTTTGTTTTGACTGAATTTTATGTTGTACAAAAATACAAGAAACTTTTGCCTGAAACTTTCTTTATTTACAGCTTCTATTTTCATACATACAGTATTTAACAAAACAAACAATGTGTACATTTGGGGGAAACCAGTATCTGGGAGTGTTTTCATAAAATAATAGTAAAATGCCATCATTTTGAACACATTCAATAAATATAAATGTTGTTGTTACACTTCTATTCATGGTTACACTTTATGACACCAAATTAATAAAATTCAGGTGACTTTGACATTTGTCAACCAAGAACTAAAATCAATATTCATAGTGTTATTATAAAATACTTCTGATCAAAGACACTTAGTTTTGTTAAATATCTTTGAAAAATGGTAGCTGTACAAAATGTTTCAGACTAAACTGTCACAAAAGTTGTTTATTTCTTTGCATAGATGCCGTAATAAAATAATTATCTGCTAATTTAAAAAAAAAGTTGACTTTGAAATGACATTAAATATCTATACCAATTTAAAAAAACACAATTTCTTTAAAAATTGTTGTTTACAAAAAGAAATTCGTAACACTTTAAATGCCCCAGCTTATATATAGAGTATAAGTTATATATGCACACTTTTTAAAGAATGTTTCTATGTAATTAAAATAATGTACTTACCAAAGATGGTTTTCTTTTGGTCAGATAACAATTCAAAAGCTTGTTGTTTTTAGAAGAATTAATCCCTCCTTTTTTTTTCAGGGAAAGAAGTTATCAAAAAATGGAGCAACATTAGAGACTCTTTTCGAAAATATTTGAATCAACTAAGAGAAAAGGGATCAGGCTCAAGTGCTTTAGTAATGAAAAAATATATCTATTACGAACAATTACTTTTCCTTAAAAAGATATTTGCTGAAAGACAAACCAAAGATTCTATCCCTCTAACAAATACAGAGGATAAAGTAGGCGGAATCACGGAAGATCCTCCTGCTGCGCAGAGATCATTCTCCACCACTACCACCTCCCACACACAATCCAGGAAAAGAAGGAGAGTTGATGAGCTGGACGAGAAAATGCTCAAGGCTCTCGAGGAAAATGAAAATCATCATTTATCATTTTTTAAAGGTACTTTGCCTGCAATTAAAGATTTTAATGAAGAAGAAACAATTGACTTTCAAATGGGAGTGCTACAATTGATCAAAGGCATTAAAAACAAAAGAGAAAATCCATATTCTCCTTCTTCTTCCCTGACTAACATTTCATTACATCCGTTCATTCATAACTCCACACCTTAACAGCAGACACCTCCACCCCAACAGTTCTACCAATATTCCATTCAGCAGTTTCCTTGGACTGATTCATTCACTTTATTGCTTCCTCAATAACCCCGTCAACCCCTTGAACCTTTGTCCACAACAACTCAAAGCTACCAGTGTTTGTCCTCTCCCTCCTCCTCATCCGTGACCTCCCCAATGGAATCTCAAATTATAGACGTAGATTTTACATAGCTCATTTTGCTTTTATTAAATGCTCATATTTTCATTTTCCGTATTTTTATTATTTGCATATTTTTGTAATATCTTAGATTAACTAGACTAAAACCTCTAATAGAATACCATATCAGTATAAAAGAGTCTTCAATACACTAGTTCTTCCAAAATATACTTAATACATAGGGGTCTATTAAATAAAGAATATTAAGCTAATGTTTATGAGATAGCAAAATGTATATAAAAAACATAAGATATTTGGAAGAATAAATAGATGCAGTACCTACACTTTTTTTCTTACCTGATAGCTACCGCAATCAATCATTTCTTTAGGTTGGATGCAGTTCCTCATTTTTGTGTTATGACGCTGAAGGATTGGCTGTAATTTTTCATGTAATTCTTCCATAGATGAAAGTGACATTCGGAAAAAATTAAAAAAACTTTTTGTCATCACTCATGAGTTCCTCATAAAGAGTTGCAAAAACACCATGTTCATCACGCTTTTGGAGCAATGGGTGTACCCAAATTGTCCTGTTTTGTCTTTTTTTATTTCGTCTCCTACGAAGGTACCACATGGCATTAAGACTACCGCGATCCATGTTCAAAATCAGACTGAGAGCTCGCTCAAAGCTTGGGAAGAAAACACACGTTAAAACCGGACCTGCTGAAAACCTGATACAAACCTGATGCCACTTTTTTCTTCAGGTTTTAAACCGGTCCGGCGAAACCTGAACGTGTGAAAGGGCTGTAACGGGGAGGAAGAGTGGACTGAGGGTCCACACAATGGTCTATGGGACCGATTACGGTGACTCAGTGCGCGGAGTAGTTTAACACCGTGCCGCTAAGCGTGGGATGGCAGGCGAAAGGGTGGACTCTGGTCATTGCTTAAAGGGTTGTGACAGTTTCAACACATATATATTTTATGATGAGTTGGATAAATAGTATGATCCATCATACATGTGTAATGATTTAGGCCAGTGTGGTTGAAATGAGTATAGTTTTTAAAACCATAGTAAGTTCGGCCATCGATTATTTTACTGGCCCACCTAAGAAGGTAAGATATTTAAATATCTGCCCTGAGTTTTTTAACAACTTATTTTCACTTTTATTAGGTAAATTATGGAGCAGTCCTGCCACTTGCGCTGGCTACACGAAACACTTAAATTGTGTGTGTGTGGTTGTGTGTGTGCGCGCCACGCATGTGCACTAGCGTCACTTTAGGCTTAGCTCAAAAATAACTCATCAGTCACTACTTAAGCTTTAACCATATTTTTACCGTATTTTTATGTTTCGTTATAATATCTGTATTTTGATAAAGTTGTTGTTATGTTACACTATTTTTTATTTTTTTCTATGAATATAATTTTCTTAGTTGCAATCTTACCTAATTTAATAGCAAATTTTGGTTAGCTGTAAAAGAAAGGAAAAGCCTTAACTTCACAATTAAAGCCATATCACTATTATTATTATTATTATTGTTACTAATATTATTATTGATGAGTTGCTGGATCCTGATTTCGGGGCACAAATCCCATCCGAGTGAAGATTTCTATAATTAGAAGTTCTCCATATTATTTATTTGCGAATGTTGGTGTATTTAAGAATCACGCTACTTATCGTACTCTTTGCGTGTTATAAGATGATTAAAACTTCATGTACTTTATGATAAAATTAATATCCTTAAATTTGGATATTTATCGTGATGCTCAGTAACACAAGGCTAAAAATGGTTTATCCTGAAGGTAAGGAAGGTAGGTAAGATGAACTAAACAGATATTGTCTAGTTCTCAAACTGTGGTACGTGTACCACTAGTGGTACTCAGAGCTTCTCAAGGTGGTACTCAAGCAGATAAACAATAATAACATTTCCCCCTCAATTTGAGGAACTTATTTGTGTGTATAAACACTAATAGATCGTCTACAACCAATACGCCGGCTAGTCAGACTCGCAACTACGCAATCATAAGCATACTCGTAATTAGGCTTTTACTTGATACAAAATAGCCTGTCTACAGTGAAAAGCCGTAAGACGTAATCTTAACCAATAGGAATTAAGACAAATTAACCGCTGAATAAAATAATAAGTATATCAGACAACCAATCATAGATCTCATCAAGAATATAAAAACGCCATTGCCAAATGCTCACTGAAACTTTTGAAGAATATTTTAAAGAAGACTATTCTAAATTCCTTTGGATAAGAGCCCCATTCATTCTGGATTACACTCATGGAGCCCTAACTAACAACGAAAAAGAGTGTTTGATAGAACTATCTTGCGATGGAGGTTTTAAAATGGAATTTACCAAATTAGAGTTAGGTGAATTTTGGCTAAAGGCTAAAAATGAATATCCATCGTTGTCCAGAAAAGTATTATTGTTTCTTATTCCATTTGCAACCACCTATCTTTGTGAAACTGGATTTTCTGCTATGATGACAGTAAACAATAAATTTCGTAATACACTGAATCTTGGCCCAAATTTGCTCTTAAAATTAAGTACAACTGAACCCGACATCTCCTCGCTTGTTTCAAGCTTGCAGCACCATCCTTCTCACTGAATGTTTAGACTTTGTAGAGAGATGTTTCGCTTGTAATGTTGCTCGTTGTTGAAGCCACTTGTAGTGTATTTTGTGAGGTAAGATGATGATGATGATGATGATTAAGATGATTAAGATGAATCCTCTGCTTGTTGGGTTCCACTTTATAATGTTGTTTTTGTGAAGGTGGTGAAGGTAGGGAACTCTCGGAGGTTGGGGTTTTGTTGTTCTCCGGCTTATTAATGTTAGTAAGGGCTGGGTTCTTACTGTCTATATATGAGAACTTGCTTTTTATCAATTTAATATTCTTTATTTACTATATTTATAAACTTAACCCGTACCGCCCCACTCTCACTCTATTTAGTAACGGCCACAATAGACTAAAAAGGAGAGGGGTGACAACTAAGGGAATTATAATATGAAAGGTGAAACATTTACAAAATTATGAAATAGTAAAACACTTGGAGGTTAAAGAAATATTTGAATTATTTATTCAAAGTAACAAACAGTTTTAAAACAAGTTACATGGCCTTAAATGTCAAACTGAAGTGTGTTGGAAAACAAATAAATCATAGTATTATATCAATTGGTCTAGAAGAGAAAAACGAAATAAGCAAAATTGTTGCTATTATTTTAAAGAAAACTTTCTTTGTTATATATAAGCTTCTAATTCTCCACAGAGAATTAAGATCAAACAAAATTAGTATCAAAAGTTTAAATTTTAAATATTACAAAGATTTCAAAGAGCTTAAAGAACCTCTTTTAAATGATTTACAACGCGTCTGATTCACGCCTTCATTATTCATTTTAACTAATCACTTTCACTCGCCACCTAATTTATTAGATCTTTAACACATATTAAACACATGCTAAAACAAAATAGAAACCATCTTTATCGAATCACGGGCCCGCCAAGACTGGACCAATAAATTGCTGTGTATCTGGCAGTGGAATGACCTTAAGCGATATCGCTAACTGCTTTCCCGAGAGGGGCTTGCTCATGTCAGTTTCTCTATTACTAGTCATTGGAGTTTCGAGCGCTAGTAGAGTCGCGCGACGATTGCAGCGAGTAGTGAATCCTCTTGGGACTGGAATACTGTGTAATGAATCTAATAATCACTGTGTATAGAGAATGGTGCTCCACTTAATATTAATGTTTTATACAAAATATGGTATAAAATAAATAAAATAAAGAAAAACAAATATTTGTTATGTTCAAAAAGTGTTGGTGGGTCCAGGCTCCTGTGGCCCCTATGTACGGCCCAGCCCGCCCCTGGCTAAGAGTCAGAAAAACCAATAGAAATTTAAACATTAATTAAATAGTTGGTCAATGTGGCTACGAGGGCCCAAACCCGTTTGTTCCTGACACATTCTCTTATATTGTTGTTTATTATAATAAAGTGTACATAGGTGCCGACTTGTAAATAATATTGGGGGTGCTCTAGAATCTAGGTAAGTGAAAAAGTAGCACAAGTCTCAAATTAATTCCTCACTTCATGGCAAATGTCTGACAGCGAATTTCACTTTTGGAGATAAACTCTTGGGCTATTTCCTCTAGATCTAAAGTTAGAGCTTCTTCCCTGTAAGAATGAACAATGGAGACATCATTCAATCGCTCTTGGCCTATAGTAGACCTAGTGTAGGATGTCAAGTCTACGAAGACAAGAGAACAAACGCTCAGCCTTACAGGTGGACAATGGTATTATAGAACTAGTTTAATGAACTTAACAAGCTCTGGTAGCATGTCACGAAGAAATTCTTCTTTTCTAGGGAGATAAAAAAAACTCTGAAAATCTGTTATGTGATGCGTTTTTGATCTAGACATATCTAACATCATAATCCTGTGTAACAAAAGCCTCTCCTCGTCTGAGTCATTGCCGTAAATTAACATAATCTCTTCAAGTTCCCTATCACCTTTATGCAAACAGCCAATTAGAAGTATTTCCATTTTTTCAAGATGATCTGCCGCAACCGTATCAGTGTATGAAGGCAGGTCACAACACTGTCAACAATTTCGTAAAAAAAAAGATACAAATCTTCAGGAGATGAGTGGACATGTGGAATGGATCCAGAATCCAAACGACGAGGTGGGAGTCGGTTGCGTGGGAGTTATGTTTCGGATAGTGCTAATGTTGCCAATTTTTGTGGTACTTCACTCCAGAACTGGGGAAAACCCTCACCCTCACGCAAAGAAAACTGAAGTGTGGAGCGCAGTGACTGCAGAATGCACACAGCTTTTTAAAAGACAATGTTTTTTTCTGCAGCGCTGTATTGGCTGCATCAATATGGCTGAAAATTTTTACAAATAAGCTTTGTGGTAAAAAAAAAAGAATGATTGCGACTGCAATAAGGATCCGTTCGCTTTTGCACCAACATCTGACTTTTCAGCAGCTTCTGATGTTGAAGCCATGAATGTAATCAATTCATCATAATTCCTAAGCACGGAATTCAGTGAAAGGAATCGTCCTGTCCAGCTTTTTGACGGAACGGTCTGAGATTTGTGGACTCTTTTGTTTGCTACTGGCTGAAAAATGCAAGCCGTTTTGGTGAACTTTTTACAAAGTTAGTAAGTTCCCGTGCTGTGTTAAGAGTATTTCTACATTCAGTGTGTAAACGAACACTTTCTTGAATCACTAGATTCAAAGAGTGCGCCAGACTGAACATAAATTGCCCCTGGCTCCAGCTGCTGGACCTGAGAACGTCTAAGCCCTTGATTGTACCACTCATATTAGCAGCTCCATTGAAACAGCGTCCCCGGCAATCTTTTGATTGAAAAATTGAATCTCTGTAATAATCTATAAAAAATTTAAAAAATAATCCTAGCTGTAATGTTGTCAGTTTGATAAAAAGTAAAGAATAATTCATTTACACTCAGATCTTTCGATACAAATAGGAAACAAATTGACACTTGCTCTTGAAGAACAACGTTGGCCATTTCATCCATCAAAACTGCATACTATCGTGATTCTAAGATACGAGCCACAAAATACCTGAGTAATTTATGAGTATTAATTTCAAGATTTCATTACTTATATCATGTGATACCCATTTATATGAATTCCTTGGTAGCCATTGCTTCAATACTGGGCAATCTTTACACCTAAGCTGTAGTAGATTAATAAAGTTGCTCATTTCGTGACTATGACTTCGAATCGCTAACCCTTGAATAGCCAAATATCTCAAAGTTGATATCATCTTAATTAGAACTGTCCTAGATTCCTTCATTTGTTGTTTTTTGCAGTCACTAGCTGAGAATTTACATTCCAATTTATCTGCGTAAGGTATTTCGTTACTGACTCGCGGTGACAACACGATTTTTCATGCTTAGCAAATTTTTCTAAGGGTTTGTGCCAGTTTTGAAACCCTTCATCGATAAATGTTATTTCTAAGTTTATAGAAAATGTTAACAACTTATTTTCGTATACATCCTGACAAAATTTACACAAAACAATGTCTTGTTCTCTTCATATGTAATCCATAGATAGGTAGTCATCAATTTTTTTGGCAATATATTTTACCTTTAGTATATGCATTTATTACCTGTGTCTTAACCATCTTGGGTGTAGGTGGTTCAACAACGTCCTCTTGTTCTCGGTATTCTTTATTTCCACTTAAATTAGAAGTGCTTGCAATTGCGATGGCACTTGTGTTCTTTGACCTCCGTACCACAAACTTACCCAGAGTCCCGTGTTGTATTACCGTGTAAACTGTTCGACGTAGAAAACAAACATGCACAAGTCATAACACAAAATAATACATAGAATACGAGTATTGCCACTAACCAAACTGTAATAGAAACATGTTAACAAATTCCAGGCTCTCGATTCACGAGTGGCTAGTGATACCAACTTAATCACGCTTGCATAGAACTAGCGCAGTAAAATTAAGGTTTTAAAAAGGCTGAAATATTGGGGGTGCTGAACCCCCAAAAATATTATTGGGGATGCTTAGTATGCAAAGCACCCCCACAGTCGATGCCTATGAAATTGTTTAATAATTATAATTGATTTGTTTTTATAGACGAGATTTGAATTTAAAGAAGAACATCTGAACAGCAGAGAAGGTGTTACGATTCCGCTGGTATCTTATGTGACAGAGATGGGTTTGTGCTACAGTTACAACACCAACGTTGCTCCATACAATAATCCAGTGTAGGTGACCATTATATTTTAGTTCGTTGGGATGATTTTACAACTACATTTAAATATAATAATTTTAATTCACCCGATTTCTCAAAATTGGTCCTATTATGGTTCGTGAGAATTAACAATAATTATTTGTGGGATTGTTTTTAATCTCGTAAGATAGTTATTGTGCAGTAGAACATTTTGATGGTTTCCTGTAGTTTAGTCACATAACTAACAGGAATGAATCCTTGCTGGAAGATAAGTAGTAAAGTTAATAACGACATAAGTTGAAAATGTGTGTGGGTGTGTCGAGTATCTTGTGCAAAATGAAGTTGGACTTTACAGATGAAAGCAAAGGATAAGAGAATGGAGCTACAAGCTAAGCCAAAAGGATTTCAGTTTAGTTATTTTACTACGGCAGTAATTAATATTATATATTCAAAGATGTTGCCAACTTTGTGGACGCAACATAAAACATGACGTACCAAGGACATTGTATATATATTAGATACCTGTTTTTTTCATTTCCAATTCTTAAGTTCAACCTCGATTTTTCTATTCTAGATTCCGGTTCTTAAACATAAAAAAAATTCAAGCATCTAACCTCATGTAAAATATATGTAGGTATTTAAATTCATAGCATACCAAAAACTAAAAAACTTCATAGTTATACAAAAAATAATAATTTTAACATGAAGATCAGATTTTACAAGTATTAAATCATATAATAAAAATAATTAGGAATTACATCATAGTAAACATGTATTATTAACTACAAATGAAGCCACACTGAATCAAACATTTGTAAATAAAAAATGGTATAGTAAACAGTCATTGATAACACTAGTCTATTCATTTCACCAATTAGGATCGTTAAATGAACGTGCACTGTTTTGAATTAATGAGATTGGAAAGAAAATTGAAGTACTGCACTGGTAGCAACTTAAAATACTTAAATAGGGATATTTGAAATTAAAAACTTTTTCTGTAGCTATTATTTATCAAATAAAAGAGATTAGTTTTGTAAAACCAGTCAAAAACCATTTCTATGAATATTTAATAATAATTGCTACTCTACAGAAAATTTAACGCACCTGATACCATACTCTCCCCTCAATGTGAAACTTGGACTCGACCATTTCAACCAACACATGGTCGCTTAAAACTTTAACATCGCAAACTTATAGATATTTACTAAACGCACTATAAATCTTCAAGACTGAAAATCAAAACAAAAAATTCATATAAACTTGAAATTAATATAATAAATTGCAGATTTTATAACGGAAAGAAGAACACATTTCACACGTTACAAAAATATAAAGTTGTCCGCCATTACTGATCCTACGCACGTTAGCTCGCCAGAAATTAATGATTAGTTGTATATATATCCAAAAATATAATATATATATATATAAAATATATCGATGTATCAAATTACGCTCTAAATCTATTGAATTAAAATAAATATATCTTTTTACTCTATTCTTATTAAACTTGTCTTATTCAAAGAGCTAAATAAAACATTAAAAATTGAAAGTGACAAAGAATATAATTACAAGAGAGCGGCCATCTTAATTTGATCGATGTATCGTAACTCTCGATACAACAAGTAGTGATATATCAATATATTACGGAAAGTTGGCATCTCTAGTCAACGTATTATATATCGATTGTTTGTTTAAAATCGATTCATGTATTCTGACAGTCTCACTCACGGTACTTAGAATACACGGTAGGGTCCACGCGCTACTCCCCCTCCAGTCTCACCCCTTTGACACGTCACTCGGTGCCTACTGACCGCGCTAGTCCATTACTATAACACTGTCTGCTAGCTTCATCTCCCCCTCCAGTCTCGCTCCTTTGAAACGTCACTCGGTGCCTACTGACCGCGCTAGTCCATTACTATAACACTGTCTGCTAGCTTCATCTCCCCCTCCAGTCTCGCTCCTTTGAAACGTCACTCGGTGCCTACTGACCGCGCTAGTCCATTACTATAACACTGTCTGCTAGCTTCATCTCCCCCTCCAGTCTCGCTCCTTTGACACGTCACTCGGTGCCTACTGACCGCGCTAGTCCATTACTATAACACTGTCTGCTAGCTTCATCTCCCCCTCCAGTCTCGCTCCTTTGACACGTCACTCGGTGCCTACTGACCGCGCTAGTCCATTACTATAACACTGTCTGCTAGCTTCATCTCCCCCTCCAGTCCCGCTCCTTTGACACGTCACTCATTGCCCTCTGACCGCGCTAGTCCATTACTATAACACTGTCTGCTAGCTTCATCACCCCCTCCAGTCCCGCTCCTTTGACACGTCACTCATTGCCCTCTGACCGCGCTAGTCCATTACTATAACACTGACTGCTAGCTTCATCACCCCCTCCAGTCCCGCTCCTTTGACACGTCACTCATTGCCCTCTGACCGCGCTAGTCCATTACTATAACACTGTCTGCTAGCTTCATCACCCCCTCCAGTCCCGCTCCTTTGACACGTCACTAGGTGTCTACTGACCGCACTAGTCCATTACTATAACACTGTCTGCTAGCTTCATCTTCTCCTCCAGTCCCGTTTCCTTTGACACGTCACTCAGTGCCCTCTGACCACGCTAGTCCATTACTATAACACTGTCTGCTAGCTTCATCTCCCCCTCCAGTCCCGCTCCTTTGACACGTCACTAGGTGCCTACTGACCGCGCTAGTCCATTACTATAACACTGTCTGCTAGCTTCATCTCCCCCTCCAGTCCCGCTCCTTTGACACGTCACTCATTGCCCTCTGACCGCGCTAGTCCATTACTATAACACTGTCTGCTAGCTTCATCTCCCCCTCCAGTCCCGCTCCTTTGACACGTCACTAGGTGCCTACTGACCGCGCTAGTCCATTACTATAACACTGTCTGCTAGCTTCATCACCCCCTCCAGTCCCGCTCCTTTGACACGTCACTAGGTGCCTACTGACCGCGCTAGTCCATTACTATAACACTGTCTGCTAGCTTCATCTCCCCCTCCAGTCCCGCTCCTTTGACACGTCACTCATTGCCTCTGACCGCGCTAGTCCATTACTATAACACTGTCTGCTAGCTTCATCTCCCCCTCCAGTCCCGCTCCTTTGACACGTCACTAGGTGCCTACTGACCGCGCTAGTCCATTACTATAACACTGTCTGCTAGCTTCATCCCCCTCCAGTCCCGCTCCTTTGACACGTCACTCGGTGCCTACTGACCGCGCTAGTCCATTACTATAACACTGTCTGCTAGCTTCATCACCCCCTCCAGTCCCGCTCCTTTGACACGTCACTCATTGCCCTCTGACCGCGCTAGTCCATTACTATAACACTGTCTGCTAGCTTCATCTCCCCTCCAGTCCCGCTCCTTTGACACGTCACTAGGTGCCTACTGACCGCGCTAGTCCATTACTATAACACTGTCTGCTAGCTTCATCACCCCCTCCAGTCCCGCTCCTTTGACACGTCACTCAGTGCCCTCTGACCGCGCTAGTCCATTACTATAACACTGTCTGCTAGCTTCATCACCCCCTCCAGTCCCGCTCCTTTGACACGTCACTAGGTGCCTACTGACCGCGCTAGTCCATTACTATAACACTGTCTGCTAGCTTCATCTCCCCCTCCAGTCCCGCTCCTTTGACACGTCACTAGGTGCCTACTGACCGCGCTAGTCCATTACTATAACACTGTCTGCTAGCTTCATCTCCCCCTCCAGTCCCGCTCCTTTGACACGTCACTAGGTGCCTACTGACCGCGCTAGTCCATTACTATAACACTGTCTGCTAGCTTCATCTCCCCCTCCAGTCCCGCTCCTTTGACACGTCACTCAGTGCCCTCTGACCGCGCTAGTCCATTACTATAACACTGTCTGCTAGCTTCATCTCCCCCTCCAGTCCCAATCCTTTGACACGTCACTCGGTGCCTACTGACCGGGGGGGGGGGGGGGGGAAAAAAAAAAAAAAAAAAGTCCATTACTATAACACTGACTGCTAGCTTCATCACCCCCTCCAGTCCCGCTCCTTTGACACGTCACTCAGTGCCTCTGACCGCGCTAGTCCATTACTATAACACTGTCTGCTAGCTTCATCTCCCCCTCCAGTCCCCTCCTTTGACACGTCACTCAGTGCCTACTGACCGCGCTGGGGGGGGGGGGGGGGGGGGGGGGGGGGGGGGGGGGGGGGGGGGGGGGGGGGGGGGGGGGGGGGGGGGGGGGGGGGGGGGGGGGGGGGGGAAAAAAAAAAAAAAAAAAAAAAAAAAAAAAAAAAAAAAAAAAAAAAAAAAAAAAAAAAAAAAAAAAAAAAAAAAAAAAAAAAAAAAAAAAAAAAAAAAAAAAAAAAAAAAAAAAAAAAAGTCCATTACTATAACACTGTCTGCTAGCTTCATCTCCCCCTCCAGTCCCGCTCCTTTGACACGTCACTAGGTGCCTACTGACCGCGCTAGTCCATTACTATAACACTGTCTGCTAGCTTCATCTCCCCCTCCAGTCCCGCTCCTTTGACACGTCACTCAGTGCCCTCTGACCGCGCTAGTCCATTACTATAACACTGTCTGCTAGCTTCATCTCCCCCTCCAGTCCCGCTCCTTTGACACGTCACTCAGTGCCTCTGAACCGCGCTAGTCCATTACTATAACACTGTCTGCTAGCTTCATCTCCCCCTCCAGTCCCGCTCCTTTGACACGTCACTCAGTGCCTCTGACCGCGCTAGTCCATTACTATAACACTGTCTGCTAGCTTCATCCCCCCTCCAGTCCCGCCCTTTGACACGTCACTCAGTGCCCTCTGACCGCGCTAGTCCATTACTATAACACTGTCTGCTAGCTTCATCCCCCCTCCAGTCCCGCTCCTTTGACACGTCACTCGGTGCCTACTGACCGCGCTAGTCCATTACTATAACACTGTCTGCTAGCTTCATCTCCCCCTCCAGTCCCGCTCCTTTGACACGTCACTGGTGCCTACTGACCGCGCTAGTCCATTACTATAACACTGTCTGCTAGCTTCATCTCCCCCTCCAGTCCGCTCCTTTGACACGTCACTCGTGCCTACTGACCGCGCTAGTCCATTACTATAACACTGTCTGCTAGCTTCATCTCCCCCTCCAGTCCCGCTCCTTTGACACGTCACTAGGTGCCTACTGACCGCGCTAGTCCATTACTATAACACTGCTGCTAGCTTCATCACCCCCTCCAGTCCCGCTCCTTTGACACGTCACTCAGTGCCTCTGACCGCGCTAGTCCATTACTATAACACTGTCTGCTAGCTTCATCTCCCCTCCAGTCCCGCTCCTTTGACACGTCACTAGGTGCCTACTGACCGCGCTAGTCCATTACTATAACACTGTCTGCTAGCTTCATCACCCCCTCCAGTCCCGCTCCTTTGACACGTCACTAGGTGCTACTGACGCCTAGTCCATTACTATAACACTGTCTGCTAGCTTCATCTCCCCCTCCAGTCCCGCTCCTTTGACACGTCACTATGCCCTCTGACCGCGCTAGTCCATTACTATAACACTGTCTGCTAGCTTCATCTCCCCCTCCAGTCCCGCTCCTTTGACACGTCACTAGGTGCCTACTGACGCGCTAGTCCATTACTATAACACGTCTGCTAGCTTCATCACCCCCTCCAGTCCCGCCCTTTGACACGTCACTCATTGCCTCTGACCGCGCTAGTCCATTACTATAACACTGCTGCTAGCTTCATCTCCCCCTCCAGTCCCGCTCCTTTGACACGTCACTAGTGCCTACTGACCGCGCTAGTCCATTACTATAACACTGCCTGCTAGCTTCATCTCCCCTCCAGTCCCAATCCTTTGACACGTCACTGGTGCCTACTGACCGCGCTAGTCCATTACTATAACACTGTCTGCTGCTTCATCTCCCCCTCCAGTCCCAATCCTTTGACACGTCACTAGGTGCCTACTGACCGCGCTAGTCCATTACTATAACACTGTCTGCTAGCTTCATCACCCCCTCCAGTCCCGCTCCTTTGACACGTCACTCATTGCCCTCTGACCGCGCTAGTCCATTACTATAACACTGTCTGCTAGCTTCATCTCCCCCTCCAGTCCCGCTCCTTTGACACGTCACTAGTGCCTACTGACCGCGCTAGTCCATTACTATAACACTGTCTGCTAGCTTCATCCCCCTCCAGTCCCGCTCCTTTGACACGTCACTCATTGCCTCTGACCGCGCTAGTCCATTACTATAACACTGCTGCTAGCTTCATCACCCCTCCAGTCCCGCTCCTTTGACACGTCACTCATTGCCCTCTGACCGCGCTAGTCCATTACTATAACACTGTCTGCTAGCTTCATCTCCCTCCAGTCCCGTTTCCTTTGACACGTCACTCAGTGCCTCTGACCGCGCTAGTCATTACTATAACACTGTCTAGCTGACTTCATCTCCCCCTCAGTCCCGCTCCTTTGACACGTCACTCGGTGCCTACTGACCGCGCTAGTCCATTACTATAACACTGCCGCTAGCTTCATCACCCCTCCAGTCCCGCTCCTTTGACACGTCACTATTGCCCTCTGACCGCGCTAGTCCATTACTATAACACTGCTGCTAGCTTCTCACCCCCATCCCGCTCCTTTGACACGTCACTCATGCCCTCTGACGCGCTAGTCCATTACTATAACACTGTCTGCTACTTCATCTCCCCTCAGTCCGCTCCTTTGACACGTCACTAGTGCCTCTGACCGCGCTAGTCCATTACTATAACACTGTCTGCTAGCTTCATCTCCCCCTCCAGTCCCGCTCCTTTGAACGTCACTAGTGCCTACTGACCGCGCTAGTCCATTACTATAACACTGTCTGCTAGCTTCATCACCCCCTCCATCCGCTCCTTTGACACGTCACTATTGCCTCTGACGCGCTAGTCCATTACTATAACACTGCTGCTAGCTTCATCTCCCCTCCAGTCCCGCTCCTTTGACACGTCACTAGGTGCTACTGACCGCGCTAGTCCATTACTATAACACTGATGCTAGCTTCATCACCCCCTCCAGTCCCGCTCCTTTGACACGTCACTAGTGCCCTCTGACCGCGCTAGTCCATTACTATAACACTGTCTGCTAGCTTCATCTCCCCTCCAGTCCCGCTCCTTTGACACGTCCAGTGCCTCTGACCGCGCTAGTCCATTACTATAACACTGTCTGTAGCTTCATCACCCCCCCAGTCCCGCTCCTTTGACACTCACTATCCTCTGACCGCGCTAGTCCATTACTATAACACTGCTGCTACTTCATCTCCCCCTCCAGTCCCGTCCTTGACACGTCACTAGGTGCCTACTGACCGCGCTAGTCCATTACTATAACACTGTCTGCTAGCTCATCACCCCTCCAGTCCCTCCTTTGACACGTCACTATTGCCCTCTGACCGCGCTAGTCCATTACTATAACACGACTGCTAGTTCATCACCCCTCCGTCCCGCTCCTTGACACGTCACTCATTGCCTCTGACCGCGCTAGTCCATACTATAACACTGTCTGCTAGCTTCATCCCCCCTCCAGTCCGCTCTTTGACACGTCACTGGGCTACTGACCGCCTAGTCCATTACTATAACACTGCTGCTAGCTTCATCTCCCCTCCGTCCTCCTTTGACACGTCCTAGTGCCTACTGACCGCGCTAGTCCATTACTATAACACTGCCTGCTACTTCATCTTCTCCTCCAGTCCCGTTCCTTTGACACGTCACTCAGTGCCCTCTGACCGCGCTAGTCCATTACTATAACACTGTCTGCTAGCTTCATCTCCCTCCATCCCAATCCTTTGACACGTCACTCGGTGCCTCTGACCGCGCTATCCATTACTAAACACTGCTGCTAGCTGCAACTGCATCTCCCCTCCGTCCGCTCCTTGACACGTCACCGGTGCTACTGACCGCGCTAGTCCATTACTATAACACTGACTGCTAGCTTCATCACCCCTCCAGTCCCGCTCCTTGACACGTCACTCATGCCCCGACCGCGCTATCCATTACTATAACACGTCCTAGCTTCATCCCCCTCCAGTCCCATCCTTTGACACTCACTCAGGCCCTCTGACCGCGCTAGTCCATTACTTAACACTGTCTGCTAGCTTCATCTCCCCCTCCAGTCCCGCTCCTTTACACGTCACTAGTGCCCTCTGACCCGCTAGTCCATTACTATAACACGTCTGCAGCTTCATCTCCCCCTCCAGTCCGCTCCTTTGACACGTCACTCAGTGCCCTCTGCCGCGCTAGTCCTTACTATAACACTGTCTGCTAGCTTCACCCCTCATCCGCTCCTTTGACACGCAATCAGTGCCCTCTGACCGCGCTAGTCCATTACTATAACACTGTCTGCTAGCTTCATCTCCCCTCCAGTCTCGCTCCTTTGACACGTCACTGGTGCCTACTGACCGCGCTAGTCCATTACTATAACACTGTCTGCTAGCTTCATCCCCCTCCAGTCTCGCTCTTTGAAACGTCACTCGGTGCCTTGACCGCGCTAGTCCTTACTATAACACTGTCTCTAGCTTCATCTCCCCTCCAGTCCCCTCTTTGACACGTCACTAGTGCCTACTGACCGCGCTAGTCCATTACTAAACACTGTCTGCTAGCTTCATCACCCCCTCCAGTCCGCTCCTTTGACACGTCCTCATTGCCCTCTGACCGCGCTAGTCCATTACTATAACACTGACTGCTAGCTTCACACCCCCTCAGTCCCGCTCCTTGACACGTCACTTGCCTCTGACCGCGCTAGTCCATACTATAACACTGTCTGCTAGCTCATCACCCCTCCAGTCCGCTCCTTTGACACGTCACTAGTGCCTCTGACGCACTAGTCCATACATAACACGTCGCTAGCTTCATCTTCTCCTCCGTCCCGTTCCTTTGACATCACTCATTGCCCTCTGACCGCGCTAGTCATTACTATAACACTGCTGCTAGCTGCATCATCTCCCCTCCAGTCCCGCTCTTTGACACGTACGGTGCTACTGAAACGCGCTAGTCCATTACTATAACACTGACTGCTAGCTTCATCACCCCCTCCAGTCCCCTCCTTTGACACGTCACTCATTGCCCTCTGACCGCGCTAGTCCATTACTATAACACTGTCCTGCTAGCTTCATCTCCCCCTCCAGTCCCGTCCTTTGACACGTCACTCAGTGCCCTCTGACCGCGCTAGTCCATTACTATAACACTGTCTGCTAGCTTCATCTCCCCCTCCAGTCCCAATCCTTTGACACGTCACTCGGTGCCTACTGACCGCGCTAGTCCATTACTATAACACTGCCTGCTAGCTGCAACTGTCATCTCCCCCTCCAGTCCCGCTCCTTTGACACGTCACTCGGTGCCTACTGACCGCGCTAGTCCATTACTATAACACTGTCTGCTAGCTTCATCACCCCCTCCAGTCCCCTCCTTTGACACGTCACTCAGTGCCTACTGACCGCGCTAGTCCATTACTATAACACTGTCTGCTGCTTCATCTCCCCCTCCAGTCCCTCCTTTGACACGTCACTCGTGCCTACTGACCGCCTACTCCATTACTATAACACTGTCTGCTAGCTTCATCTCCCCCTCCAGTCCCCTCCTTTGACACGTCACTCGGTGCCTACTGACCGCGCTAGTCCATTACTATAACACTGTCTGCTAGCTTCATCTCCCCCTCCAGTTCCGCTCCTTTGACACGTCACTCAGTGCCCTCTGACCACGCTAGTCCATTACTATAACACTGTCTGCTAGCTTCATCTCCCCCTCCAGTCCCGCCCTTTGACACGTCACTCAGTGCCCTCTGACCGCGCTAGTCCATTACTATAACACTACTGCTAGCTGCAACTTCATCTCCCCCTCCAGTCCCGCTCCTTTGACACGTCACTCGGTGCCTACTGACCGCGCTAGTCCATTACTATAACACTGTCTGCTAGCTTCATCTCCCCCTCCAGTCCCGTTCCTTTGACACGTCACTCAGTGCCTCTGACCGCGCTAGTCCATTACTATAACACTGTCTGCTAGCTTCATCTCCCCCTCCAGTCCCGCTCCTTTGACACGTCACTCAGTGCCCTCTGACCGCGCTAGTCCATTACTATAACACTGTCTGCTAGCTTCATCTCCCCCTCCAGTCCCGCTCCTTTGACACGTCACTTGGTGCCTACTGACCGCGCTAGTCCATTACTATAACACTGCCTGCTAGCTGCAACTGTCATCTCCCCCTCCAGTCCCGCTCCTTTGACACGTCACTCGGTGCCTACTGACCGCGCTAGTCCATTACTATAACACTGCCTGCTAGCTGCATCTCTCCTAACATTTGTTTTAAAGTAAATTGGAATTTGATCATAACTTTCAGATTTGACAATGTTTAACCATTTCTCACGCTTTTATTTAAGTTGGCTGGAATAATTAAGATTTAAAATTTACAGATTACACTGCCACTGTAATAAAAAGTAACGCATTGAAGAACATGTTTAAGGGGTTAAAAGAAAGTTTCACAACATAAATACAAATAAGACAATTTCTTATAATTATAGATTTAAAACAGACAAAATAATGTAGGCAAGATATAAAATAAAATTTATCATGAAGAAATGTAGTATTGGATAAACTCACCGAAATGAATTCATTGAAGTTTAGCTAGTTTCTTTGATTTCTTTCTACCACCACACTTCTACCACTCTTACTACCGTAGATTGGTCTTTTATGAGACTTCTTCTTATTCAAGGACTCCATTATAATAAAGGTGCGCGTTCGAACATTACACGAAATAGCGAACTCATCTATGCCAATGTACTTCAACTTGAGGATGTTCACTAGTGTTTTCATCACATCACAATCCTTATTCAAACCACCGCCGTGAAATGTCCTCTTCCATGTTAAATATAATCTAGCCCACGCACTTGTTGGCTCCATCAGGCCTCCTCTTGATATTGTCGAAAGCCAGTCTATTTGATTTGTAGGGTATTGACTCGTTGGATGGCCATATTCGTAAGCTGTAGCTAGCTTTTTCTTTTTCACTCTATAAGCAATATACCCTGCGAGCATCTTTAGTAAGTCTGTGCTTTCTACTGCTACTTGTCCATGAATATTATTTTTACTTTCTGCTAACTGGGGTTCAATGGTCGATATAAATTCTTCCTCTTCTGTCTGTTCACTTTCAATTTCCTCCTGTACTGTAGATTCTACTTGTAAATCTTCCCGGATATCACATCTCAGATTTTGTATTACATCGACACTTAATGTGGTTGTATCTTCAGTTGAGCAGTTCCCAGTTTTTATTATTACTGATGCACTACGTTTCAAAAGTAAAGATTTTATTCTTTGGCTCACAGCCATTGGTAACGGGTGATCATAAAATCTACCAAGGCCTCTAATCAGAGAAAAATAAGACTCAAGGACGTCTTGATTACATCTCGCTGCCATAATATATGTGTATCCTTCAGAGTGTAACTCTGTGTATAGACCTTTAAGACTACGGATATATATTAGGAAGCCCTTTTGGAAAAGTAATAATTTGTTTCTCCCAATAGCTCGCATAGATTCGCACATATCATAAAAAAGGTTAAGGGCTGCATTCTGCACATTTAAATTAATCTCATAGGCACATTTCAACTTATTTGTTGGATGATAAGGTAATCTAGAGTTTAGCACATCAAAGCCATCATTTACAGTATTCAAAAATGTAACCACATGTTCATTTCCAGGTAGAGTATATTCAATATCAGATGCAACAGTTCTGGATAGTAATTCTGCAGCCTTACTGACATTTTGTCTTTCTGTTCCCGTTAGAAGGAGGTGATTAGTGTTAATTTTATACGCAAATTTCAGATTGCCATCTTTTTGTAGCTCGACGAGCTGTGCAAATACATCTATTTTAACAGTGTTACCTTTAGACAGCTGATATCCTTCGTCCAGTAAGTGATTTCTCAAAAGTTTCAAAACATGAGGGACGTCAAAAAAAAAAAAAAATTTGGCACTCTTCAGAAAATGGGTGTTATTCCCAGATTCAACATAAGCTTCTGATTTGATGGTCCCATATCACTAACAAAAGCCCAGACACGGAATCCCGTGGCCTCAACTGTTTCAACAACACTCAAGAATAGTTCTTTATCGACGGGTCTGTCAAATCCGTAATAGATGGGTTGTTTCCATTTTCCAATCAAGCTTCGGATTACTAAAACTTGTACAGTTGAGTGTGGTCCTAGGATTTTGTCTTCGACAGTATCATAGCACATGTCAGATTTCACTTTCATCTCGTCAAAACAAAGCACCACGTTTTTTTCAAAATCAGTAAAACCGTTGACTTGTGCTTTTAAAATATTTAAACTTACATCTATAAATCCTGGCTTAGCAGAAAATTCGCTGAGGCGGCGTTATATTGTCGTTTCACTTGGAAGGAGATATTTTAAAACGTCTTTTAAATATCTAAATGCTTTTTGGATATACATCTTAGCGTTATTGCCTTTGATACATCTTTAGAATTCCAATTGGTACATTTTCCCCTTAAAATAATCTGATGTTGGGAGCTGGAAAAACGAGATTCGATTTCTGTCCTAGCAGTGGCTAACTCTGTCAGATTGTCTTTATTTTCTTTCTTTAAAATTTTATTTTCATTCTTTAAAACATTATTTTCATTCTTTAAAATATTATTGTCTTTCTTTAGCAGTTCCAACTCTAACTCTTGTCTACTTATTAAGTGTGTTGGGCTAGTCCCGTGTTCTAAGGATGGAAAGGGAAAATTATTACTTTCATGTGTATTTAAAAGATGGTTCAAACTTTTTTTTGTTTCGCGTTTATCAGCTCTTTTATTTCTTTCCGAACTACTGCAAGAAGCTGTGACAGTTGGTATTTTAAAATGTGGCACAGACTTTTTTTTAACACTCTATTTGGTTTCAATCTGCGTAGTTCCGCCCTCAAATCACGTTCAAAGTCCGTTTCACTAAAGTGAGCAGAGCAAACACGAGCATTAGGGACACAAAAATTGTCAGCTCTTTTACATGCATGCACCCATTGTTTTCGCAATGTTTTGTCTGTTGGAAATCTATAAAATCTTACCCCAGATTCTTGAGAGTTTCTTGAGTGGTTATTGCACCCAACAACTACAGAACAAGGCATCACTACTACTAATTAATATCACACGACACAGAGGTAAACAAACATTAGAGCATACATACATCAAAACATTAGAGCCATAGATAAAGAAAGAATAGAGCATCCAAACAACAAGAATAATTGGCGGGAGCATACAGCTGAGCGCGCAGTGGGCCACATTGACGTCACCATTGATCTCTATATATAACTGGATGACATACACATACATATTGACAATGACAAAAGCGTGACGCCCAAGTTTATCGTCTGCTACACTGTAGGAGGACCATTGATCTCTGTAATATAACTGGATGGACATACAGATACAAAATTCCAAGGACAAAAGCGTGACGTTCAAGTTTATCGTCTGCTACACTGTTGGGGGGAAAGCTTTAACGGTTTCTGATTATTAAAAGTGTTATTGTTTGAGAATAGTGAAGTGTTATCCCACACTTTCCTGAAAAAAATTTGCATTAAGGAATATAGAATTCAGTTTTACAGGTAATACCGTACAAATACGAATAAAATCTTTAACATATTTAAATACATAGCTATCATCCATGTTGTTTACATTCTGCCAAGACTACACTTATATTTAAAGTTGGTTATTAGCTTGTATATTGATTTCATAAACCATATTATATTAAAAGTTGAATAAATATAATGAATAATGTATCTAAAAACTTGATTACATTTGTTTGAATGACAAACTTTGTGTAGTTGCCATTCCGGTACATTCAAACTATCACTTAGGTTATAGGCTTGTAGAAAGTACCTATTGTATTACCTTCTTTTTTTTTTTACGTTGGCTCATATCTTGTATATTGCTTTCAGAAACCATATTTTGTTGAAAGTTTGATAGCAATAATGAAACAAGTTAGCTAAAAACTGTATTACATTTGTTTGAATGACATACTTTGTGTAGAAGTCTTACGTTCAAATGATAATTTAGGTTATAGGCTTGTAGGAAGTACGGTATCTACTAAACCATGATTTTAGTAGTAATACCAATCTGTAAGGCTTTATTTCGTACCAGAATACTATCCTATATATAATAATTTGGTAGGATAAACGGCCATTTAAAACGGAAGTAGATATTTCCTTCTGTAAGGTCTTTTATCTAATTAAACACCATAATAGGGTAGGATTTTGGTACGAGATAAAGCCTTACAAACGAGCTTCCTTTAAAAATCATCGTATATATTAGGCTACATTAACTTATTAAAAGAAAAAACTAACCAGTTTCGAACTTTTATATGCTCTTCAAAGCTTTTACTAACATATTTATTTAATTCAACTACTCACACATTGATGTATCTCATACATTCTGTCAATTAATGAACGGTGTCAAAAATCCACATTGCCTTGTATAGGTGTAAGAGAGAAAGAGATACCCGAAGGTTTCCTTCTCTCTTACACAATGGTATGCAGACGACAGCTTGAAAATTTCAGCCACAGATGTCCATCCAGTTATTTATAGAGATCAATGGACGTCACAAACACGACAGGCTACTGCGCACCTGCCTTGTGGACCCTACCGTGTATTCTAAGTACCGTGGTCTCACTTAACTTTTACTTTTAAAAAAAGTGTTTCAAAGTTGTTAAGTTTTTCCTCTTGTTACTGTCGTAATCAGGTCCTATTATTATACGAGACCATTTATTTTCCATTCAGAACACCTCAAAATGTTAGGTTCGTATTATATTCGGGGCAATACAGTATATTTACAATTTGCTGGCATTTAATTGAAACGGCAACTAAACTAATATGAGAGATAATCGATTATTACCTATTATGAATGTTGCCGTTTTGTTTAGTTGCCAGTTTTATTGAAAAATAATGATCGAAGTACCGAGAATCGTAATGTTATGATCGATCCTCAATTCTTTCAATACCAGTAAGAATCGAGAATATCAAGGTATTGAGTTTGACAGCCTATATATATATATATATATATATATATAATATATAACAACATAGTATATCTTTGAGACTAACTTGTGGTACATCAGGTATATCCACAACTTATGAGTATTTTAATATTCACCTTCAAGATGCACCTTGTCAAATTAGCTCTGTCAACATTTCAAATAATGTACTTATTTTCTCGTACATTCATATGGTATTGAAAAACAAAGACGTTTCTTGGAATGAGCCGAGTAATGGGGGTCCGAGAAAATGAGGTAAACATTTTTGCTATCACCTGTAAGATGCTACTTTAGGAATCACCCTAAGAAAACAATAGCTTAAATAACAGAACTGTCAGAAGTGGAGTTAGTAGCTTTTGTAGGTAGGTTTACTAACCTTCCCCCACCCATTATCTCAACATACCTACTTACTCAAAACATTATTTGCTAAGTTTGAAAAGTTTGAAAGAAAGGGCAGGATTGGGGAGGCCTCCCCCTAGAAAAATGAGCTTTCGACGCCCTGGAGTGTCCATATAAAATTTAAGCTTTATAGGACTCCATTTGTATGTTTAATCCGCAATTTTGGACTCTCCATTTTATAATTTCCAAGTTTCAGATTCATTTAGTAAAGATAGCATGATTCATAGCTTATATACAAAATCTAATTATCTATGACTAGATTTGTACGCTTCATGCTTCAATTTGGATTCGACACTATGGATTTTTCAAGTTTCAGGTTTTTCATAACGGTTGCATACCCCATAACATCCATACCCAATTTAATTTTTCTAAGACTCAATTTGTATGTTTCATCCACCATTTTGAATCCACCATCTTATATTTTTAATAAATATTGCATGATATTTAACGTCCATACCAAATTTCAGCTTTCTTTGACTCAACTTGTACGTTTCATTGCCTTTTGAAATTTTTGAAATCCAGGAAGTTTTTAATAAAGATGACGTGTTAAATAGCATTCTTGCCAAATTTCAACTCTTAAGCTATTGAAAAGTGGGATAAAGAGCCTGAAAGGACACTCAAACACGACACTGATATGATATCATTTGACCTATAAAGTTTTTGTGTCCACTCTTTTTAATTTCTCAAGTTTCGGATTCTCCTCATAAAGGTGGCATGCAAAATAGCGTCCATGGCAAATGTTAATTTTAGGTAAAAAGTAAGTGGGGGAAAGAGCCGTGGAAAGACACACAGACACGGCATGAATTTTATATAATTGTGTAGGTAATATTTGTAAAACTCCCCGCTCTTAAATAATCAAATAAATTTATACAATTATTAATTTTATAAAAATATACATTGAGTTACATTAAAAAGTTGTGTTTTAAATTAAATTATGTGGCTGTGATTTTGTATTATTACTGTATCCACTGATTTGGAAATAGGGCTAAGTTCGCGTGTATGGATGCAAAACGAGGCCATCTTTGTCAACCACAACATCTGAGCCTTCACTAATAACATTTTAAAAACTTATACAAATAACATTTTAAATACAAATGAGGAAACAGGGATGGTGAAATTTGTGTATAACATGAACGAATACTAATATGCGAGTGGGAGGGAGAGGGGGAATGAGTGAGATTAGTAACAACATAATATTAAGAACAAAGGGTTTCCTACACTTTCACCAATAGTTTCCAGATTAATGTTCTCCTTCATTTAGGCTATTTCCAATCTTTTTGCCCATGACAAAAATACCAAACAAAGCAACACACGTCTACGAAACGCAGTATCACAGTCTCAACCTGAAAGTTTAAACAAAGCCTTATTTGTCCAAACCAGTAGGTGCATG
Source organism: Timema podura (assembly GCA_033556935.1). Lineage (NCBI taxonomy): Eukaryota > Metazoa > Arthropoda > Insecta > Phasmatodea > Timematidae > Timema > Timema podura. The sequence goes on along the minus strand of JAVRXN010000008.1, from coordinate 78,023,205 downwards.
TAATTGTTATCATGAGGTCTTCAATATGACACGTAGACTCAACACAACAGGTGGAGAGACGCGTCCGCGACTTGACTGGTTCGAGCAGGAGCCCCGACGGACTACAGCTACGACCGAGATCTCTCAGTACGGTAGAGCGTTCATTAGAGAAACCAGTACAACGTCCTCCGTCACTACCGCTATCTATGAGTCACGGTAGTCAACGAATCCTAGGGACCCCATATTTATTATTTTTTAAGCATAAAACCATTGAACTGCATCGAGATTCACATTTGCTTCTCATAATGTGATATACATACCTATCAATTTTGTGTAATACACGTTATATTATATACTACAACAAACAAACTACCTTATCATGCAACATGTTCACATGTATACTGAATTGACTTGCCCTGATAAGCTTAACGCTTTTTTTTAGTTCCAAATAGTTGACTTTCCGAACCATGTTTAGATAAACTTATGATTAAGGGACAAATTTGGAGCTGTTGAACCCCAGGGCTGTAAAAATTTCTAGGCCCCAACATTAGACAAATACTTTTCTTCTCAACGTTTTAACACTACAATTTTTTATTTACAAAATTAACTGTTAAGAGGTCAGTTTTGAGGATATTATTTAAATAAGGAAATATTATCATCACAATAAATTATATTTGTTTACGAGTGAAAACAAAAGTTTTATTATATATTTCGTTTATTTTTAGTTCATCTTTGATAAGGAGAGAAAATAATGTCAAAACTTCAAAAGTAAAAATTAATTTTAATTTTTTCATAAACCCTCTGTACAAAAATGACCTAAGTTGATTTTTATAAAACTAGTCAGCAGAAAAATATGTTTTTATTGCAACAGTGTGAGTAGGCCTGGGCGTTAGCCCCTGTCCCCTCCCATAAATACATACAATAAATAATAATAATATTTAGCACCGCGTCTTACTACCGTTCGGGTTATACGCTTAAGTACTAATTACACTAATGGATTAGAATTGGGAGGGTTGAATTTAGAGGAAGTGAACCCGCATTTGCGTGGAGGGAGAGTGGAAAGCCATTTAGGAAAAACCACCCCCAGTTCACCCGACCGAGATTCGAACCTCGATCTCCCCGTCCTCGGTGGTCGAGCTCAACACGACTAGCGCGTTAGCCAACTACGCCACCGAGGCGGTTAAATACATACAGGTGTCTGCTAGTATTACTGGCAAAGCATCTTACCTAAATGTCTGTAGCTCATCGCTGCACTGGCGCAAAGCAATTTTGCCTTAGATGATTCTTCATAATTTTAATAATAATTGTGATTGACCGAACTTGATGAAACATTTTTTTACTTCTATGAATTTAGTTGGACTACTCCTTATACTCTCTTATTAATTTACTCGTGATTAACAATACGAAGTGTATAAATAATATAGGAGTAATTGTATATGAAAATACCAAGTGTGTAGTTAGGTCCTAAGGCATTTCCAAACTGTCCTCTTCCAGGTATTGGTTTAGCAACAGATGGACAATGTTGAAGCCTCAAGGAATGTTGGTGGGAAATCCAATGGATGGTCGAGGATTGTATGCACAGATATCGAAAATCAATACGGAATTTAAGGTAACGACGTTGACAACCATTATAGTTTGAAATCAGTAGAACTATATTGTGAATATGCTTGGAAAACTAGTTACAGGAGACACGTGATCAATAATGGAACACATATGTTAAAATTGTTTAATATATTAGCTAAAATAGTAATATTTTAATACATATTTGATAACTGCTGTGTTTGCGCTTGTGACAAAGCAAGGCTATTATATGTAGACCCCAATTTTACTATGAATGGACATATCTGACGGGAAAAGCTACTAGAGCTATATTCACGAATTCATGCGTAGGTCATGTGTTCTACAGCTGTCACTTTAGAGTGAGATTATCAATAACTAGAAAATACCACCAAAAATATAATAACAGTTGGTCAATGTTGACCGCTAAAAATTTTAGTATTAAAAAAATACGTACATACATACTGTCGCGACCCCGCCCCCCGTGGGCTTGTTCTGTCAGGATAGCTGGTGGAAGGGGTAAGGTTGCAGGCAAAGTAGTTGTGTGGGTTCGAAATACAATAAGATGTAGGTTTGTGAATTTTGGTTTAATAGTAGATACTAAACGATGATACAAAAAATGTGATGTTGGTCGTAAGATAAAAAATAAGAAGACTGGACACCCGTACTCGTGGAATAACTGGCTTAACCTATGAATACTTAGACTGACCAAGTTGACTGTTACTACATGGTGCTTCTACCAAACTCGATCCCAAGACCCTGGGCTCCAACGATGCCCTCCAAGTACCAGTAATATGGATGACCCCGTCTGTATCGATAAGGCGTCGGACAGAGTAACCGCCCGCGAGGTAGATGGAATTGTGACACATTTGTTGCCAAAAAGTAAAGGTCTTTTATACGACAATATGAGCCCTTTCGGCCTCACTAGCTTACACATTGTTATGAATTGTCAGCGCTCTACTGCAATCTCTCAAGTACACACATACACACATACACACATAACACACATTACACACATTACATACATTACATGTATTACATGCATTACACACATTACATACATACATACATACATACATACATACATACATACATACATACATACATACATACATACTTACATACATACACTCCTGATGCAATCTCAGGAAGAAGCTGGACTAGGGGCACGAAGGAGTACTGCGCTATAGTGACACTAGATGTGAAGAACGCGTTTAACTCAGCTAAATGGAGTTGTATCCTCGAAGCACTTAGAGCGATGGAGGTTCCAGCATATCTTCGGAGGCTTATCGCTAGCTACTTCGAGAGAAGAGTCTTGACCTATGACTCGGAGTCAGGTACAAAATCGTACTGCGTCACGGGAGGAGTCCCCCAGGGAGCAGTCCTAGGGCCACCGACATGGAACATCATGTACGATGCAGTGCTGAGACTCCCGTTGCCAGAGGGTGTTACAACTGTGGGATTTGCTGACGACGTGGCAGTTGTAGTAGTCGGTAAATTTCTGGAAGAAGTGACGTGCAAAGCGAACAGAGCCATCGCTACCATTCGGCAGTGGCTCGCTTCTGTTGGGTTACAGCTGGCTGACCACAAAACAGAGGCTGTCCTTGTGACAGGGAGAAAAGTCCGGGAGACTATAACCCTGGCAGTTGGGGAAAGCGACGTCACTTCTCAGCGTTCGCTTAGATACCTGGGTGTGCAAATCGATGATAAGCTACGATTCAATGAACATCTTCGAATTGTCAGCCAAAAAGCATCACGAGTTGCAAACGCGCTATCGGGCATCATGCCTAGCATCGGAGGACCCAGACAGAGCCGGAGACGCCTTCTCTCCACGGTCATCAGCTCCATCTTACTGTATGCCGCACCAATTTGGTCATCAGCTATGAACGTCGCGTCATATGCTCACATGATGACCAGGGTCCATAGGAGAATTACACTTCGTGTCGCGTGTGCCTATCGCACAGTGTCGGGTGACGCTGTGTGCGTGATAGCAGACATGGCGCCAGTCGACCTCTTGGCGGATGAGCGAAGCAGAATTTACCAACGTATTCGGACTCCCTCCGAGTTCACGAAAGCCTCCATTACTGGGGAGGAAAAGAAGAGAACTTTGGAGAAGTGGCAAAGTCGCTGGGACTCATCAACGAAAGGCAGATGGACCCACTGCCTTATTCCAGACGTGACGCGCTGGACCACAAGGAAGCATGGAGAGACAGACTTCTATCTCACTCAGCTTCTTACCGGCCATGGATGCTTCAGGTCATATTTGGAGAAGTTCGGTTTGGACAATTCACCATTTTGTCCAAACTGTCCTTGGACCAAGGAGACTGCGGAACACGTTTTCTTTTCGTGTCCTCGTTTTGCTGCTGAGAAGGATGAGCTAGATAGACTTCTCCAATTACGATTAAATCCAGAAAACCTCGTCAGCCTGATGCTGCTCAACGAGGACAACTGGAAGGCCGTAGCGGACATGTCTTCGCGAGTAATGAAGAGCCTTAGGACAGAGGAAAGGGCAAGGAGAGATTACCTTGATGACAGCAACAACGAAGTAGGCAGTTGGCCATTCAGCCCCACGCGAAGTAATACCTGACGGCCGTCCCGCGCGGGGTGTATTGGAGTACACTCTCGAGGTGTGGTTTTAGTGGGTAGGGTTCTACATTTTGTAGTTCAAATCTAGAGTCATCTTCTCTAGTTGAGTCCCACAGTCCTTCAGAAGGATCTGAAGGCTCCGTAAAAAGGATTTCCCACCTCGATATAAAAAAACATACATATACATACATATGTAGCGTGTTTTACTATTTACAAATTATATATATTTACACTTAAGAGTACAAACATTGGTACAACTGTTATACATCAATATATACACGTACGAGACTTGGTTACCGTGTCCACGACTCTAGTTTGATACGACCAGTCCCAAACTCACTCACAGGAAGACTACTTTACTACCTGACTATTTGCACCTGTGTGCCCCCACCCCCTCTTTCACATTCCAGTTACAGAGGTGGGTACTCCCACTACACTCGCAAAATGATCACTACAGCTATCCGCTACACTATTCCCTCCCATATTTTAGGAGGCGAACCTGAGCCACTATAATACATCACACTGAGAGTTATTATTGTTTTGTTTTTTTCCACAGGAAATTCATTATGATCACACGTCCAGATAGTATCCCGTGGGCTTCCTCTGCCTCACAGGATAGTGTATCACTGGAATAATACAGGATAGCAAAAATAATTCCGGACTATTAGTTTTTGTTTCACCTTCATTAGAAAAATCAAAACTAGAAATTCTTGGTAAAAGACTAGGCCCTACGTGTTTCTCATGTGACAAGTTTTCACTTACCTATGTCCCTTTCCTGTCTGTTGTTGAGGGTGGTTCCCTTAAAACCGAACTGCAGGGCTTCAGCCGGTTGAAATGTACAACCATCTGTTTCCGCTTGGGTGATTCACGTTGAATACAGTAGTACTACATCTGATATTATGGTCTTCACAATATATGGGCCATCCCATGCCCTGTACAGTTTAGGTGAGGTTCCTTTTCTGACTGCTGGCTAGTGCAGCCACACATGATCACCAAATTTACAGGCACTACCCATTCAATTCCGGTCGTACACATTTTTTTTTTACCCGATGTGTTTTACCGAGATGTTCTTGTGTCAAACGATTTGCAGTTTCTAAATTTGTTCTTAACTGCCGAGCATACTCTACGACACTGTCAGCAGGCTCTGGCTCTCCATACATCACGTCAATTGGTAACCGTACCTCCCGACCGAATATGAGATATTAAGGGGTGAACTTTGTCGAATCTTGTGGATTGGACCGGTATGCTAGTAGAACTTGTTGCAGGGCCTTGTCCCAGTTGTCCTGAGATTTGTTGACGTACTGGGAAAGCATTGCGCATAGAGTTCTATTGAATCTTTGTACCAGACCATTTGACTGCGGGTGGTAGGGAGTTGTGCGAGTTTTCTTTATCCCAAGAGGTTGACACATTTATTGGTATAGCTTAGACTCAAACTGGCGTCCTTGATCTGTATGAAGTTCCACCGGCACACCAAACCGGCAGATGAACTCTTCCACAATGAGTTTAGCTACTGTTGACGCTTCCATATCTGGCATAGAATAAGCCTCCGTCCATTTGGTGAAGTGGTCAATCACTACAAGAATGTATTTGTTTCCTTGAACTGTTGACAAGGGTCCCAGAATATCCGCAACTACACGCTGGAGGGAAATCCTGCAAGGTAAGTCCCAAGGAGTTCTCTCAGCTTCGTCGTCGGTGATTTCCTTCTCGCGCACTCAGAACATTCTCTACACCACAGCTCTACATCATTGTTCATTTTCGGCCAATAGAACCTGTGTCGGAGTCTCTCTAATATCTTCGTAACACCTAAGTGACCACCAGCAACCGCATCATGCAACGATCTTAAAATATTGGTAGATAGTTGACGTGGTACTACAAGCAGAAGTATATCCGGCTTATTTTCTTCCAGCCAGCGACGGTACAGGAGGCCCCGATGTACTTCTAGTCGTTTACACTGTTCCCACAAGCTCATGTATCTCTCTCTTCTACTGGATGCTTCACAGGTGGTTGGCCTCTCCTTATCTTCCCGCTTTAGTTTAGCAATGTGTCCTATGGCTTCATCAGCGTCCTGTAGCAATCTGATGTCCGTGTCTGACCAATTAAGGGCCTAGCTTGAGTCATCTTGAGATATAGTGGATATCGGCAGCTCCTCCTGCTCACATTGTTTACATGGCAAACGGGACAGTCCATCAGCATTTCTATGACTCTTTCCAGGACGATGCTCTACCATGAACTTAGGACTGTTTGCTAGAATGACTGACATGGTCTATAGCTTTTGCAGTATTTTACCAATTAACTATCGACCTCACATTGTATACTTTATTCTTTAATAAATCCATCAACATAATGAGTTTGACTATTTTAAACGCTCCTACCCGATAAAACCCACACTTTGATAGGCTATACTGGCAGATTGACATGTAGATAATGGGTAGGAGGGTACGGGTAGCGACAATACATATATAATCATGCCGTTCCCTTACGGAGTAGGTAAGAAACTGTGCATTTAACTAAAAAAAAAAGTTCCGTACTTAATCCATCTTGACTAGCTTTATACACACTCCCCTATCTTTGCATTCTTCCTTCGCCTCAACAACATCCATACACCGAGTCATACGTGCTCTTTTATTATTAAAACTCTCAATATTTCTCTTTTTCACACATTTGTCTGAAACATTTAACCAGGTCCTACATGGCCTACCCCTTCCTTTTGATCCACACATTCCACCTTAATATATTTGCTTCCTCACTCGAGCTACATTCATCCTCTCAACATGATCAAACCAGCGTAAGATGCTTCTTTCACGCTGAATTATTGGATTCCCTTTCAAACCACACTCCTTCAGCACCCGTTTATTACTGACTCTGTTCATTCGAGTTTTTTCACATACCTTTCTTAGAAATCCCATTGCAACCCCATTTCCCTTGCTCCTGTGTTTATCCTGACAAATACACGCTTCACATCCATAAAACAATGTTGGCATTAACACACTTTAATATACCACCATTTTGCCTCTTTCAATACTACTTCATTCTTTGCAATAGTCCACATACATCCAACTACTCTCCGAGATTCATTCACTCTTTCTTCGATTTCACTATATATCCTTCCATTTTTACAAAACATTCTGCATCACACCAGACACACAAAATTATTCACTTGTTCTAACAGTTTTCCATCGATACTAAGCTGACAATCATTTCCTTATTCTTCCTTACAAAAACTATAACCTTAGTTTTTGAGACATTTATATGAAGATCCATTCTCTCTGTCACCACATTCAAACGACTTAATGAACTCTGCCAATCATTTTCATTCTCAGCCATTAATACGGCATCATCTACATATACCGTACTCTCACATTTACACTGTCCATTTGTATACCAACCGCGTCCTCACAAGCATCCCTCACACACTTATCTATGAAAACATTAAACATCCATGCAGATTTAACATAACCTTGTCCAAAACCCTGTTAAATTTTAAACCAGTCGCTCAAATATCCATCCACCATAACGCACGATCTACTTCCATCATACACTATCACAATTCCATTTACCAACCATGCCTCCAAAACATACTCTCTAAAGTACATTCCATGAAATAATTCTAATAGCCCGATCGTACGCTTTCTCCAGATCAATGAATGCACAATAAACTTTCTTCCTTACCACCATACATTTCTCATTCACCTGTTGCAATGCAAATAATTATTTGGTCCATGCAACCTCTACCTGGCATGAAACCACATTGCATACCCCAAAACTGGTCTGAAGTTCTTTCACACCCCTTTTATTAACACAATCCCAAAAACTTTGCCTGGGACACTCAATAAACGATTATTGTCTTATAATTCTTACATTTACTCATACTGTTTTTGCCTTTGTACAAAGGAACAACTACAGTATTATTCCAGTCATTAGGAACAGTCGAAATCCCAGCACACACATTGGACAATTCACACAATCTGGCAAGTAGTACCATGCTCCCACAATTAAGCATTTCTCTTGTGATCCCATTTACGCCCGGAGCTTTGCCTTTATTTAACACTTTCGTAGGTTTTAACACCTCAGCCTCCTTAATTATCTCACTCATCATAACATTTTCCATATTTTATGCTACTTTCTCCAGATTTTCACCATACAATTGCTCAAAATTCTCCCTCCATCGCTCTCTTAACTGTTTTCATCCCAGATCATCTCACCACGTTCATTCTGAATGGCATAGTTATTTCCTTGCACTCCTCGTTTCGTTCTTTTTATACACTTCCAGAACAGCTTCTTATTTACTTCAAAATCCCTCTGCATGCTTTCTCCTTCTTTGAATCTCATTTGATATTTACTCTCTTTTACTACTTTCTTTGCGTTCATCCTTTTCTCTTTGTATATGTCCCAAAATTTCTTAAGTTCTATTTCAATTTTCACAGCAATCATTCTTCTGTATGCTTCTTTCTTTTCTTTCACAGCTTCATTCACCCGTTCATTCCATCATGCATCTTTTTTTTTAAATTCCCACCACCGCAGATCCATAGATATATTTCGCGTACTCGACTATAACCTCTTTTATTACGTTTCAAGCAATTTATATATCACTAGCATTTATTTCGATATTCCAGTAATGCTCTTGTAAAGCTAATTTTTTGCTCAGAAATCTTTCATTTTGCACTCTCACACTTTTATCCTTCAACTTTCCACTTTCACTCTTACTTGCTTAATACTCTTGCGCTGCTTTCTCACAAAATTCCTTCCTAATTCAACTACTGAGATGACTAGGAAGGGTTCCGTTCCAGAGTAAGCTCCACACACACAACTCTGGCATGCCTTACCAAACTTCTAAGTCTCTCATTATTACCAATAAAATCAATCATTATTCTCGAATCACCCCTTTGCCATGTATACAAATTAATATATTTGTGCTTAAACTATGTGTTCGACATAAATAAACCCATTTATAAATATACACTCACTAACTTATTACCATTCTCTTTACCTTATCATCATCATCATCATCATCATACCTTCCTAACACACTATCTGAATTCTATCTTTGGGAATTTACCTATCCATTAATATCTCCTAGTAATAATTCTTTCCCCCGGTTCAAATGCAATCAAGGCTTCATTGAGCTCATTCCAAAACTCCACTCTCACAGCCTTGTCTTTACCCTCCACTGGAGCTTAACACCCAACTAATATAAATATACGAATGCCTATTTTCGTGCGTACCCATATTTTAAAAACCGTGCTCCAAATATCCATTTTTAATAACATATATCGTGCTGCCAGGAGGTGAGTGTCTTATGGTACTGTATGTATTATAATGTGTCAAGTTGCAAGTCTGTGAATGTTTTATACTTCTTGATGTAGCCTATTATAGCTGTGTCGTGTTACCAGGTTGTTATTGAGCCATGTTTTACAGGCGTACATACACAATCCTTGGGAGCTACCAGACTCTTCCACCAGTTGTAAAATCATCCAGCCTCAATGGTTCATGAGAGTGGGGGTGTTAGCATGGTCCATGTACACCACAGACGAAGTGCGAGGGCTGTCTGTTCGTCAGAGGAAGTGCAGGTTTCCTCAGGAGAGCAACCTTCTCATCAGTCCCATCTACTCTTACAACCTGTGCCGCATGCAGTGCCGCATGCTGCTGGCTCACCGCCTGTGTGGTTGTGTGCCACACTTCTACAGACGTACAGGCACGCCTACACTCGTACACTTTAGTATCATGGCCTACTGCCCGTGACTTAACCTACAGTAATAGGACAATATAGTAAAAGCAATTTTTTTTAATTGAATCGACAATATTTCTTTCGTTCAGGTAAGGGCGGGAAATAACTTTATGATAAACTCAACCTCATTACAGTTAGTCGCTGGGCCGGATTTATAGCCGTGGGTACCCCTGGGCTGTATAAAATTGGAGCTCTCAACATTAAAAAAAATTCTTTACAGCGTTTTATTTTAACATTTAATCGTTATAAAATAATTAACTGTTAAAGCTTAATGCTGAATATATGAGTAAATATTATCATCACAATAAAAAGAGATTTGTTTAAAACAAAAATTAGCTATTAGTAAATAAGTAATATTTTGTTAGAAATAAGCAAAATATAATTAATTCTAATATTTCTTAAAGATTTTACCATGATTGCAATCTATAAAGCCAAAAATACATATTTTTTTTATTGCAACCCTTTGTGGAGGTCCTGATTTGTGGAGGTCCTGATTTGTGGAGGCCCAGGGGTGTTAGCGCTTGTCGCCCTCCCTTAAGTCCGGGCCTGGTCAATCATTATTGTGAACTCTACTAGTTATTTTTGTTTATTGTTAAATTTCCTTTTATTAAATTTTAATATATATAAATTTATTTACATCAAGCATTCATCTAAAAAAAAATGTGATTGCAACAATTGGGTTCACGGATAAATTCCACTTCCCACTACAATTAACTCGGGGAAAGTAAAAACAAACTATAATACTACAAAAGACCAAATTTGAGCACGGGACTCTCACAGGACCTCTGGGTCATGTTGGAAAAAAAAAATGTAACCTTTACTGTCCAAGCAGACTTACTAAACAAACAGATATTTAATAAAAAAAAATTTGAACTCTTTAAATATATAAATACTATACACATTCATTATGATCAATTTCCTCAATGAGGTTGTTCGGTGGATAAAAAAAAAACAATGAATACTAAATAAGGTTATTGCATTTTGTCGAAGTCTATAATAAAAGGTTTCATTTATAGAGTCAATTGTGGAAACAGAATATTACGTTTAGGGGAAAATTCTACTGTTGGTGTATTAAGTTGAAATTAATATTATTCTTTGATTTTGAAGCAATAAATTTTAAAAGGTGATGAAGTCTAGTCGAAATTGTAGCAGAAAAAAAACAAAGGATGAATCACGAATAAAATTTAGGTTGATATCACCTCATGTTGATGGAGTCTTGTAGAGTCTTCTGCGTTGAAAATGTTAGTGGATCATACCAACTCACTTGTAAGTCATAGCCGTGGTCTGGAGGTAATTAAAGCTGTCCCAAGTAGTTGTACCATCTTTTCCTGTCGTTTGGAACACTTTTAGTGTAATTGGCACTAATAAAACTGGTAATTAACACACTGCTTTATTCCATTGAATTCTTTACAAGTCCGCGTCTTTTTTGATTCTTTTCGCCAAGCCACGCTTCCTCTTTGCTCTCCCCCTTCCCCACTGTTGGGGTCATTTTCATTACTCCTTGTGTAGGGCGGCCATTTCAAATCTCATAGAGGATGATAAGACGGATAAAACTCCAGTTTAATAATAATAATAATTTCTTTATAAAATAACTGTACAGGCATTATTATTCTTGGTTTCCTTCGACGCAATGCAATAACCGTTGGAAATAGTAAATTTAAGATAAATAACCACTTAAGGATAATTAAAGATAAATAAAAGTATGCCTTGATAGAATTAAAATTCTTACAGTGCCCTCTTAGGCCATAGTAACTAATTATCGAATGAAAATTAGTTGCTAGGGACTATATATAACTAGGTAGATAAACAATTTTAATTCCCTAAAACATAATACTTTCTACAGATGTAAGACTTTGCTTTCTCAATGTTTTGTGTTGGTGCACATGTCCTAATAATTCACTCACGAAAGTCTGTTGATACATTGACAATCAGTTATAATGTCTCTTTCATTTGCATAAAAAAAAATATAGCCATTCCCCAGTTTGAGTGTCTACAAATTATCACTGGGATTACATCCTGCTTGTTGCTTTATACGTGCCTATTACCTCTAAACGAGTAGGTAATTTAATGCACCTTAACCCCTTGAAACCCACATTTGAAATGTTCACTCAAACTCCAACTTTTTGAACGTCCACAATAACTATGTATCACTGGTTTTGTTCTCGTTTTAATCATCCACACATAATAAATACCCTTAAACTCTGTTGACATTATAACCTGAAATAATTAAACTTAACATAAATAAAATATGACAATATAACCAAATTAACAGACATAAAACAAATTTAAACCTCATTTAGATTGATGACCTGTCCTCAAATTAAATAAATATATTGACAGATACAATAAACATTGAACCTGGACCCTTCAGGTGTAATCAAAATATGAGTCCGGTGCTCCCATTAGCCAAAATTCCACAAAGACACTTAAGAAATAACTCAGATCAACCTCTGGCTTAGACTCTAAACCTACAACAACAAAAAACAAAACCTAACTTTAAGAGTTACTAAATCAAGCTAGACATATAACAATCAACCAAAATCCACAAACTAGTAAGTTCTTAACTAACGAAAATCTGAAACCGTAGAGTTTCCAAACATGTAATAGTAAAAAAACCCTCAACAATTACATTATGAACATGTAACACAAAATCCTTACTTGTTAATGATACAAAAAAAATTAGATAAAAGCTGGCACAGATACGACTTCCAAGAATCAGGAAATAGTCTCCGTGGTGTCTTCCCAAAAGGGCGAAAGGCTAAAGCTCTTAAAGCTTCTGTTAGTTCAATGAATCGGTTTCGGCTAACATCTGGGTAAGCAAAAGGGGTTCTATTCTCTACAATATTATATCATAAGGAGAGGAACACAAATTCAGGTAACTATATCCACAAAAAAAAAAACCTAAATAATTATCCAGGAGATTTAAAAAAAAAACTGCGGAGGGAATGTAAAAAAAAAGTAATACGTTTAACTCCAAAAGCGAACTGGCTTATGTAACTATCTTCTAATTCACTTCTAAAGGATTTAAAAGAAAGAAAAAAAAAACTATGCAGTGCAGACTTTCATAACGACACTTGTGGCTCAAACTTCCCCATCAGCAGTTTCATGGCACCCCTCACCAGCAATATAATATCTTCTTAACTTCTTATACTGGTTCTGCGTCGACATGACAAAAATATAAAAATTTCAGACTAGATCCTCAAAAGCGCTTCACTGAGAAGGTTGGAACAACTTTCCAAGACCCAGAGAAAGTGCAGGCATCTATCTCATTCAAAAGAAGTGTCCCTCAGGAAAGGTAGTCCACACGAGATCCTGGAATGACACTCCTCGTAGTTACCACTGCTATGGTATACCGGCTCACATTAACGGTTCGGGCTTCACATCTTGACGAATACAAACTTGCTGTCTCGGTCTCCTAACTTGGCCAAGCTAATTCGCTGAGGTTTGGGGTGTGTTTATCTTCTACCATACGTGTGTTCCATAGTTGCTCTAATCAGCTTATTATAATAATACCAAACTAAACAAAATAAAATTGTTGGAGTTCATGAAAAAAAAATCTTCTTAAGTGAAATAAAATGTGTCTCTTCCTATTCTAGTCTTGGGTTCTTCCCTCTCCTTATTTCTTATATCTTCCTTACTTTAAAAAAAGCTAACTCCTCTATCCTTACCAATTCTGCGTCATTAACTTGTAAACCCTTCGCCCCATCTGAGCCGCTTAAGCCGCAAGTTGACCATTTTCCCCCTTCACTATGACGTTCTCGTCAAAAGGCCGAGGAGTTCGCTCCGAGTGGGGTGAAGTGTTAAGTCCTCGGTAACCATGGTTACCTCTAGCCGTAGACTCGTGCCGGTGGTATGCATGTTGTTGTTGTTGTTGTTGTTGGGAGGATTGTTGGGGTCTATTATGATATCCTTGGTCCCTCTCACGAGAGTAAGTGTGGTTACGATCACTCGGTCCGTTATCTCGAGGTGGCCTCCACTCCCTCGCTCCAGGATTGAGGCACCCCCTGTCGTTAGGTCCTCTGTCCGGACGGCGTTGGTACGAGTTACACCAACCTACATTACCACCCTGTTCAACTCTAGGAGGTCTGTCTCTCTGCCATAGGCCTCCTTGACGGAATCCTCCCTGTGGCCCATGAGGTTGCTCATCCCTCCTAAATCCTACACTACAGGGTTTAGTTGGTGAAACCCGGGACGACATACCATGGTCACGCTTCCGTTCTTCTTCTAGCGCATCAAGTCTCTGGAGACCCGCTCTGAACTCCTCTAGGGATTCATATGTAGTCCCAATGAGTAACTCTCTGAGTCTGAAAGGCAACTGGTGGGTCACCATGTGCACAATTTCTGTGTCTGTGATTTGTGACTCAAAGTGGCGACTCTTGGCGTAGATGTCCGCCAAATAGCCCTCTAAGGTCCCTCTTTGATCGCTGTATTGGGACGCATGCAGTTTAGCGCGCAATTGTCCCTGTGTTTCAGCCGACCAAAACATACCCAGGAACTTTGACCGGAAATCCGTCCATCCTGTAACTCCCTCCTTACTAACCGACCACCAAGGTACGGCGTCACCAATAAGAGAGTTGCCCGCAAATTTCACCTTTTCTTTATCAGAGAGGTGGTGTCCCTCAAACAACTCCTCTAGGGCCGTAATGTGCGCTACTGGATTTTGTTGATTCCGACGGCTGAACCGGGGAAGTCGGTTCTCCAACGAGCGCTCTCCTAATAAAGTTAGCAAAGGTGACATGAAATTGTGAGGGCCAGTGTTGTACCCCGTCCTTGACCCCTCAGCGATGCTCTGTACTTGCCCCTGTAGGTCCGCTATCGTCTGAGTTACGTTACTCATCTTGCTTTCGAGTCTTTCCTGGGCTCGAACGTGGTCCCTACTCTTCTCATCCAGTCTGGAAATTGCTGAATGTACGGCGGTGGTAGTCCCTACTTGAGTCTGTCTTTGCGTGTGCACTTCAAGGTTCAGTGAGTGCAACCCTTCCTCTAAAAGCGTGGTTTGGCGAGCTAATCGCTCGTCCACTACCTTCCGGTTCGACTCTAGTTCCTTATGTACCTCGGTAAGAATAGTCTGAGCTTTCTCCTGTACCTCGGCTAGTTCCAGGGAAACCCGCTCTTCTGAAACAGCAATCCTCACTTCCAAGTCCTCCCTAGTACGAACTAATTCATTAGCAAACTCGTTTCTTAAGGAGCTTGCCAGTGTCCCTATATATGTTTGAAGGTCCTCCTTAGCCTGCTCACGACTGTCTCTTAGTTGGCCCTCTAAGCTGCTTTCAGTTCCTCTTGTCCCACCCTCATCTGTTCCTGACTAGCTACCAGCTGTCCTAAAAGCTGTTGGATTCCCGCTAAATATCGGGAGGGGGTGTTGTAGGAACCTGGACAGCGGTGGATTGTATACTGGGAGGAGAAACAAAAGTGGGAGGTAGGTCAAGTGGAGGGATAGAGGTGGTTGGTAGATCAGGTGTCCTAACCTCGTCCCCAATCTCCTCTAACAACTGAGGAATCACAGTTTCCTCCTCCTCAATACTTCGCATGATCTCCTGTGACTCCATCTTAATCGTATCCGTAGTCTGACTTACCGTGGAATCCTTATCTCTAATTTTACTTCTAAGGAAATAACCTGCCGGTTTCATACCTCGTGAACTAATCACAATTTAATAAAAGTTGTCTTTGTGAAACCTTTAATAGTAAGTTACATTTTTTCCCAACATGAAAGCAGGCCCCACGTTGGGCGCCACTGTGAACTCTACTAGTTATTTTTGTTTATTGTTAAATTTCCTTTTATTAAATTTTAATATATATAAATTTATTTACATCAAGCATTCATCTAAAAAAAAATGTGATTGCAACAATTGGGTTCACGGATAACTTCTACTTCCCACTACAATTAACTCGGGGAAAGTAAAAACAAACTATAATACTACAAAAGACCAAATTTGAGCACGGGACTCTCACAGGACCTCTGGGTCATGTTGGAAAAAAAAATGTAACCTTTACTGTCCAAGCAGACTTACTAAACAAACAGATATTTAATAAAAAAAAAATTTGAACTCTTTAAATATATAAATACTATACACATTCATTATGATCAATTTCCTCAATGAGGTTGTTCGGTGGATAAAAAAACAAAACAATGAATACTAAATAAGGTTATTGCATTTTGTCGAAGTCTATAATAAAAGGTTTCATTTATAGAGTCAATTGTGGAAACAGAATATTACGTTTAGGGGAAAATTCTACTGTTGGTGTATTAAGTTGAAATTAATATTATTCTTTGATTTTGAAGCAATAAATTTTAAAAGGTGATGAAGTCTAGTCGAAATTGTAGCAGAAAAAAAACAAAGGATGAATCACGAATAAAATTTAGGTTGATATCACCTCATGTTGATGGAGTCTTGTAGAGTCTTCTGCGTTGAAAATGTTAGTGGATCATACCAACTCACTTGTAAGTCATAGCCGTGGTCTGGAGGTAATTAAAGCTGTCCCAAGTAGTTGTACCATCTTTTCCTGTCGTTTGGAACACTTTTAGTGTAATTGGCACTAATAAAACTGGTAATTAACACATGAACATGGTCTATGATGATGGGAGATCCCAAGGTTCGAATCGGGGTTGGGGTTGTAGAGCGTGGTTTTTACAAAACAGGTTTGCACTTTACCTCCACGAAAATGCGGGTACACTTCTATAAATACAACTTACTAGTCCTTAAAAACTATTAGTGTAATTTGTGTATAAAAAGCGGTAAATTGATAATGCTTAGTTAAACGCCGGTGTTGAAAAAAGTTCATCTTATATATATAATTTCTTCTGATACGTGTGTATGTCATGAACTCTCTAAACGACTGGGACCGTTTTTTGATGAATTTTTTGTGTATGTTTGAGGTGGGTCCGTGGATGGGTTTAGATCACAATGGACTCGGTAGGTGGCGCTGCAATCGCCCCATCTGAGCCGCTTAAGCCGCAAGTTGACCATTTTCCTCCTTCACTATGACGTTCTCGTCAAAAGGCCGAGGAGTTCGCTCCGAGTGGGGTGAAGTGTTAAGTCCTCGGTAACCATGGTTACCTCTAGCCGTAGACTCGTGCCGGTGGTATGCATGTTGTTGTTGTTGTTGTTGTTGGGAGGATTGTTGGGGTCTATTATGATATCCTTGGTCCCTCTCACGAGAGTAAGTGTGGTTACGATCACTCGGTCCGTTATCTCGAGGTGGCCTCCACTCCCTCGCTCCAGGATTGAGGCACCCCCTGTCGTTAGGTCCTCTGTCCGGACGGCGTTGGTACGAGTTACACCAACCTACATTACCACCCTGTTCAACTCTAGGAGGTCTGTCTCTCTGCCATAGGCCTCCTTGACGGAATCCTCCCTGTGGCCCATGAGGTTGCTCATCCCTCCTAAATCCTACACTACAGGGTTTAGTTGGTGAAACCCGGGACGACATACCATGGTCACGCTTCCGTTCTTCTTCTAGCGCATCAAGTCTCTGGAGACCCGCTCTGAACTCCTCTAGGGATTCATATGTAGTCCCAATGAGTAACTCTCTGAGTCTGAAAGGCAACTGGTGGGTCACCATGTGCACAATTTCTGTGTCTGTGATTTGTGACTCAAAGTGGCGACTCTTGGCGTAGATGTCCGCCAAATAGCCCTCTAAGGTCCCTCTTTGATCGCTGTATTGGGACGCATGCAGTTTAGCGCGCAATTGTCCCTGTGTTTCAGCCGACCAAAACATACCCAGGAACTTTGACCGGAAATCCGTCCATCCTGTAACTCCCTCCTTACTAACCGACCACCAAGGTACGGCGTCACCAATAAGAGAGTTGCCCGCAAATTTCACCTTTTCTTTATCAGAGAGGTGGTGTCCCTCAAACAACTCCTCTAGGGCCGTAATGTGCGCTACTGGATTTTGTTGATTCCGACGGCTGAACCGGGGAAGTCGGTTCTCCAACGAGCGCTCTCCTAATAAAGTTAGCAAAGGTGACATGAAATTGTGAGGGCCAGTGTTGTACCCCGTCCTTGACCCCTCAGCGATGCTCTGTACTTGCCCCTGTAGGTCCGCTATCGTCTGAGTTACGTTACTCATCTTGCTTTCGAGTCTTTCCTGGGCTCGAACGTGGTCCCTACTCTTCTCATCCAGTCTGGAAATTGCTGAATGTACGGCGGTGGTAGTCCCTACTTGAGTCTGTCTTTGCGTGTGCACTTCAAGGTTCAGTGAGTGCAACCCTTCCTCTAAAAGCGTGGTTTGGCGAGCTAATCGCTCGTCCACTACCTTCCGGTTCGACTCTAGTTCCTTATGTACCTCGGTAAGAATAGTCTGAGCTTTCTCCTGTACCTCGGCTAGTTCCAGGGAAACCCGCTCTTCTGAAACAGCAATCCTCACTTCCAAGTCCTCCCTAGTACGAACTAATTCATTAGCAAACTCGTTTCTTAAGGAGCTTGCCAGTGTCCCTATATATGTTTGAAGGTCCTCCTTAGCCTGCTCACGACTGTCCCTTAGTTGGCCCTCTAAGCTTGCTTTCAGTTCCTCTTGTCCCACCCTCATCTGTTCCTGACTAGCTACCAGCTGTCCTAAAAGCTGTTGGATTCCCGCTATAATATCGGGAGGGGGTGTTGTAGGAACCTGGACAGCGGTGGATTGTATACTGGGAGGAGAAACAAAAGTGGGAGGTAGGTCAAGTGGAGGGATAGAGGTGGTTGGTAGATCAGGTGTCCTAACCTCGTCCCCAATCTCCTCTAACAACTGAGGAATCACAGTTTCCTCCTCCTCAATACTTCGCATGATCTCCTGTGACTCCATCTTAATCGTATCCGTAGTCTGACTTACCGTGGAATCCTTATCTCTAATTTTACTTCTAAGGAAATAACCTGCCGGTTTCATACCTCGTGAACTAATCACAATTTAATAAAAGTTGTCTTTGTGAAACCTTTAATAGTAAGTTACATTTTTCCCAACATGAAAGCAGGCCCCACGTTGGGCGCCACTGTGAACTCTACTAGTTATTTTTGTTTATTGTTAAATTTCCTTTTATTAAATTTTAATATATATAAATTTATTTACATCAAGCATTCATCTAAAAAAAAATGTGATTGCAACAATTGGGTTCACGGATAACTTCTACTTCCCACTACAATTAACTCGGGGAAAGTAAAAACAAACTATAATACTACAAAAGACCAAATTTGAGCACGGGACTCTCACAGGACCTCTGGGTCATGTTGGAAAAAAAAATGTAACCTTTACTGTCCAAGCAGACTTACTAAACAAACAGATATTTAATAAAAAAAAAATTTGAACTCTTTAAATATATAAATACTATACACATTCATTATGATCAATTTCCTCAATGAGGTTGTTCGGTGGATATAAAAAACAAAACAATGAATACTAAATAAGGTTATTGCATTTTGTCGAAGTCTATAATAAAAGGTTTCATTTATAGAGTCAATTGTGGAAACAGAATATTACGTTTAGGGGAAAATTCTACTGTTGGTGTATTAAGTTGAAATTAATATTATTCTTTGATTTTGAAGCAATAAATTTTAAAAGGTGATGAAGTCTAGTCGAAATTGTAGCAGAAAAAAAACAAAGGATGAATCACGAATAAAATTTAGGTTGATATCACCTCATGTTGATGGAGTCTTGTAGAGTCTTCTGCGTTGAAAATGTTAGTGGATCATACCAACTCACTTGTAAGTCATAGCCGTGGTCTGGAGGTAATTAAAGCTGTCCCAAGTAGTTGTACCATCTTTTCCTGTCGTTTGGAACACTTTTAGTGTAATTGGCACTAATAAAACTGGTAATTAACACACTGAACATCGTCATCCTAAGTCCAAAATAAGAAATTCCATCTTAGAACTTACACCCTGCTGGCTATTAGTAAATGGTTTTCAGGAAAGTTTCCTCAAACTAAGCCAAGATATATATATATATATATATATATTCACGCGTATAGAATAGCGAATAGACCAAAACTTTAAAACTGCTCAACTTAAATTAAAATAATACAAACGTCAACAATAGAAAAAAATGCTTCGGTGTCCGTTGATCTAAGGTGCCACTCTCGCAGTATACTGGTCTATTGATGATGGGGAGATCAAGGTTCGAATCTGGGTTGGGTGTAGAGCGTGGTTTTTACAAAACAGTTTTGCACTTTACCTCCACGAAAATGCGGGTACACTTCCTATAAATACAACCTTACTCGTCCTTAAAACTATTAGTGTAATTATTATAAAAGCGGATAAATTGAATGCTTAGTAAAACGCGGTGTTAAAAAAATATCTTAATATATATAATTCTTCTGTACGTGTGTATGTCATTGAACTCCCCTAAACGACTGGACCGATTTTGATGAAATTTTTTGTGTATGTTTGAGTGGGTCTGTGGATGGTTTAGATTCACAATTGGACTCGGTAGGTGGCGCTGCAATCGGGTTCTAGGATTTTTTTTATTTTTTAAAGATTTTTTTTGGGGGAATTTTTTTATTTTTTAGATTTTTTGCATATCAGAACATGTAACCTGAAAATTTCACCCCCCGCCGCCCCCCAATATTTATAATAATGAATATAATATTAATAATTGACAGTTAAAAAATCATAAGTTCATCAATAATTGACCGTTAAAACCTTCTGAAAAGTTCATGAATAATTGAACTTATGAGAATAATTCATAGTTATGTTTGTTTTTCGAATCAGCTGATATTTGTGGAGTTGTGGGCGAAATGCCAAAAATGAAAAGATGTTTTATTTTGTATGTTGTCTTGACAAACATTGAATTTGTAATATTTGTGTAGCTCACTAATTGGAGTTCATTGTGAATTTATAATTGTGATGATTACATAGTATTTGTTTTATTATAGAAATAAATTATTCCACCCAAACGAAAAGCCAACGTCTGTCGGGTCCGCTAGTATATATATATATATAATCAGGATAATTTCAATTGCCCTTTAATTTTAACGTTTCCCCTTTATGCTTATAAAATAAAGATAGCAATTTGAATTATTTTTAATAATGTATTTGATTTAAGTTTATGTAGCGCTTGTTAACATTACTAAAAAGTAGCAATATTAATTCTACTGATTGCATTTTATTATTATTATTTTTTTATTTTTTTTATTTAGCACCGCGTCTTACTACCCGTTCGGGTTATACGCCTAAGTACTAATTACGCTAATGGATTAGGAATTGGGAAGGTTTAATCTAGAGGAAGTGAACCCGCATTTGCGTGGAGGGAGAGTGGAAAACCATTTAGGAAAAACCACCCCCAGTTCACCCGACCGAGATTCGAACCTCGATCTCCCCGTCCTCGGCGGTCGAGCTCAACACGACTGGCGCGTTAGCCAACTACGCCACCATTTTATTATTGAAATATTAAAAATTAATGTACACTATTTATCATTAACACTTATACAACGTGTTTCTAAAACATTGCATCAAACTTTGGCAGGATAATCCTTGGGTGAAATTAGAATAATTCTCATAAGCAACCTAGGGTCCATCTTCAATATTAAGGGCGGTATACACCCTAAAGACAGAGCTAAAAACGACTGTTGTGTGAAATATTATGAAAACTGCTTAGGGTATTACAACTAATCTTTGTATACTACTTATTGAAACCTTGATCATTAATAAACTAAATGTGCTGTTACCGTTACCCACCCCCATCATGTAAAAAAGGGGGGGGGTTGTAACACATTTTTTCTAAAATAAAATATGTCAGAGTAAGTATTACCAATTTTTACTTAAGATTACAAAACAGGGAATCAAAATTAACAAAAAAGGTGTCTTTGAGAAACTGTCTAGCTTTCCCCGTTTCTGAGATAATCATGCATGTTTAATTTCAAAGACAAGTGTTAATTCCTGCCAGGTAGGGAGCCAATAAAGCTGTGTTGCTTCACCCCCCTCCTTTCCACCACTCTTATTATCACTATCTTCCCCTCCCTCCACGAGCAGACTGCATCAGTCCACACGACTTCATTGCATGTTGCGCGTATTACTATTCAAATGGCAAAGTACACAAACGCAGAAATGACAGACATGGTCATGCTGTACGGTGAAGCTAGAGGAAATGCAAGAGCAGCTGCACGGTTGTACCACGATAGATATCCTGCGCGACGTCAACCTTATCACCGGACCTTCACTTATGTCACTCAGCGACTTCGTGAAACAGGTACATTTTAGCTACGAGGGGGAGCTGGTCACCCGAGGAATGTTCGCACTCCAATTGTCGAAGAAGAGGTACTGAATTATGTGTACACGTGCCATTGCGCATCAAACGAATGTGTCCAATTCCACAGTATGGCGTGTTATGCATGATCAGCTGCTGCATTCGTACCACATGCGCAAGGTGCAGGCATTAGGGCCAGCAGATTATGCTCCTCGACATGAATTCTCCGACTGGTTTCTGCAGCAGTGCGGGGTGGTTCCTGATTTCTCCACTATAATATTGTTTTCCGATGAGGCAACATTCACCAGAGACGGCTATTTTAATAGTACAAATAGTCATATTTGGAATGACGTGAACCCTCATGCAACTATTATCATGGGCAACCAGCATAGATTTTCTGTCAACATCTGGGCAGGTATTGTGGCCAACCATCTCATTGGCCCTTACCTGATGCCACGACGTTTGACTGGCCACATATACTACCAATTTCTGAAATTTGGTATTGCCACAGTTCCTCGAGAATGTACCGCTCTCCGTTAGACAACGCATGTGGCTACAACATGACGGTGCCCCACCTCATTTCACAAGAGCTGTGCGTGACTACCTCAACATTGCATTTCCTGCCCGATGGATAGGAAGAGGTGGGCCTGTTGCGTGGCCACCACGCTCTCCTGACCTAAATCCGTTAGACTTCTTTCTGTGGGGCTTTGTCAAAGATTTGGTGTACGAGACAGCTGTTGAATCTGAGGAAGACCTGTTAGCCAGGATAGTTGCTGCATGTGATAAGGTTCAAGAAACCCACGTGTTTTCGAAAGAGTACGCCAGTCATTGATACGTCGCCTCAATTATTGCAATAACGTTAGGGGCCACCATTTTGAACACTTGCTATGAATCTGCTTTTGAAGCTAGGAACTAAAACATGCAATAACTACAATTTGTATTTCTTAATGTAGCGTTCAATATTCCAGTGAGTGTAATGAATAAAATCCCACTCAAGTGTGAACTGTGTAAGCATAACTCACTAATGTAATAAATAGCACACATCGGAGCTTATGAAGAAGGAAAAGTATCAGAATTTCTCCATCATAACACACAAACCAGCCTTGTTTACCAAATGACATAGTCACACGTGCCGGTAAAAATGGTTAAACGACTGCATTGCGAAATAAACTGCGATTCTGGCTGCCTACCTGGCAGGCATTTGCACTTGGCTCTGATCTCAAACTTGTGTGATTATCTCAGAAACGGGGAAAGCTAGACAGTTTCTCCAAGACACCTTTTTTGTTAATTTTGATTCCTGTTTTGTAATCTTAAGTAAAAATTGGTAATACTTACTCTGACATATTTTATTTTAGAAAAAATGTGTTACAACCCCCCCTTTTTTACATGATGGGGGTGGTAACGGTAACAGCACATTTAATTTATTAATGATCAAGGTTTTCAATAAATAGTATACAAAGATTCGTTGTAATACCCTAAGCAATTTTCATAATATTTCACACAACAGTCGTTTTTAGCTCTGTCTTTAGGGGTGTATACCGCCCTTAATATTGAAGATGGACCCTAGGTTGCTTATGAGAATTATTCTAATTTCACCCAAGGAGTATCCTGCCAAAGTTTGATGCAATGTTTTAGAAACACGTTGTATATTTCCATACGTTATAGATGTGATTCATTCCGCTATCATTATAGTATATATAATTATATATTTTTATGATACTTTTTACTATAGTCAATAAGAATAATCCACGGGATGGTATCTTAAGTTTGTGTTGCGAAGAAAATGGTTCATTTATGAGACGCACAATATGCTTCATTAATGAAGAGACTTGAAAGATTGAAAATAATGTACAGTACATTCTGTTTATCCTAAAATATAGTAATCTTACCATGACTGATCACACTATAGCCCTCCTATCTTAAAATGCTACATCAAAGTGTAACCAAGAAAGGTAGTTTTGTTTCCAATCAGCGGCGTAATCAGTATTAGAAAGAAGCGGGAGGGAGAATCAAAGTTACCAGGTTTATTTTAAATATTGGATATTTCTAGAACAGTGGTTATTAATCTTTTTTGGGGGTAACGGATCCCTTTGAGTATATGGAAAAGGCCATGAACTCCAGCCTAATTAAAATGCACGTAAATACACTCACACTAAATTTTGCATACAATTAACTTTAATTCAGTGGAAATTGAATAATTTCTATGAACATAATATCAAATCAATATTTACAACGAATTATACCTCTCACATTTATCTTTAATGAAAAAATTAAGAAGAGGAAATACATCAAAATTATGCAATTAAAAATTAAACTTTAACTCTGTTCAAGATTAAAAGTCAATGAGAAGGGTGCTGCAGGCAGATTTATTGTAATCCTCGATCAACGGGAAACTTTTCTAGAAGTCAATGCATGGCAGCTAGTGCGATTGTAAATTATTTTTTGGTCCTGATTCACAAAACCCCTGAATCTTTTGAATGGACCTTTTAGGGGTCCATGGACCTCAGTTTAAATACACCTTCACTAGAAGCTATTTGAGGGTGTTTTAATTGAACAATAAAAAAGGGGTGATGGGAGCAATTAATGTTTGAAGCAAAAATAATATGTAATATGTTTAAGTAACTAAAGTTACTGTAATCCCGGATATGTTTACTTACATTTTGTTTACAGTAAATAATAATATTACTACGAATTATGCTGATGTAGTGATAAAATAGAACAATCAATTAATATTATTTATGAAAGCCGTTCGCAATGCAAATTTTGTTCGTAGCACCCTTGGTAAATATAATTTAGTATTATAAAATAATAATGATATTATACAAGGTCAAGAGGTTGGTTAGATATAGTTGCAGTTATGCATATCTGGCAGATTTTTGGGTTCCACAAATTACGGAAGGGGAGATTCCCCTAAACCTCCGACTTCTGTCACCGTGGTTACGCTGATCCAAAACTATCCTAGTTGTAGGTGTACATTCCTTTCACCCTGTCATATCTATTACACTATGGTCAACTCTTATAAGCAACCACATAAGAGAACAGTATTGACTGAGAGTTAATACAATAATATAGACCTATATTAATATTATTATTAATCTTTTTATCTATGTCATGGTTTTAATTCCAGAAGGATACAAGGTGTGCAATGTATCGGGTCTATTTTGCCTCAGTCACCACAAAGGTAGGCTATAAAGTAGTATTTAAAATAATTACTTTTACTGTAATGTTTAGAATCCTACTGTGAGCCCCTCACCGGTGATAGTCAAGTTCGCTAACTTACGCCAACAAACTGGCTTCTGTGACAGATTTGCTGGTGAAACTCCGAAACCCCGATACATACTCCAAATTGAAGTGCGACTGTTTGCCGCCCTGCGATGACGTCAACTATATCTTTGACTCGATTGAATACTTAAATTGGTAAGGAACAAATAGAGGTTTTAATGTAATAAATGTTTATTGTTTCTAATAAAATGTTTGCTTTGTCCCTAAAGGCAAGTCTTAACTCATGTGGGCAGTACCTACAGGCGAGATATATATATAATAGGTCGCCTGTGTTTATATATAAATACACAAATAATATATATATATTTATGTGTATATATATATATAATGTATATATATATATATTCACACAACATGCTTGTCTGGAAACAAACTAGATCAAGAAATCTAAATAAATATTAAAAGAATCATAAGTATGTTAAAACTTTAAATTAATGATCTAGCGTTAATTATCTGGACACATTTGTGTTTATGCATGCCTTGATTTCATGCTAAACTTTTGTTGTTGACACATGTTTATTTATACTGAAATATACAACATGAATTTTAAACAAGATATGTGAAGTAGGATCATGATGGTAAGAAATTGATCGGACTAAACTTAATTTTGTGAGGGCAAACAAACAAGACTGTAACCAAAATGACATTTTGGGTGGACAGGGGTCTAGGGAACTACCCCCTGACCACAGGACAGGCTCTAAGGTCCCGGAGCAACGAATATGTACGGAACGACATGCGAGAAAAAGACAATGTTTTTGCAGTTTTATTGGAAAAACCTTTTTTTGACCAAAGTAAATAAAATATTTTTCCAGTACAAACATAGAATTTAATTTTATTTACATGATGACCTCAACATTTATTGGATATCTGTCAAGAGTGTCCTGTAATTTAATGACAACTTTTTCTCTTCATTTAAAAAGTTAGTTAGATAATGCCACCATGCTCATGACATATATTCAGGAACTGTTGATATCAACATGTGAAGAAAATTAAACTTAATGTTTGTACTGAAGCAATATTTTTTTATTTTAGCCCAAAAAATATTTTGCCATAAAAACTGCAAAAACATTGGTCTTTTTTCGAGATTCCTTCCATTCCACCTTAACATACCAATGAACACCACTGAATCTATGTTTTTTGTGTAAGCTGAAGTGGTGAGGTGAAGTATCGATAGTTTTATTATTAGTAAATTTAATTACGAGACCGTTTCAGGTAAGCAGATTATCGATGGTTACTTCACTATTCAGTTCACTTTAAACATCAGCTACTACTTTCTTCTAACATGAGCACAAACTCTTCTAAATTCTTAGACAATATCTGAAAATCTATTTTAGAAACATGTAAGTTTGTGAAATGATCCTCCACCTGCAACTTGTATACATTACTAAACTAGTAACAATCAGTTTTCACTGAGCATTGCGTTTACGTTTGGATTAAGAAGTTATCTACAAATGGCACCAAGAAACAACAAACGTATGTAATGCCATCGTACATACTCACAAATTATGTACTGTGGGCACCTTCAAGCTTACTGTAACTTTGGATTAAAATTTAATGAAAATAATTAATTTTATTAAATTGATAGCTTTATTTTATTTTAAAATTGTTGCAGCAGCCGAAATTAAACCAGTCCAGCCCATTCCTGACTATTAAATGTCTCTAAAATAATTTGAAGTTTTTTCAAAGATAACTAAGGGCAGTTAATTAAATAGGCCTAATACAGAGTGATCCAAAAGTCGCGCAACCCGGTTTTTCCAAGGATAATTCTCTCAGAAGAACATGGAAAATGAACATATTGTTTACATGTATGGCAACATTCTAATGTTGGACGGGTGTTGTGCAGGCCATGTGACCTTGAGACATACACTAGGTCCAGCCAGTTGAGTTACAGTATTTGAAAGTGTAAGATGAGTTTTTCACGAGCAAAGCAAGTATTCATTTTGGAATATTATTTTAAGGCCAACTCGTACATAGAATGCCAACAATTGTTTGTGTGCTGAATAAATCAACAATATGCAGAATTGATGGCACAAAATATTAAGTTCTTTTCTTTGGGTTGCGTGACTTTTGGATCATTCTGTATAGGTGCTGTAAATTATACTGCATTCACGGTAGGAATTACTCTCTGAAAGGTATTTTTTTACTACCAAAATCCTACTATATAATAGCTTTCTGGAAGGGAAAAGCCTTTCAGAAAACAATTCCTACGCTGAACAGACTTTAGTTTTATTTTGTGCGCCGATAGTATTTAGTTAAAATTAAAAAAGATCAACCAAGTGGGCTAAGTTTAGACACTACTCTTTGGTTTATGAATAAAGGTTAGAAAAGATTTAGTTAGATATTTAAAAAGCAGTCGAGTAATTCTAAGAATCGAGTAATTACTCGAGTCTCTTTAAAAAGAATCGAGTAACATTACTCTAGTAGTTTTTAGCGAATCATCTACTCGAATCGATCCCGTACCGATCGGTTGGACAACATTACTCGGAGTCTTGCAATGGAATTCGATACTAATAACATGTCAATAATCTCTTCCTTGTATAGGCAGTCGACACTGACAGTGACCTCCACCCCTTATTTTCAGGTTTCACGTTGCATTCAGTCAATATAAAGTATGAGTTTTAAGAAGTGTCTCACAAAAAAATAATTGTTTTGTGCTCCTTTTAATAAAATAAACTTTTCTTTATACATTCATGTTAAAGAAATTGATAATAATTATACCTTTTTAAAAGTGAAAACAGTTTTTATTTTATTTTCTACTTTTAACTTACTCTAATTAGTTTTCAATGTATAAATAATCATATTTTATTAAGGAGAAATTATAATCAATAAAATAATTAAGAAAAACAACAATTAGTTTTGTTTTATGCGATTGTGGAAATAAGACTGCCGAGGTGCCAAGTAAAAAAAAAATCGAGTAACTTTCATCGAGTACTTTTAAAAGGAATTGGAAATGTGATACGCTTAGTTAGCATGCTTTTCGATTGTATAATTTACATCTTCGAGTATTTTGTATTTAAAATGCATGTGCACAATTTAAACCATAAAGGGTCATTTTTGCGTAGCAGCAGAAATTGTTGGTGAAAAATGAGCTCTATAAGAATATCCCTTTCAAATAGAAATAGCGTGGTAAACAGTCCAGCCAATAAGGTCGATTCTCCGTTAGCTGGTAAGAAAAGCGAAAATAAAAGAATTACAAGGTCCGAGTAAAGTCACTCGAGTAATCCCGGAAGAATCGAGTACTCTTGATTACACAACACAATCGAGTTACTCGATTATTTTACTCGATTGTGCCCATCACTAGTCTGAGAAAGAACTGCTTGCTCTAAGAAAGAAGAGCCACCTCAACTCAGTATACTTGCTATAGATGTTTCTAACTAAACTGATTTGTTTAAACTTTATTTTTCTCTTTTATCTTTATTCCCTTTTTAATTTTAGGGAAGAATTGCTTCCCTTGCTTCCATTGAATAAACGCCACTGAGTTGGTGTCAGATGTAATGGGAAAAAATTAGACTTTTCTTATATCAGTGCAAATTTCCATTACATTATTATCTTTATTTGCAAGATTAAGATTCCCTTTCTCTAAAATGTAAGCCTATGTATGAAAATAAAATGTGTCACTATTTACTGGTTATAGCCTCTCGTCAGATTCAACTTTATTCTCCCGGAAAAATACATATGAGCAAGATATAATTGCTGAAAAAAAGAATTTGACATTATTTTTTTGCACTCATGACCATCCTACCTACTAAACACGAAATATAAAATTATGTGAGAATAAAAATTGGTTTTACTTGCACATAAAATTAATTATAATTATTATTTTTATTTAAATATATTGATTTTAAACTATTACTTTAATTATCAAACAAAGGGGGGGGGTGAATAAACTATTATTTTCCCATGAGCCCCTAGATCTTTGGGCTCTGGTGTGGTCGATCCACCTACACCATGGTTATAACCTCTCGACACGCCATTGATAGCAAGCCTATGCTGTGTGGTACTACCATGGTGCATCTTATAAGATAAGATGATAGTGTATTCCGTCAAGATAAGACTGCTAACTTTCAGCTTAAACAAAGTATAAATACAGTACCTTTAACATTAATGCTATTTATTAGATTTAACAAAACGTACAATCTTAATACCAAAGTTTAATATATGTGCTTGACTTATTCATGATTTTCAGGACTTCTAGCATAATTGAAGGATCAAACTTCCTGTGGCACATCAACAAATATCCACGCATGCGCTTTAAGAGAAACGTCTTATTTGGCTTCACAGATCTACTGGGTAAAATACAAGTTAAATAAATTACATTTTTAAGGGCACCGCCCATTTGAAAGGAAATCTCACAATGCAATAGTCTATTTCTAATAGAAATGGTGATTTTGAAGTTTCAAAAGCACTAAAACAATCTAGAATATTTCAAAAAAATTAAATCGTGATCTCGTTAAAATTTCACCTTATTTGTATGTTTTGTTTATTTTGATCTTAGAAGTGCGACATTTTGCTTGAAACGTCGCTGTAAATAAGTTTATTTCACAGTTGTATGAATGTTTTATACGGGATGAATAGTAATTTGCGGATACGGAAAGTACCACATGATTAGGTGGGTAAATAATATAAGTCAAATGCAAAAAATCTGTTTTTCCCATACCCTTGGAGAAAAATAACATTAAAATTAGGGAGGGATGATGTGGCAACCAGGGGTGGCTTAAGGGCCGTGTGAACCGGATGGTTGCCTGGGGCGCCAGCTCAAGGGAGCGCAACACAGAGATAGACCTAACGTAGCCTGGGCGTGATGTGAAAATAGTCCCCAAACCTAACATCTCCAAGCCTAACGTAATCTAGGCGTAATGATGGAGTTGCTAAGCATAACAATCGTTCACATTTTGATACCAACATGAAATTTCACATATTAGTATAATTTTGTGGTGAGTAAGATAAAATTTAGTTACACTCTTAAAAAGTTATTTTACATTTGCCATCTTGAAAAAATGGCGTCTTAAAACTTTTTTTGGATGTAATTATAACGTAAGTTATTAGTAATGTCTACGTATTTGTTAAACTTTATAATAAAAAATAGAGGAGAATATTGTCTACAAAACAGGTTCTTCTAGTTTTATTTGTAATTCTAACAGTTTTTGCATCATCTTGAAGTGAAACGTTTAGCGTATGTTTAACATTTGTAGAGTTTCCCTTCAGATTATTTTTCTATCACTGCCAGGCTACGTTAGGTTTGGAGCTGTTAGGTTTGGGGATTATTCTCATATTTTCCTAGAATCCAATCACAATACGAAATATGATAGCGGGCAGCTAGCAGAAGATATAAAGAATGGTAAAAATAAAAATAAAATAAAATTGTTTTTGTAAATGTTCTGACTGCCCAAAGTGATATAACAAATCAACATAATATTATGGCCTTGCAGATCATATGGTTTGGCGAATGGCTTCCTGAGAGTATATCAGGTAGCTTTTGCTACCGGACAGTTAACACCACTCCTATGGTGAATGGACTATATTATCCACCGGCTATATGGTGTGGCGGAGGGAGGGGGGGGGGGCACGAAAATTTGCCTCGGGCCGAACCCTGGTGGCAGCGCTGGGCCTGAAACTTAAGTGGAAGTACTACCTTGTAAACTTGAGAAGCGCTATCAGCGCAACTCCTAAGAAACGTCCATATATTGAACTATTTGGACTGTCTAGCCGACACCGAACTAGAGCTGCGATGTTGTCATATATCTCTCAAGCTTGTACTGAAAGAGTGAAGGGGGAGCGAGCTAATCTGTTGTTTACATGGGTCAAGTTTCTTGGAAGGGAAAGGCAGGCAAGAGTGCGGCTTTGTATCAAAGACCACACCATGCAGAAATCTGCTGCTTTATTTTTAGCTTGAACTCAAATAATCAGTAGTATGGTTTTCTTAATATTTCTTACCTAGCGGAAGAAAACATTTTTCATTTGACTTTCTCGTATTAGACTGGTTTGCTGGTGACGAGATTGGGGTTCAAGTCCCAGTAGAGTGTACACCAACTTCAAAACCTGCAGTTTGTACGTTGCGTGGCCGACCTACAGCCACACGTTAAGCTGGTCCCACTTTACCTGTCTCACGACAACGCTGTTCCAAAGAACTCGAAGCAACTCACGATGGCATGACATCTTCCGGGGAAGCGATCAGCGTACAGCGCGCCACAGTTCTGGCTCAGCTGTCAGATGCTCTCATAGTCATTGCCATATCTTCTGCGTGTGTGTAGTTCATTGTTGCTTACACAATACTCACCTCGCATTTATGTCTACGTCTAGTCGCAAGAGACTATGAGATTTCATACAGTATTGCCACATCACCCCTCTCTAACCTTAATGTCGTTTTTCTCTAAAGGTTTGGGAAGAACGGATTTTTTTTTTTGGTAAAGTGTGTTTTCGACTTGTATTTTCCACCTAATAATCTGGTACTGTCCGTATCTGCGAATTACTACTCATCCTGTATGGTAATAAAATGTAAGACCGTTTTAAACCCTATACTTTTTTTATATATATTTCCTTCTTTTGGACATGAACCATATTGTGAATTAACGAACCACTTACCCACGTCGGTGGCTGCATGGTCTAAGGCGCTACTCTTGCAATAAACTAGACTGCTGACAATTGGGAGATTGTGGTTCAATACTGGTTGGGTGTATTGAGGTTTTTTCCTAAATGGTTTACCAATCTCTCTCCACACAAACGCGGGTACATTTAATCTAAATTAAACCCACATCCCTTACCAATTAGTGTAATTAGTACATAAGCGTATAACCTGAATGGGTAAAAGGCTACGACGTGGTGCTATATACATTTTTTTTTTAAATAACGAGTAATTCCCTGACGTCCGTAACGCAACTCAGCACTGCGGTAGGCGCCCGCCTTAACACAAGTTTATGGAATAACACATTTAGTGGAAGGGCAGACTTACTTTTGACCAAATAAAAGTTAAATTTAAAATAACTTGTTAACATTTTATGTATCTGCTGGAGAAGTTATTCAACTAATCGACGTCTCTTCTAAGGTCTCGCGTGCATATACAATTTTAAGTCGGCCAACTATTTAGTTCCCTCATCGAGGTCCATTGATACATATGTGAGCGCGTGGACATTCAAGATAATTATATTCAGTTTATGGGTTTAGGAAGACGGGCTATAAAGCTCAAACCCCCACCTGCGAAATCTTCTATATTAAACTTAAAGATTGCCTCGTATCAAACTTCAAATAATTTATAGAGGCTTTCACTTTTAACAAATTTGCCAGGGAAGGCTCACTCTAAATAGCTTCTAGAGGCATCCGATATTTTAAGAAAATGCCCGAAGAGGTCACTCCAAATTGCTTGTGTGTGCATATAATATTTTTATTTAATCCAAGCGAGGACCATTCCAATTAGCTTCTAAAGAGATTAAAATTTCAAAAATATGTTGGAGGAAGACCACTTTCAATAGTTTCTTAGGGCATTTTATTAAAAACAAAAAATCCGGGTGAGGACCATTTTAAATAGCTTCTAAGGGCATCCAATTTTAAACTTTTGCTGGTGAAAGAACATTTCAAATAGCTTTTAGAAGCCTCTATTTTTGAGGAAAATAATGGCGAAGAACACTATAAATAGCTTCTAGGACACTCCAAGTTGCAAAAAAAAAAAATTCTAGGTGAGGACGACTTCAAATAGATTCTAGGGAATCTGTTTATAGGGGGAAAAATCTGCAGAGCACTTCTTAAAATAGCTTTTAGAAGGATCAAAATTTCCAAAATATTGCTGAAAGAGGTCTACTCCATATAGCCTCTAGGAGTATCCAAATTTTTAAAAAAATGGGGGATCGCTATTCTAAATAGCTGTTAAAAGAATATATAATTTTCAAAAACTCTCCAAACGAGCACCCCTAAAAATAGTTTCTAGGAACATCCAATTTTCTAACATTAACTGGGTGAGAGGAGTGTGTGTGTGTTTGTGTGTGTGTGTGTAGGGGGTACGAATTTGATTAAATTGACTATCTACCATGGAGGGCATCAGCTGGAAAGGTTATGGACCTCTGGTATAAATGAACAGGTAGTAATACGTGATGATAAAAAAATAGTTGGCTAACTCAAAGTTGTACTATGTGCGTGCGGGTCCTATTAGCTTATTTCAAGGCTTTTAGATTAATTTAGATGTAAGAGTAGTAAATTACCGACCCTATGTTAAGCTCTTTACTATAATATCTTCCACTAAGTTATTAAATTGGAACAGTAAACCTGTATTATATTTGTGTGGTTTTTTTTAACTTCCAGTTGCCATTGGTGGCTCAGCTGGTTTATTTCTTGGTTGCAGCCTTCTCAGTATCGTGGAGCTAATTTATTTCTTCACATTGAGACTTTTTTGGTTTTTGTACAATCGTAGCCATCGATCTTCTAACAAACCCAAAACAGCTACGTTGTTTGTTCATGAATAGCTCTGTAGTCATAGCAACTGTGACGGCAGAATCATCTCTTTTAAGACATTCAAGGAAAATCCCCCAAGATAGCAAACGCTATTCTAGTTGAAAGAAACATCTGAAAAACCTGGAAAATAGGGAAATGTCAGGGAATTTCTCTAATTTCCTAAAAAGGACTGGAATTTAAAAATATAAAGTCAAATTTTTGAAAGTGTTAGACTATTTTGCTCACAGCCTATTTTTAAATTAATGTTTTTCTGCTTAGTAATTAATTAAAATTGTGATCGTAATTAATGAATTTCACAGTGAAGGCTATTGCTATAATGTGACATTACGTGAGCAAAGCACATCTGCGCATGTGTAAACATCAGCGTATGTGCCGTGGTCACTGTTCTAGTTGTGAGAAAGTGTCTGCACACTCTTCAATATGACGCGTAATACGCATGCGTGTATTTAATCTGTTTGTGTTCTTAGTTCCTAAATAGCGACACAACTGTGCTTTATCATTATTGTATTATGGTGTTTATTTAACACATCAATAATGTTGCAAATTTGCTCTTTCAGTTTAGTGACCCTTTGCGCATGCTCAAATACAGATTTCTTTTAGTGTTTCTCAATTCTAAAATGACATGCGTATGGTATTTGTTTTGAAGTCCAAAGCGTTGTCTCTCGACCACCCACTATTTACAACTAGACATAAAATGTTTTGTGTAAATGTGTGAAAAGCATTGCATCCATACTCCAGAAACAAGCTTCAAATAAACAAGTAAAAAATAATTTTATCTGTTCATGATGGGCCCAGGCTCTAAAGTTTATCCTTAGTAAATGTGGTTATCATTAACTATGGAGTTGGGGTATAGACTACTTGCATTGCATGTAATTACAGGAAGGTTGAGGTTTGAATCCTGGTTTGGTGCACTTGGGTGGTTTACCCATTCTCTCCATGCTAATGTGTGTGCATCTATTCTAAGCTACCTTCTCATTCCTGCCACATTATATTGCGTTGTTAGAACTATGAGTTTTTTGTCTAGAAAACCTGAAAATGTCAGGGAATTTCAATGTTGTAAATTAGTGGCAACCAAAGCCGTAGCCAGGGGGAGATTTTGGGGGTTCAACCCCCCCCCCTGAAATTTTATGAACAGAATTTATATGGCTTTATTTATGGTTCAAACAATATCAAAATTAAGATACAAGTACAATTTAGGGGGCTTTGTTACCATAAAAAAGCACTTCAGAGAGCTTCCAGAACTCTTTATCATTTAGAATTTTTTCTATCTTCCGGCAATTGGGGTATGTGCCCACCAAACCCCCCCTGAAATTATTGGCTAGCTACGGCCTTTGTGGCAACCCTGAAAAAAATTAAAATAATAATCATTATGAGATAATTGATGGAAAATAGATGACATTGCTATAATTTATACTAAACTTTATACACACACATTCTAAAATAAAGCAACACATTTATCATTTTATTGATTGGGGGGATGTATTATATCACTTAAACTTTAAACCATAAATTGTTTTTTCTTCTTCTCAATAATGTGTACAATAAAATATGTAATGCATTTCTTTAAAATAAAAGTATTCTTGACCATACAGGCATATACAGTCCTATATTCATAGGAAGGACCTATTAGAAAATATAAACATATTTTTTGCGGCCAATAGTGATAACGTTTACTATTTTAATGGTATTGTTAATACCTATTAAGAGTGACAACCTAAGATAAAGTGACGTAATAATATTGGAAAGTACCTAGATTTAGTGATATTTCTAGCTGTCAGATAAACTCTTTCTATGAAAATTGGACTGTTCTATAATTTTATTTGCTTTCTCTCCCCTATTAATTGATATAGATAAACGTGTTTACTAATTTGTGGTTTATTAATTTATTAAACGTAATGGTTTCTTTATGTACGCCACGTTACAATTTAAAAAAAATAAAAAATAATTTCCGTCCACGGTGATACAGACTAAATATCATCTAACATTGTTTAAATTTGATGATGATAATAATAATAAACGTTATAATGAATATTATGAAACATTTACCTCTGTTCAGCATTTTTAATCTTTTCAAACAGCATCAGAACTTTGATATTATTTACATCTCAGTTAAGCCATGGATCACAACACAAATACCACTGGTGCAATTCCTATTTTCGAATGGCCATGTTGGCAACACTAGAGAATAGAGCCTCAAATGTTTGCCAAATTCTGTATAAATATATTTATATAAGCGTAATATGATAGATTAAATAAGGCAAATAATGACACATAAATAACTCTGTTTGCAAACTCGCGAGCCTAATACTTTAAACATATAGGTACGGTGACCATATTTCTGACAGTGAAAATCGGGACAACTTGCCACCATTTTTCAAAAGTAGCATAAGTGCATAGGAATAAGGGATAAGCATAAGTAAGAACAAACATATAACAAACATATTCCAAGATTTTTTATTTTTAGTAGTTTAAAAAAACAAATTACAATTATTATATGTCATAGCTATAAATAAATATGGGCTACGTAAAAATGGTAGTCAAAACTACTGGACTCATCTCAATCTCTAAGACTAAGTGGCTCACAGTAACAAGTAATTTTAAAGTTTAAATAATAAGAGTTTTGAGAAAATTATATTTTGTAAAAATATAATAGGCTATTAAAAATTAAGAAGTTCATTTTCCTAATTCTACTAGTTTTCAGTGTTCCTGGCAGATGAATATGATGGTTTGGGTTTCCTCCAATCATATTTATTCGATGAGGCCAGAGTTTTAACAGATTCTTGTTTTTCTGAATGTTCTCGTTCATTTCTGTACACGACGTTTGTGTACAGTTCATTTGTACAACTAAAAGTGCTTTAACACAAGCAATAGACATTGAGGATGTACCATCCTTAAATTAATAGGAGGTCCAAAACACAAAAATAAAATAACATTATAGTTATGAATAATATCGTGACTTGTTTCAAGAGGTATTTATTTATCCATGATTCCATCTTTAGAGAAAATATATAAATATATGACAATGTTGATAATAGTTAAAGGAATTTGAGACATTAAAGGAATAAATAAATAAACAATTAGAGAAAACCTCGTAGGTTTTAAATATTACTACACAACTTGCACAAGTAGTTAAATCGCCGTTATCCTAAATAAATCACAAGATGTAATAAGGCGTTAACTCAATAAAAAATCTTAAATAGGTTTACTTTATACAATACTTAAATCTGAAGATAAAAAAAAAGCATATACCTAAGTTAATCCGAACAATATGTCTCACCAATACCCAAGAAAATACTGTAACGTTATTTGCCACCCTACCATTTATTTCCTTATATTTTTCCCAAGCTTTGTAAATAGTTTCAAGTTTATTTTCGTTTGAAACACGCTGTGTCGCCGGCGTGACAAATAATACTATTTACATCCATTTTAATAAATTAAAAGGACAGAATATAGAACATCTAACACTGTTTTAAATAATTTAAACAATTAATTTTGAGCAAAGGAAGAACACTTACCTTTTATTAAACATATTAATTTCCTTCCAAGAGGTCTGTTGACTCTTCTTCTATTTATTTTGAATGTCAGCCATGATTTATTTCAACGCATGCGCAGATATGATGAACAAGTGAGTGGCGAGTCTCGTGCTTGTAAAAGTAGTAAAAAAAAAAAAAGAGAAAAAGAAGACGTTCCAAAATAGCGCGCATTTCAATTGTGACAGATTAAAATGAACATTTAATTCTCTTAAGAAACACTGACATATATTAAAATCTAGATACTAAATTTGTATTTTATTTTATAAACAGTTCATAGCCAACACTTTATCTTTTATTTTAACGTATTAGTTTTCTCTTTGGACTTAGTAGAGAAT
The DNA here is from genome assembly GCA_033556935.1 of Timema podura. NCBI lineage: Eukaryota > Metazoa > Arthropoda > Insecta > Phasmatodea > Timematidae > Timema > Timema podura. Next base: position 77,985,616 of record JAVRXN010000008.1, on the reverse strand, counting down.
AGAACGTTTTTAAATTTAAAAGCTAGAACATTTTTTGAAGAGGATGAGGGTTCTTTCTTCCGGAGTGTCATTTAACATGGAGCAAAATTTTATATAGCTCCTAATTAAATTTAGTTTTCAAGTGGAACAATGGTTCGAAAGTAAAAGTGCAAGCACTCAAATGGAAAGTTAAGTGTCTGGAGACGACCTAGAGTGTTTATTTCTTCAAATTGTGGACGAGTTTGAATAAATAAAAGGAAACAGACTTCAGACATTCTGTTTCAACATGGACAAATTCATTGGTGAGGTCCAGCCAAATCTTCAATTTTAAATATATTTTATTTCTCATTTTTTTCTTATTAAGCTATCAGGATATATGCAAAAACTTTCAGAAAGGACTAAATACATTCAGACTCTATCTATTCCAGGGAATTGATTAATATTTTATCTTTATGTAAAAATATTAATTCTATTGATTTCTTTTTTCTTGTTCCTCAACAATACCATTTTTTTTGTCTTACTCAAAACTATATATTATATAAAAATTAGCCTATATTTATATATTATTTTCTTTCACTCTATTATTATATATATATTAAAACTCCTAAATTTAATCCTGTTCAGAGATTGTTCATTTAATTGTTTAACTTTGTTTAAGAACTTATGTAATACCATATATTTTATTTTGTCATATTAGTATTATATTTATTCGGATATCCTTAGGTAGGTTTGGGATATAGTAAAAGGGAAACAATAATGATAATAATAATAACCCACCAAAGTTTCAACAATTGTTTTTTTTTATTGTAATCTCAATTAGTACATTTTTTGTTTTTTAATGATCCATTGTATTTAAATTGCTATTTTTTATTTTTTTTTATTTTAAGTACTCTCAACTCTTGTGGAAGCCTACAACACACCATTGTAACATTGACATTGTAATATCTAGGTAAACGTTCTCCAACCACACCCAGTGGTCCTGAGTTTCTAGAGTCATCGTGCATTTGTTCAAAATTAGTCGAGCTAAAGTTTATTTGTATTTATTATTTTTTTATTGTTATTTTTTTTATTATTCTTTCTCCTAGTTTCCAGGAGTGGCGCCCAACACAAAATTTTTTATTAATCTCGACGTTACCCTTTATGTTGATAAGACACAATAGTACATTTTTTTTTACACAATACTCTATACCACAAAGTTTAAAAACCACAAGATTATGCAATATAAATAATATAAATTTCCCATAAATGCAATTGATTAAAAATATTTAGAACTGACATGTTTTGAGAAAATCTTAAAGTTTCCATGGAAATATTTACATTTAATGTTCACAAAACTGAATACCCCAATATTTACTAGATTTAGTCCCATTCTACCGATAATATCTTTATAGTCGATCTCAATTTGTTTACTTCGCTAATCCACAAAATGATCGATCCTAAAATATGAATATCTCGACCCTGCAATTAAATAATATTTGAAGTGATGACAATTTAATTTTTCAATATTTTTGAAGTTTAAATTAAATAGCCGAAAAAGGAATTTTGAATAAATTACAAGATTGAAAATAAGAAATAATTATCTACGACGAAAAGTAAATTTAGATCTTACATTATGTATAACGATGAAGCTAGAGCTTCACCAGCTCTTAATCTAGCCAAGTTCAATAGTGACTCTTCATAGCACAGACGCCACTATATACACGATATAACCCAGAAGATGGAGCGACGGAACAAAAGGGTAGGGGTGGACATCTGGAATATTCGGGAAAGAAACATGCGCATGATAATATCGTTATGGATCTATCGGGACAGTTCTACCTTCATCTGTAACTAGGGGTGAGCAGCACATCTTCACCATCGAAGTTCTTTGTTCTTTGGCACGCCAGTATCCACAACAGACGTTCAGTAGTACGATCAACATGTGGCGGGAGGTTGTGTTTATTCGTGAAGTTATGAGTGTTCCTTTTTGACGCTGCTGGCAGTACCGTGGGGTAAGTTTAATCATAATTTTGTCCACTCTTGCAGCAAAATGCTATAAGGACTTTTCTTTAGCCCAAAAGTTGTTTATCAATGAGAATCCCCGCTCAATTGAAGCGTTGGTTCCTGGCAGGGAAAGAACAAACTCCACAGACATCTTAAGACTATGAACATTGAACAGTTATCTCATCATTGTTCAAGTCCTGGAACATAGTCAACCACCTTTGCTCCGTCAAAATCTTCTGTTTTGCCCATTTTGTCAAAGTATTGTCTGAGAGTTATGAGTTCAGCACACTTAGTTCGTTGAACAAACCGTCAAATGAAATGGGTGGGATACTTTCTTGAAACAGAGTCCAACTTTCTTCTAATTCTACCTATGTCAGCTGTTTCTTTAAATCCATCCAACATAGTTTACACAAGCTTTCTACATTTGACTTCCAGATATTTAAATAGGTTTGTAGTGGTCATAGAAAGAAAACACAGTATCCTTCAGGTATTGTAAATCACAGCCTTGTGCCGCAGCGCTTTTTCTTTGGAGCTCTTTAACTTTCATTGGTAGAAATGAAGATTGGTTTCTGTCAACCAAGTTTTTATTAAAATCAAATATTCACGTGCGGCCTCTGTTGCTGATACTTTATCTCCTTCCATGTTTTTTTATAACTTCATTGAAAAGTGATGAAACATTGTGTAGAAACATAGCCACAATTATTCGTTTGGGTCTTCAAAAAAATATTTTAACACCACAAGAGGGTTTGCTTTGGACAGAAAATAGCTTTTTGATTGGCTCCATCATTTGTAGAACACGCTCCAAAGCAGGTAGAAGTATAAGCCATCGTGTGTTTGAATAATACAACAGTTTTTGGTATTATATGTCAACGTATTCGCAGAGCTCCTTCAGTTCTGCCACTCGCACAGAGTAAATGTGAAAAAACTTAAACATTTTCACAATTATTACCTCGGCATCAACAGGAAGTGTATCGGCAGCACTGTTCAACCAATGAATGGTTTTGACAAATATATAAGGTTAATATCCAGGGTACTTTAATGATCAAAACTCAAATTAAATAATATTCCCTTTTTCTTAAGCTGGCCTATTGCAAAAAGGATAGGAATCTCACATAAACTAAGCGGGAATAGTGACAATATAAAGCCATAGGCGAGTTTATTTAAAAACATAATAACAGATGAATATATATATATATATATATAATATATATATATATATTAATGACAATCTGATCATAATCTGAGCGTATTCTTCCTAGCTCTCAGAACGAAACAAAAGATACTCATAATCTTTTAAGAATATAAAGAAAATATTTGGGAATTAGCTCAAGCGTCGCCACTAAACAATATAACACCATAAATAAACATAGTTTTAGGATAAGCTCACCAAAACATATATACCCTACTGTTAAGACCCTGCATAATTTGATTTATAAACATGTTGAAAAGTAAGCTAAAATTAACTTCCAGTTACAAGAATAAATCAACCTAATTCTAACAAAACATTTTTACATGTTACGCGCTCTACATTTATATTCAGAAACTAGCCTGCTATCGTAAGTTTTGACATATCTAATTGGCAGCCCTGATTATCTAATGATCTTATCCTAGACCTAAAAGCTAACTAAGCGCCTTAATTCCTTACCAATGTACATAGCTTCAAATTTATGAAATAATGACAAGTCGAGAAAACATATTACTAACCTAAACAATTAAAGATATTTACAATTTATAAACTGGCAAAGAAGTTGCCCATAATATATTGTAGACCTAGACAATTGGTAGAATAATTATTAATGAAATTTTGAATGAACCTTAGACTCTATCGCAGATCTAAATAATATAATAAACAAGTGTCCATCGTAACGTCCACTTACATTGTAGAGTCTTAGGCGCTCTAATGGCTAATGGCATCAAAGAGTACATATTCTTGCCGAGCACACGCTTATATTAATTTTGATTCAGTGGGGGAAAAAGGGGTTGGTATGAATAGCCAAACAATGATGTCATTAATGTCCAATCAGCACTTAGATGACTTCATTGGCGTCTGCGCATAACACCATGAAGTCTTGGAATGAAAGGGGGGGTGACGAGAAACAACTATTGATACCAATTATGTTCATCGGATCGCGCACGCGCTTTACACACTGCCATTCTTCTGGATGGTGAAACAACTGGTTGTAGCGTCGGATCGTCAGATAGAGTTTTTGTTGTGAATGTGAACATGCTGACCGTTGGTGCCGTCTTCAGGCTCGTTACTAGGCTCTGGCGAGGCAGTTAAACAGGGTGAGTAGGCATGACGAGCTAAGTGGCAGCGGTTAGTTTGTTGCCACGGTACAAATCCTCCGCCCCTAAAAGAGTCAGCCTCTGCCGCTCTCAGAAATTCGGGTGGTCCAAGCTTTTGACACAGCGATCCAAGAGACGTCTTCCTTGGTCCCTGTACCAGCAGCTGGTCAACACCGCTCCCCGTCAGTTTGGCAAGTGCTCCATGCCTTCCAGTCTGTCCTCGCCACCCCAGCGGCCGCGCCGTACCAATCGGTGGCGTTTCAGGATCTTCTGTTCTTCGGCTCGACGAACGGAATGAAGGAAGGGAAGAAGGAACCCACTGAACAAATAAAAACAAAGCGAGTACTCAACGAACATAGCCAAAAAAAAAAATTTTCCCCCCACTAGCCGTGTGAAGCCTAACATAACACAAAGGCATTAGCCTCGTAAACAAAAATCTTACCTAGCCTCCAATGTGTCACAATTTAAAAAAAAAGTAATCATTATACAAACTTTTGGTAAAGATTTCTCTAATAATTTTACTTTGCCATGATACTGGGACTATACAAGATCATGATGTCTCCTCCTAGCGTATCATCTTTTCCACGGAGTTAAAATAGCTCCATCTAGGGGAAACCACTTCATAACCTCAAGTTCACAATATCTGGTTATTATTTCTGCCGCCCAATCTGTGGGCTTTCCCTGAGACAATAAATAACTTACATACTAACACTTACACTTTTACAGCACGGACTCACACACATACTCATCCCTGGACCAGGGATGAGGACTCTTTGATGCCACAGGGTTTAATATGAGATACGTGGGCTCGCCTGGTGATTGAAGGGTCGCCAACATCACTTACTAGTACAGTTACAGGGGTGAGGAAGCGCTCCACTCGCCATGGACCATTCCACCTTGGACTCAGTTTTGCCGAGATCTTGTCAACTGCGGAGCTCTGTGGGTAGCTTTTACAGAGGACTGAATCTCCAACAGCAACCGAAACCGGGACACGCCCACGATTATACCTCTCGGCCACTTTCCTATGAGCCTTTTTTAAAGATAGAAAAGCCTCCTGGCACCTCTCTTTGTGGGAGACCTTCTCATCTCCCCTCAGTAAGGGGTCGACATCCAAATAGCTAATAGAGGATGATTTAGTTCCCTACCCAAGAATATTGAAGCTGAGGAGGCATTGGTCGATTCATGAAAGGCAGAATTAAAGGCGACATTCAGAACTCGATATCGTGATCCCACTTGACTTGCTCAAAGGAGTGAAAAATAGTTAAGGCCACCTTAAGGTTCCTATTGAACCGCTCCACGTGGTTGGGGCAATGGGTAGTGGGGGCTGGTGGTTATATGTTTTATGCCCCATCCAAAGCACAAGTCTTTAAAAGAGGCAGACCTAAAACATGGCCCATTATCGCTAACGATAATGCGGGGGGCACCAAATACAGCCCAGACGCGACTAGTAGCGCGTTAACGGTGGTCTTAGCTTTCATGTTCCTCAGAGGTAATATAATCACAAACTTATAAAAAGCATCTAACACAATAAGTATGCAAGTATTTCCTAAAGAGGATAGGGGCAGGGGGCCTACATAGTCAATGAACACCTTTTCCCACGGAAGCCGGGCGACATCGGCCGAATGCAGCCCAACCTTCGTGTTCTGCGCAGGTTTCGCTTTTTGGCAATCCTCACATTGCCTGACTTGCAGTTTGATATCCCTGTACATCCCTGGCCAAAAGAACTCCATAGAAATCTTGCGATAAGTTTTGAGAATACCCAGGTGACCGCCTATAACAGAATGATGAAAATAACGCATCATCATTGGGCGCAGCATCGCCGGGACGAAAATCTTCCTTCCTTTCCCTTTACCATTGGACACTACTAGAAGACCTTTGTAAAGAGAATAAGATCCCACATCATCGCCCTAACTAATCTTATCCATCATTTCCGAGCACCACGGGTCATTTTTCTGATGTTCGAGAATAGACACAAACGACTCTGGGATAGACTGGATCACACTAAGCGGATACAACTAAGTCATTAGTCTCTATCGGCTCCAGGTCTTCCGCCATGGAGACAGGGCATCGGCAGTCACGTTATTCCTCCCAGGAACGTGATGTGTGGTGAACTTGTATTTAGATAAGCGTAACACCCATCTACCGATCTTACCTAATTGTTTAGGATGCCGCCACATCCATGACAACGCCATATTATCAGTGTATAATTCAAATTCATGCTGTTCAAGATAGTCAGTAAACTTCTCGATGCCGAAAACACAGGAAAGGCATTCTTTCTCGAAAGCACTATATTTCTGTTCGCTTTGAGACAAGGTTTTGCTGGCGAAAGCTACAGGACGAACACCGTCCGCAGTTCTTTGGGACAACACCGCGCCTAGGGCGACAGAAGAAGCGTCGACATGAAGTAGGAAGGGACGAGTAAAATCAGGCATATGCAAAACTTCGGGGCAGATTAATTTGCTCTTAAGTGTTTTGAAGGCACGGGATTGTTCCTCTCCCCAAACGAATGTGACACCTTTCTTCTTCAAGTAGTTCAAAGGGGCGGCTATTTCTGAGAAATGCGGGATAAACCGCGCGTAGTAAGCACACATGCCTATGAAACGCATCACCCCCTTTAAGTTCTTGGGTTGCGGGTATTCAACAATGGGCTTCACCCTTTCGTGGTCAACCAGCATATTTCCATTTGAAATAATATATCCAAGATACTTGATGGATTGTTTGGCCCACGTGACTTTGTCAGGGTTCACAGTCAATCCCGCCTGACGCAATCGGCTCAGCACAATATATAAGTGTTCAAGATGTTCATCAAGAGAATTACTGTACACGCAGATGTCATCGAGATAATTAAATACAAATTTATATTTCAAGTCCGAGAAGATATGATCCAGAACACGGCTTAAGGCCTGGCCACCTATGCTAGCGCCCAACGGCACGCGATTAAACTCATAGAGTTGCCAAGGGTGACGAAAGCCGTATACTTCTTAGAGCGCTCGGTGAGTGCGTACTGCAAAAAACTCGCATTCAAATAGATCAGACTATATACCTTTGCCCCCCCTAGATGTTGGAACGCACTCTCTACGCTAGGCATGGGGTAAGGGTCGAACTGGATTTTTTGATTTACCTTTCTATAGTCTACGATCAACCTATGTCCTTTCCCTTTCCTAGGAATAATAAATGCCGGGCTAGCGTAAGGAGATTTAGATGGTCTAATGACTCCCTTCTGCTCTAGGTCATCTATAAGTTCACGAAATATCTTCAATTTAGGGGGGTTACAAGAATAGGGACCCGATCTTACCGGGATCTCGTCCATGACCACTATGTCATAGGGGAAGTACGTCACATTTTCCCCAGACGGGTGTTATGACATCCGAATATTTACTAATTAGGCGACTAATGCGATCCTCATCGCTTTCTATGTGACTGCACCACATAGGCCTAAAACTTTGACACAACGGTACCTTTACCTGAGGATTAAATCCAAAACTTAAGTGTCCTAAACCCAAGTCCAAGATCCCTCTAGTAGCCATAAAAAGTCAATTCCTAATACAACCTCGTACACTAGCTTACTTACAACGTATAACTTTCTTTTCCAAGAAAAATTATCAATTTTGAGAGATGGGTAAACAAATCGGTCAATAACAATACTACTTCCATTTCCTAAGACAAAGGTGCGGGGAGCACACTTATTTATTTTAAGGTCACCTTTGAGCTTGCCACTTCGGATATTGCCCAAAAACTCAGCATCAATGAAAGATGCATTAGCGCCAGTGTCTACCAAAGCGGCACCGTGATTCGACCCAATACAAAATTTGACCATGGGAACAGGAACCTCGAGTGTTTTTTTTATTAAACCGTCGTGTAGCCGACCACTCCTCGGGTTAAACGTCACTCGTTTCCCGCCGGACATTGATAGCGGAGATGCCCTAATTTATTACAACCAAAACATCTCACGCGAGATAAGTCGCGACTACTATTCCCTCCTTGCTGTCCTCTAGGTTTACTATAATAAGATTTATTACCCCCCGGAGGCGCCTGAATATACATAAGGTGACCGAAATTATTTTTTGAACTTGCGTCAAAGGGGGCTGCAGAAGTGGAGGGTTTAGAAACAGTTATAGGGTGTTCGTTGAAGTACTCCCTTTCAGCCAAAAGTGACCCCTCAATTTTAGATTCCAAAGAATACAACTCCAAGAATGAACGTGGCAGCTGCGAGAACACAAAATGTCTCCTAGTGAGAGGCGATACATTTTGGGGTTCGCTGAGCTTTAAATTGAGGTGCTCGCGGCTTCCGACACAGAGAGAATAAATATTCTGAAGGACTCGTGAGGAAATTGGAAGCGATATACAAACTCTGAACACAAACGCTCCCTTTCTCTTCTAGAAACTAGAGAATCAAATATGTTATCCATCACTGTGGCCCACGGGATTCCCTGACTAATCCCCTCCGAGATAAGGTGTGTTAAAAACCCAGACGTTTTCCCGAGGCATAACACTAATATTTCAGAATCCTCAACAAGACTCAATTTATGGATTTTGTTAACTTCCAGCAGGAAAGCGAACAACGCAGAGCTATTCTGTCCATCACACACAGGAATGCGATTCAACCAATCGCTGACAACTTTAGACCTAGTCCAATAACCATGAGAATCACCCGAAGGCACGATCATATTGTTAGAAAGTGGGTTCTGAGGGGCCAAGGTGTTTCCCACTGGGTCTAATGGGGCTAGCCTATGAACGTCGGGCATCGAAACCTCTCTATTCCTACCGACCACATGATCAGAAACGTCACTATCGATAATGTCATAATATAATGGATTTTTCTCACCCAACTCCCGAGACAACATGGTCCTCAATTCTCGAACGGTGGATTCAGGGTTAACGGCTATCCCTCGGCCCTGAGCTCTGCAAATAACGCCTCTCGGTTTAGCTTATATACTTGAGATTTACTGCCAAGTATTTCAGAAGTGTCCAGCGGTGTCTGATCCATGGCGTAGAACGGGGCTTGTAACAAACAAACAACAATTTGAGTAAAATGATCAAAAATATATAAATATATATAAATATAAAACCCTGTGAAGCAGAGTGGGGGCACCTCAACCAATTGTATGGTTTTGACAAATATATAAGGTTAATCACCAGGGTACTTTAATGATCAAAACTAAATAATTAAATAATATTCCCTTTTTCTTAAGCTGGCCTATTGCAAAAAGGATAGGAATCTCACATAAACTAAGCGGGAATAGTGACAATATAAAGCATAGGCGAGTTTATTTAAAAACATAATAACAGATGAATATATATATATATATATATATATATATAACATGACAATCTGATCATAATATGAGCGTATTCTTCCTAGCTCTCAGAACTAAACAAAAAATACTCATAATCTTTTAAGAATATAAAAAAATATTTGGAAATTAGCTCAAGCGTCGCCACTAAACAATATAACACCATAAATAAACATAGTTTTAGGATAAGCTCACCAAAACATATATACCCTACTGTTAACAACCTGCATAATTTGATTTATAAACATGTTGAAAAGTAAGCTAAAATTAACTTCCAGTTACAAGAATAAATCAACCAATTCTAACAAAACATTTATACCTGTTAGGCGCTCTACATATATGTTCAGAAACTAGCCTGCTATCGTAAGTTTTGACATATCTAATTGGCAGCCCTGATTATCCAATGATCTTATCCTAGACCTAAAAGCTAACTAAGCGCCTTAATTCCTTACCAATGTACATAGCTTCAAATTTATGAAATAATGACACGTCGAGAAAACATATTACTAACCTAAACAATTAATGATATTTACAATTTATAAACTGGCAAAGAAGTTGCCCATAATATATTGTAGACCTAGACAATTGGTAGAATAATTATGTAAGGAAATTTGAATAAACCCTAGACTCTATCGCAGATCTAAATAATATAATAAACAAGTGTCCATCGTAACGTCCACTTACATTGTAGAGTCTTAGGCGCTCTAATGGCTAATGTCATCAAAGAGTACATATTCTTGCTGAGCACACGCTTATATTAATTTTGATTCTGTGGGGGAAAAGGGGTTGGTATGAATAGCCAAACAATGATGTCATTAATGTCCAATCAGCACTTAGATGACTTCATTGGCGTCTGCGCATAACACCATGAAGTCTTGGTATGAAAGGGGGGGGGGGGGGTGACGAGAATACAACTATTGAGACCCAATTATGTTCATCGGATCGCGCACGCGCTTTACACACTGCCATTCTTCTGGATGGTGAAACAAATGTTGTAGCGTGGATCGTCAGATAGAGTTTTTGTTGTGAATGTGAACATGCTGACCGTTGGTGCCCGTCTTCAGGCTCGTTACTAGGCTCCGGCGAGGCAGTTAAACAGGGTGAGTAGGCATGACGACTAAGTGGCACGTTAGTTGTGCACGTACAATGTTGTCCTACAACGTTGTTAACTAGCTTCAGTTGTGATGTACATTGCAACAGTACATCATACTACTCCCTGCGGCAGAGGCGTAGTTTTACAATTATAATATATATTTTTGTCAATAATCAATTCTCAGTACAACGTAAGTTTGTTAGCAGTGCTATATCAACGATCTCATATCTGTAAAGGTGTCGTGAATCTGTCAAACTTTTTCTCTTATTAAAAGTTTTGACAAAATTCCAGAACACATTGAAAGATATTCAAGATCTGTGATATTAGCATGCCTAACTACTACGTTGCTATGGAATATTGTTTATTTGGCAAGAATTAATGTTTAAACTGTAAAATTACTCGTATCCTTCTGCGCACCTAGCGACTAGAAACACTATTTAAACCTTGCGGTTTTTAAACTCAGTGACTATTATATTTCTACACCTTCAAAATAAGTCATGTCTTAGACTTTATTTATTCATCGCCGTCTGGAGAAGTCCTGGCCTGGGCTTGGACAATTTACAGGATATGACGTAATGTTTTGTATCGAAGTTGATTTAATAAAATTGAATTATGGCCAATTCAATTTTGAATTAACGTAAATGTAATTTTTTTGGAATAACCCAGAATAAGCGTAAATTATTTACTAAATTTTTTTTAAATATATTAAACTGAATTTAATGATGAGACAGTTAATTCGTTTTCCCGCCACTTGGGCGCTAGTGTCACTAAAGTCACATATATTGCCACATTTATTAAATTGTTTAGTTTGACGTATTTTATTTAATTTGACAAAGTTTTGATCACAAAGTAAATGAAAATTCCTCCTTTTTTTGTATTGTGTTTTCATATTTAATTGTTGTTTGAATTAACGTAAAGTTAGCTGATTATTTGATTTAGACTAAATAATTTTCAAATTATTTAATTGAAATAACTTGTGGTTTATCTAATTATTTTGTATGTCTTTTTTTTAAATTTAATTATCCCCCCTCTACCCGCCGCGGTGGCGTAGTTGGCTAACTCACTAGTCGTGTTGAGCTTGACTACCGTGGACGGGGAGATCGAGGTTCTAATCTCGGTCGGGTGAACTGGGGATGGTTTTTCCTAAATGGTTTTCCACTCCCCCTCCACGCAAATGCGGGTTCACTTCCTCTAAATTCAACCTTCCAAATTCCTAATCCATTAGCGTATTTAGTAAAGCGTATAACCCGAACGAGTAGTAAGACGCGGTACTAAAATAATAAAGTAATAATATAATAATATAATAAAAATAATAAATAATAATAAAATCCCGCTGGAGTTTGACTTAATGCCGGAAAGCCAAACTCTCGTGTTTATATTAACATCTGTGTGATGTTAAAAGTAATTGTAACTACGTCTGTATTCAATGTGATGAAGCAGACACTTTAGGAACCAATTCAAAGTAGCCCATCAGGCTCTTTTTGGTATTTAATTGAATATCAGTCTAGATATTTATTAACATATGATTTGTTTAAATAGTCAAACATTTAAGATTGTGTTGTCAATATTCGCTATTGTGAAGCCGACAGTGTAGTTTGGTCGAGTTTTTTGTCTCTTCAAGACAGACCGATTTGACTTAAACTTACGTTTGATGTGGAAACATTCACATGATGACTTTGATATGATTTCCAACATACTTCCGATGGATTTTTGAGGCCATGTAATTTATTGTTTCTGTTGTTATCTTGAATAAAGCATTCATATTGTTATTTAATTGTTGCTAATTCTTGGTTTCTTGGTCATTTAGCTTACCTCCCACCTTCCTTTTAGTCTAGTGTGGCCGTAGCCAAGAGGTAGTAGAGTGGGTGGTAACATTGACAAGGAGGCAAAGGTTCGAATCTTGGCTCAGTGAACTGAGGGTGATTTTTGACAAGTAATTTATTGTCGTGGTTTTATTATCCTCTCTCCACGCTAATGGTGATTCTAATTTGTAAAGGCCTACTTTGATTATAATATTGAAGTATTTTACATATAAATTATATATATATATATATGGTATGAATTATGATCCTACCAATTAAATTAGGCCGTTAGTAGCAAGTGTGCTAAACCTATCGATAATAATAAAAATGTCAAAAGAGAAGTTTTCTAGCACTCAATGAACCAACATACAATAATATTGCTTAGCGCCTGTAAACTAGACTGTACCGGGTCGAGCGCGCGCGCTTGAAAAATAGAACCAGTTCTATCTTTCAAGTGCACGCACTAAGTCGCTCGCTCGCACGCTCCATTGTGTTCTTATTTTATATTTTAGTCGCCTGCACGTCCAGTCTGGCCGTCCCCTTACACCTAGCAATATTATGCTATAAACTGTCTAGAATAACTGTGACTTTACAAGTTAGCAAATCAGTCGATCAAAATTTATTTAAATTCAATGACTTTTGACAGCATGAGTGGGTACTGACACTTAATCATAGTGTTTTACTGGTTCTATGTAAGGCAAGGAAGAAAAGCCAATATATGTATTAACTAGGTCTGATAGTTTTGTGAATACACATAATTTGTTATGTTTCTCACACTATCTGAATGTACTAGATTGGGGAAAGTTGACATGTGTTTGAGGTTTAAATCTCTGCCAGATGGACTGAAGGCGGGAACGGGAAAGCACTTTCACTGTGCTTTCCCAGCCTCTATAATATAAATTAGGGCCATTAAATCAGCGGCCCACCAAGCTTTGCGGATTATGTTTAAATGATTTGACTTGATTTACTTTTTCATATTTGTTAGTATTATTCTAACGTTTATATTTAATGCCACTAGCATATTTAAATATTGAAACAGAGTTTTGTATTTGCATGATTTAATGATTTGTTTGACTTTTTACAATTTTAATATTGTTGTAGATCTAATTTAATCCAGTTGTACTATTTTTCTAGCTCTAACTTTCAATAGTAAATCATGAAGAGAAGTAACCAGCCTTGTATCTTACTAGGCTTAGCAGTGCAATATTATAGGGTGTCTTCAAAATAGTTTATGACGTAATGACGGTTGTGCATAACTCACTGTGTGGGAGGAACTTCTGTAACCAAGATTTATTTGGGGGGGGAGGGGGCTGTTCTGCATGGTAGGAGCCTGAAGGGCAACAATATTAATAAGTAATTTAACTTTAATTTTATGAACCCACTGAAAAGTTAATTATTTGGGAGTTTGAGGCTTCAACCACCCCTATGGATGGCCCTGGTGAGTGGGGTACTGAAAAAATCTACACGCAGCGCTCAGTCTCCAACAAAATTACATCACAAGAGGCCGGACATGCTCCAGGGTCAGGAGCTGAGACCTCGACTGACAGCTTATTTTTATTTATCACTATTGAGATCTAGGTATTAATTTTTAAAACAAAAATAGTTTCTTGTCGGGCAGTCTCTGAAGCCTGAATGAATGTTTGAATCCGAAATAGGTGCTCAGAGTGTTCAACTTTGTACTTATTTTAGTTTTAAGTAGTTTTAGTAGTTAGTCACTCTTTCCCCATTCTGGGTGACTAAATTATTTAGTGAACAAATACAATGGGATCGAGAAATCTTGCTTTGGTCTTATTTTCATTCTTCATTAAATGTTAAACTACAATACTCAGAGAAATTGCAGTTACTACCTCAGAATGGTTACATATTACATTATTTTATGTGTTCAAGGGGGGGAGTGTAGGGGGTGCGAGAAAAGTCCAGGGTTTTTTTAGTTTTTATTTTAAAACTTTTTTTGAGCCAAATAAATAAAATATTGCTTCAGTATAAATATGGAGTTCAATCTTTTTAACATGGTAATATCAACAACTATTGAATATCTGTGGAAAATGAAGGCATTAGCTCACAAACTTTTTCATTCATTTATAAAGTTTCATAGATAATGCCGTTATTCTCTTGAGCTATATTTCAAAACTGTTGTGAAGAAGAATTAACTCGTATGTTTCTACTGAAGCAATATTTTATTTATTTGGGTCAAAAAAAGCTTTGTTTAAAAACTAAAGAACACTGGACTTTTTTCAAGTCCCCTACATCCCCACCTCAAATGATTGCCATGGAAACTGAGATAGCGATGCTGATAGTCATTTGTTAGTAAGAAGCTAGTCTTCATCACCAATATGGCTCATATGTTTGTATGTGTTCAACTTTCCCTACAGAACACCTTACCTGAATTATTCTATCAAATATCTTCTCATTCATTTTTAGGTGAGGAGCTATGTCCATGGGGCAGAAATACCTCCAAAGTTAAATTTGTATAAAGTGCAGTTTATCTTAACTATTTTAGTGAAGAAATCACATGAATCATTTTTACTTGAGCAAAAGTCCCCTAAGGTAATTTTTTTTAAAGCAGGCCCTACACTTTATTATAATTTAGTGAAGAAATGGCATAGCGATCATTTTTAGGTGCGGCATTATGGTAAGGGGGCAGGAGTCCCCCAAATATATAATTATTTTTATAAAGTACATTTTATCAGAACAAGGTGAGGGAAGAAATCACATCTCTATCATTTTTAGGTGAGTTACGATAAGGGGGGCGAAAACCTTAAGTCAAATTTTTATGAAGTACACTTATGTTTTATTTATATTTATGTATCTCCCCATTTTTCCTCATTCGCTTCGTGGGTTTAAATGCATCTACTTGGTTGACATAGAAACTGATGCTTTTAGTCTGTTGTTATTAAGAGGTATATAAATATATTATAATTTATTATAATAGCTATATAAATATATAAATTTATATACTTCTTACTAACTACTGACAAAAAGGATATGTTTTAAATATTTAAGTTTAAAAATATATATTTACATAGTATGATTTCTGGTTTTAGTTAATAATATGAAAGCAATTTAGCACCAAAAAAAGCCAACAATACATTTGAATGTGTCGCCACCGGGCAGGTTTGACTCTTAGTACCGCCTACAATTACTGTTAGCGCTTAAAACTGTTCATACTTGATACATGGGAGATATCTATCTATATTATTCTTTATCTATGGAGAGTAGGGTTCATTTAAGTCGGGAAGTTGATATTCAAATCCACTTTCATTAAAAACTGAGGTTCCAAGTTTGATAGCAGAAAATAACATCTTATAAGTAGTAACTACGATCTTAATATAATAAATTAGATTAAAATCGTAGCATCAAGGGGCATTTCTGTGATGTTATTTTTGCTAAAAGAATTCCTTATAATATAAATTTAATAGTCAGTTGACTCAATACCTCGAATATATAATAGCGTTGACAATTTTACTGTTTATTTGTTGTAAATTTCATTTACAACTCCTAAAGTTTCGAATACTCCTTATTTATTCATTTACAATTAAAATATATATTTGTAAGAGCATAATTATTTTAAGGTTTATTCTGGCAAGATGTTAACCTACGCTTGTACATTTCCTTGGAAGTCAAGAGTGTTGAGTTACCATCCTGCTGAGAATAGCATATATCTCAGATATTGCATCCTGTTGACAAGCGAGCACGGTGTGACCGATGGACCTTCCTGGCTGGTAAAAGATCGAGATTAGCAAGATTTGTGTGTGAGAATAAGACAGAGCTGTTGAATGTTGGTCGCCATGCTGAGTACATGTGGGTCGGTATAGAGCACGACTGCGTAATGACGATACAAAATGTGAGCTGATGGTTAACCCCGCTGCAGGGTCGATCGCGGGTCTAC